>CAJQUW010012582.1:0-348983 GCA_907163375.1 Prostheceraeus crozeri | reverse complement strand
GAACTCAGCATACTTGAAAACCTTGATGAAACAACCCAAGTTATTGCTTTGATCTGCTTGATAGCAAGCCGTAGAGAGCTTGATTCACCAGCGTTTTGCAATGGAGATGTTTAGAGGCCACCCATGACAAGATAGCAAAGACTCAACCGATTGGCGTTCAAAGTGCTACGTTGAGAGCTGTGTCAAATGCCCAACATGAGACATGAGTTGTCCCAGCGGTTACGGTCTTAAATATGACACATTCCCTTGCCACACTTATCACTACGGCATCGTCCGCCGTCCCGAAGGAACACCCTGTCAGTGGAATATTACAGCAAAACTCTCCGTGTCTTGCTCGCTTTCAGTGAAAAGCCGCTTATACCATGAGAAGACTGGCTCAGACATCATTAAAAATGCTTTCATTGACTTCAGCAGGGTCGAAAACCCCAGAAAACCTCCAAAACTAGTGAATTTAAATTTTTCAACTTTTTAGCACTGCTTATGAAATTGTATAAGTAGTCCATCACTTAGGGCAGGTCAATAGCGACCGAACCTTTTTTGAATCAAGTCAAACGGACTTGTAGAAGCAAAGTTACGAGCCTTTAAAGTTTTGGAGTCTTTTATGGCCTGGAGACGAAGGCCATCTCCTGGCGAACCTCTAAGTCTGACGGCTTAGCTGATATCAGCAATGAAATTTTCTAAGTCGGTTTCTTACAGAAACTTGGAATTTGGAATGTCCGAAGCTATCATCGGAGCTCAGAGAGACGACCTACCTCTGACAATCGTTCTCCTCTAAATGACAAGTCTCCGTCGGTTCCCAGCTTATATAGTGTGTGGCGATCAGCTGATGACGTAATACCCATCATCCAAACACTAAAAATCCCGTCTATCTCCGGTTCTAGTGCTCCGATTGAGCTGGAAATATACCATTTCCATGTAGAATTTGACGCTGAATCCGAATCTGACCTCCGTTTTCCCATCCGATGCTTCGTTTTGGCTCTACAGTAGGCAGCCATCGCAAAAATTCTAACTCTGTCGTTTTTCCGAAAAATGTTGAAAATTTTTCTCGCCGATTGACTTGAAACTCTCCGATTGACATGAAACTCACCATACAGATAAAGAATTTGACGCTGATTCCAAATCTGAAATTCGTTTTCCCATCCGATGCTTCGTTTTGAAGCTGGAGTCCAAAACGTCCCAAATTCTAACTCTGTCGTTTTTCGCCAATGTCCCAAAATCTTAAATGGTGTCTCACATCTAAATGAAGACAGATAGGAACAAGCCGATTCTTTCACTGAATTTGTCTCACTCTTAGCTTTCAAACGAGCTATCACACGACAAAATCCGTCCACTAGAAGCCAAAATCGAAGCAAGCTGTCCAGAGGGGGGGGGACGTCAGTGAAATTTCAAAATTTGATGAAAAATGTTTTGGTGACGGTCCCAGGTTGAAATTCTACACTTTGGAAAATTTTCAAAATTTTACCCATACAAAGTCACTCTGACACTTAGGATTTTTTCAGGTAAGCGAGCTCCGACCTAAAATCTTGTAACCGCTCTAACTTTTGAACGAAGACAGATAGGAACAAGCCGATTCTTTCAGTGAATTTGTCTCACTCTTAGCTTTCAAACGAGCTATCGCACGACAAAATCCGTCCACTGGAAGCCAAAATCGAAGCAAGCTGTCCAGAGGGGGGGGACGTCAGTGAAATTTCAAAATTTGATGAAAAATGTTTTGGTGACGGTCCCAGGTCGAAATTCTACACTTTGGAAAATTTTCAAAATTTTACCCATACAAAGTCACTCTGACACTTAGGATTTTTTCAGGTAAGCGAGCTCCGACCTAAAATCTTGTAACCGCTCTAACTTTTGAACGAAGACAGATAGGAACAAGCCGATTCTTTCACTGAATTTGTCTCACTCTTAGCTTTCAAACGAGCTATCGCACGACAAAATCCGTCCACTGGAAGCCAAAATCGAAGCAAGCTGTCCAGAGGGGGGGGGACGTCAGTGAAAATTTTTTCTCTCCGATTGAGCTGGAAATACACCATTTCCATGTAGAATTTGACGCTGAATCCGAATCTGGCCTCCGTTTTCCCATCCGATGCTTCGTTTTGGCTCTACAGTAGGCAGCCATCGCAAAAATTCTAACTCTGTCGTTTTTTCGAAAAATGTTGAAAATTTTTTCTCTCCGATTGACTTGAAACTCACCATACAGATAGAGAATTTCACGCTGATTCCAAATCTGAAATCCGTTTTCCAATCCGATGCTTCGTTTTGAAGCTAGAGCCCAAAACGTCCCAAATTCTAACTCTGTCGTTTTTTGTCAATGTCCCAAAATCTTAAATGGCGTCTCACATCTAAACGAAGACAGATAGGAACAAGCCGATTCTTTCACTGAATTTTTCTCACTCTTAGCTTTCAAACGAGCTATCGCACGACAAAATCCGTCCACTGGAAGCCAAAATCGAAGCTAGCTGTCCAGAGGGGGGGGGACGTCATCGAAAATTTTTTCTCTCCGATTGACTTGAAACTCACCATACCGATGCAGAATTTCACGCTGAATCCGAATCTGGCCTCCGTTTTCTCATCCGATGCTTCGTTTAGGCGCTACACACCAAAACGTCCCAAATTCTAACTCTGTTAAAATTTTGAAGAAAAATTTTTTCTCACCGATTGCCTTGAAACTCACCCTACCGATGCAGAATTTCACGCTGAATCCGAATCTGGCAGCCATTTCACCATCCACGACAACCTAGACGGTCGCCCACGTCAACCTAGACGGTCGCCCACGTCAACCTAGACGGTCGCCCACGTCAAAACTAGACGGTCGCCCACGTCAACCTGGACGGTCGCCCAAGTCAACCAGGCGGTCGGACCAACTCACTCGAGTCTCACACTCTGTCGTTGTAGAGGGGGGGGGAGTCAGCGAACATGTTGTGAACGGGAACCCACCTGGCCGGCACACCACGACAGACCACAACCTCTGTCGTTCCAGAGGGGGGGTGGCGCTGTGTTTATTATGGACCTTTTGTTACTACTAGTGTGTATGCGTGCGACCATGTGTGAGCGACCGCCAGTCTTCCATCGTACAATAGCCGGTGATAATCAATATTAAAAACAGCTTGGAACGCTTTTCTGTTCATTCGATGATGATCCCGAGCCACTTAAGGCAATGAAATTTCGAAGCCGCTGTGAGCGGCTTTCCGTCTATTTGGAAAATGCGAGCCGCTGACAGCGGCTCGTCGGGGTGAAAGAGCTAAAACCATTTTTGCGAATTCAGAATCAAACACTATACAGTAAATTTTGAAATGCCCCTTTTGATGGTAATGGGAGAATCAGTTCCTTTTGAGATTCAGACAAAAAAACAGCATCAGCTCTTGCAGAAAATATTGTTTCGATATTTCTTATTCTTTGAAAACACACCACAATACTTTGTCCTGCTTTGAATGGTGCGGTACCTACATGTTAAGGAAAGTAAACCGATGTTTTTAATTTCATTTTTCTTTATTTTATAGCTTTCAGACCCATTGTAGCCCACGTGTAATCCAATTAGTTCCGCTGTTCCTAAATGATTTTCATCATTTTCTTTTCAATAAAGTGAGAGATTCCTTCCTGTCTTGTTAATATTTCAGATTGTGGAATCAGAATATCAGCAATAATTTGATCCAGCTCAGAACCCTTCAGAAATATCTCGTATGCAATTCAACACAAACATATCAGATCGAATTATGTCAATTTATGGCATATAAGCAAATGAAGAATGAGGCTGAAGTTGATTTTTGGATTCCAATATGTAGAAAAATCCGCTTCCCATAATTAGCAGGCCTACTTTCAATTGGAGAGGCCTCAGTGATTGCTTTATCTAATCACGCATCTATATATGCAGTGATGAAGTCTCTGTCATTGTCATCGACATGCACTGACCTACATTTATCAAAATACTTGTCGAAACATCCCCAATATCGAAGTCTGAGTGACTGTGATTGAGATTCTGGTCATCATTTGGCACAAGTTCTAGAAGTATGGGGCAGAATCCGACTGGATTGCAGGAAGGACCAGGTGATCGATTATATTTCACTTTAGACATTCAAAGATCTCACGATAAAACGCCTGAAAGAAAATTTCTTTTTTAATTTTTATATATTTTTAATTTATTTTCAGAATTCTCTCTCCTAACAGTCCTTCATGTGCATCCTGTTTCCATGCATATGCGTCAAATGCAAACGGAAATTCTTCACATGATGCTGGAACCCGAACCTTTATTCCAAACTTGAGTGGTTTTCCACGCATGAATTGTTTCAATGTGCTGCGTTCGTAGTAAGGTATCATCTCTTCGATGATAAGGTATTCACAATATATACTAAGTTGAAGTAGCAATTTTCGACATATACTCAGATAGTTTCTTAGCTTATAGAGTTTGTCACTTTTGTCGATGTTATTATTGTCGGAGAGATGCAAGTAGCGTCTGATCAATGGGAACTGATTTCTTCACATTTTCCCGTAATTGCTGGAACGCCGACATTCTCATCTGTACACCAGTAAAGCTTTTCTCTTGATATATGGTGGTATCATTATAACAGCAATATAACAAGAAACACTTTCAGTTCTGATTTAGTCAAATTCAAGTCATGAACACCGTTTTGAAATGGGAAGCAGTTGCTTTTTTGATGATTAAATCTCTCACTTGTCGCCGTCAAAAATTTCATTCGTCGAGAAATTATCGAACAAGTGTAATTTGAAAACATTTAACTGTATTCAAAACATGCATTATGTACATGTAAGTAAAAAAAATCATAAATAATGAGTACACAGATGCAATGAAGATGAATAGATTTATAGTGTTGCTTGCTAGCAATATCCAATGTTCCAAAATTGGAAAAATGGGAACTAATGGAACAAATTTGTACCCCTTCATTAGTATCCTATTATTTCGTGTGAAGTATTCGATTTTTCGCAACAAATATGACTTACTATATTTATACAGGTCACATTCTTCAAAATTTAGTAGCATAAGTGTAATGAGACCCTTATTGTAGTCATTTATCACCGCTGAATTAAAATTTACTTCATGAAATATGCTGATAATGAAAATGTACTCATTTTCTGCTAGTGTAATCAAATCAGATCAATTGATTCTTTGAAGCAAACCTGTGCAGATATCAATTTCGCTCTTTTTTTGTCCCAATAAAACACAAGAACCAAAAATAGTGCCATTACATGTAGCATTTCAATGTCACTGAAATGTAGATAGTTGGTGGTATAAAATATACTATTAAACTCTAAAGGGTTAAACATTTCTGGAAGAATTTCAAATACAATTTTTCGGATATAGGTGGTTGTTTTCACGCCTGGCATACAGCAAATTCGGAATCAGCATACTCAAAAATCCCCAAATCCACTTAATGCCAAAAATGAACATAAAATGCCTTCACGGTCACGATTTTTTCAAAATGCGAAGTTTGTTTATTAGATCATTTCACCGAACGCATATAATTTTTATACAGATTGAATTGTATACACACGATTCCATCACCGATGATTATGCACCTGAGAAATTATCAATTCAAATGAAACGCAGATGCTGGGTGATATACAATATTTGTTTGATCAAAGATCAAAGTTCTATTCAAATCATGTAAAGATTTTGAACCAATCAGTAAAGCTTTCAATATCAAATCAGCTTAACTAATGAATAATTTCTCTGTAAAACAGGGAATATAGGAAAAATAACAATGGAAATACTAGGAACTGAATGATGTGCCGCGCCACCGTTTGCGCAAGTAGACAGTGTTGCTGAAACCTATTATACATTCTGCATTAATCTCACTCAATTTCTGGCAATACATTATTCAAAACAAAAACCTCAGATATGCAATTGTGGAGCAGCATTAGAGAATGTAGCGACAAAGGTAGCTGAAGTCAGAAAAATATGTCAGCGCATTTCAACTAAACTTGTCTTCAAAGCTTGCCTTAGAAAATGCTATTTTTCTGCGCATGTTGCATTTATGTCACGTAGTATTACTCATATAATTTCTGCTACTGCACAGTAAACGACCACAGTTGTCAACATGCGTTCCTCCACTTGCCTTCACATTTGTCTGTTTATCTCATTCTATCGAATTACTCAATCAGCGGAGAAAAACTTGGCATTAGGGAAACCGACAGTGCAAAGCCACGGAAGAACCTCAGACCGTGCTGTAGATGGAAATACAAATGGCGATTATATGGCTGGTTCTTGCGCCAATATAACCGCACCAAATGAAACAGTTTCCACTTGGAGTGTTGATTTGGGAGCGCAATACTATGTCAAAGAAGTCATCATTTTTAATCGGAAGGATTGCTGTCAAAGTGCCCTCAGAGACAGTAGAGTATTTTTGGGTGCAACAAGTCGAGTCAAAAACATTAAACATAAGCTTTCTCGAATCAAAAATCAATTCCTATGTGGAGAAATTTATGAATCGACGGAAGGCGTGGATAACATAACCGTAAATTGCTACAACAATCGAGGGCGATATCTAACGATTGTGGATGATGGAACACTTTATCTATGTGAAGTTCAAGTCATGGAAGGAGGTAAGTGAAGAGAAACAATTCTGACTGTGTATTGTAAATAACAAGACATTCACCATCTATGACGACATTCATTCTAGAATAAATTGCTTAGTCAATCATTACAACACAAAGAACATGTAAATGCAACATAATTTGAGAGTATCTACACATAGGCTACGTCTTGTGACACAGAGATTGCGATCTAACTTTTCTTTAAACAGTTAAAAAATTGATTACTGACAACTTATGCTGCATGTACGTGAACATTGTAAACCGTACGGGTATATCTATTTGGCCCCTTCGTCCTCTCGCTAATTGCTCTTGCACTTTAGCTACCACTTCCCTCTTTAGCTGAATATCCTACAGAAATAAAAACAATTACATGGATATATATATATATATATGCTTTCTTGTTATAACTTGAAGGACAAAAGCATTTTTGAAGCGGAAACGATTACAATCCTTAATAGGAAATTCGTATTAACTTCTTTCAAGGGCAAACATTGAATTGTACACTGTTCCTTTAGATTTCAGTCAAATTCTTTCCGCTCCTTCTAAAAAACAAGCAATTTTCAAAAGAAAATTATCAGCTTATTTACATTTTTTCAATGATTACGAAGTAGGTCACCTCGTTAACTTTTTTATTGATGGCAACGGAGACATGTAGAGTATATCAATTGGGCATTTAAGTATGATAAATTGACCATTCTTGTAGTCAAATGAAGATCTTTAGAAGATTTTTAGAAAAATCTTATTGCATCTAATATTCTAATGTAACCAGTTTGTATTGAAAAATAGTCTTCCTCTGTTTTACATAGAATATTTGTTCTTTGTTGTTTTAATATTTTAGATGAGAATAACTCTCTTTTTATTAAATGAAAATCATACTTTGAACCATTGTAGAAATATAGAGGAACAAAAATATCACAAAGATTTCTACAAAGGTATTTTCAATTTAGATGATCATGATATTTTACTCTATCTCTGCCTAATTCTTTATTACAGTAATAACAATTTCTTTCTTTTTTTAAACTATGTCTCTTGTTCATCTGTTAAACGAACCATTGGTATGTTTTTTTCAGTAATTGAGAAAATTTATTATGTAGTTCTTCTACTTTCTTTGTAAATGCTTCAGAACTCTCTTCACCATAATAATCAATTGATTGAAATAAGTTGTGACAATTTGAATTAATATAATTATAAAAAAAGTCCCTTTTGATTATAGATAATTTTGCTTTTTGGCTTTGAAACATTGTCATCCACTTTAATATTAAATGCTTCAATATCACAGTATGAAAAATGTACTCTGTTTTTAAAATAGTATTTATCCTATTCAAAATAATCTTATATAGGGAAAGTGTTTCTCACTGTTTCATTTTCTTGACAATTTGTTAAATGATTACTCAATGCTTGTTCAGTTCTAAAACTAGTCATACATTGTAGACAGGGAAAATTAACATTATGAGATGATTTTGCAAATATAGAAGCATCTTCACATAATATATAATGGCTTTCATAATACATTATGTCTGCTTGAGCTGGATAATTTGCTTGTGGAGGAGAATGCAGTGAACCTTCACTTCCTTTGTTGTGTATTGTTTGTTGTTGTATTATGATGAATCATCATTGGAGTTAATGATTCTGTAATTTCACGTTTTTCAATACATATAGGTACACCTTGGTAAAATATACTGTGATGTAAGTAATTATTGCGATCATCATATTGTATTTCTGTTTTACATTTATCCGTATTATTTAAATGAAAGTTTGTCCATTCATTATTTAGATTATTTTATATTATCACTGATGAAGGCATGGTTTTCTCCATTTACAGTTTCATAAAAACACTTCTACAATTACCAGTTGAAATATACTTAACAGTCAATTCAAATACATTTGCTTCTATAAGATGTTTATTTTCATTATGGAACTTTATTAGTTTATTATAATCAGATGAGAATTCATTTAAACCATCTGAGAGACTAAATTCATTTATATACTCTGCTTTATTATAATTACGTAATCTTTCTTTATGATGAGGTGCAGGATGTAAATGAGCTACAACACTCCAAAGAAAACGGCATTCATCACCATTATTTTGCATGCCAACTATTTGTGAAGAATGGAAAGGTAAAGGAACATAGCTACAACCTGTATTATTTTTTTTATTTGTCAATTACTAATTTCTTAGAAATTTTTCTAGCAAATCTCCATCAAGATTCGCGTAACTCAGCTTCTAGTATAGAATTAGATAATTCATTTTTCATTATTTCTAATGTATTGTCTATATCTTCTATGTTCTGTATTTCAGGTGTTTTAATAGAATGCCCTTCGCATATTTCTTCATTGTTCTTTTGACAAAGTACCTCTTCTTGCATGTAACATTCAAAAGACTTTCTAAATATACTAAAAAAGTCTTTTTATTACATCAACGGAAATGATTTCGAACTCATAGTTTGATAAAGAATCTTCATCATAATTTGTATCTGTATAAATATCTTATATCTTCTGTCGGATCATTCTCTTCATACAATCTTATTTTATATTCAGAGTATGAATAGTCATCAAATACGCTTTTAATTTCTATATGAAAAATGCATCATTCAAATGTATATATATAGTTGTTATATTCCCTTAATATTAATATATTAGTTTCATCATATTTTTCTGTGTTTTCTTTAAGTGCTTTACTTTTTTACATGTGCAAGATAGCCTCTATTTGTTTCAAAATATTTTTTGCATAAATTACAATACAGGTATATTAGTTTATAAATATATTGGCATATTCAGAAGATGCAATGTTTCTAAATCATAAACTGTTAAACGTTCTGTATTTATTAGCCACCAAAAATTATTGCAAGCTGAAAATACTCTGAAACTTCGTAGACAAAGTAGAAAGTCTTTTGTTTTAGTGTAGCTTGCTATACCATGTTTTGTTTTATACTCTTTAGCGAACTGCATATGTTTACGTTGGTAACAAAATTTAACTTCCTGCTTTGGTGTAAGATGTCTTGTAGGACAAAGATACTCTTTTAAAACTGGTGCGTGTATTTTATACTCTTTACACATATCTTTTAAAAATAGTTATGACTGACGGGGACTATTAATATTATTAGCCATTTCCACAACCTGATTTACAATAGGTTTTGCAGTTTCAACCGTCTCTGCATTATTTTTTTAATACTGCATTATTATTATTTAGATTATTATTATTGTGAGGAATACCATTATTATGAAGAATATTATTATTATTTAGTTGAATATTTTGTACAACAGGACGTGAAAACGTTGCAGTTAGATATATTTCACCATTCTGTTTATATTTAATAGGTATATTTTGGTTTTGCTTCATTTTAATCGTATTTATATATTTTTCTCTGTCATTTATATTGGCTGTAATTGGATTTTCCATTTTTAATGAGATAAAATGATAATTGTACTGGAAGCATTCCGATTGGATTTTTCATTTTAAATGAGAAAAAATGATAATTCCATTCCGAAGCATTCCGATGTGTCCGAATCAGGTTCGAAGCACAGGAGCTACCTCTACATATGTCTCGACTCGGAATGCCTCGGACTACTTCAGACCTCCGAAAAATACACTCTCGGGATGCCTCGGAATGCTCCGGAATGTTTCGGAATAATAAACTGTTTGTTCTGCTTCAAATTGACACGATTTCATATGATAAGTAACATTTTTCTTTAATATTACTTTAGAACATATATTACAAACTACTTTTAGTTTCAAACACCCACTATATTGGTATTTACTATCATAAAAACATGAAATATTCCTAACAATTTCAAAATTATGACATTTTCTTGTTCTTTTGCCACATGCATTATGATAATTTTGAAATCCTTGTTTTCCGAAATGATTCACACAGACAATCTTTCGCTACGCTTGAATCATTAGCTTCTTTGTTTAATACAATTATTATGATAATGAAGATTTAAATTTTCTGTTAGTACTGTTTACTAATCACAATTAGAGCATATTTCTTGTTTATCATAGGTTTGTGTTTATCACTGATATACGGATTATCACATGTTTGATGTTTACATTTTTCTGAAGAGATGAATTTGATGTCTCCGATTCCGCTGGAAATTAACTCCCTAACCAAAAATTTCGCGGAGAATCCGAATCTGGCCTCCGTTTTCCCATCCCAGCCTTCGTTCACCCACTAGAGCCAGTTTCTGTGTCCACCCACAGTGAAGAAAATTTTCCAGAAAATTTTTTCGACGCATTTCAACACCAAACTTTGAGAAACTTGGTTCACATGATTCTGAACAACTTTGGTCAAAACATCACTTTTGACAAAAGTCCATCCGAGGGGGGATCAAAACTGTTGCGCGCCGAATCCGATGGAAATCACCTCCCCAACCCAAAGTTTCACACAGAATCCAAGTCTTACCTCCAATTTCACATCCAAACCCTCCTTCACCCACCTTTCCAACCTAGACGGCCGACCAAAACATCCTTCCCGAGGGGGGGGCGCTATGTTTTAAGTGGAGTATTCCTTACTACTTCTGTTCCTCTTAGACTTTCAAAAATTAGTCTAGCCAGTTTAGAAAATTTCCTACAAAGTGAGAGTGAATTTTAGTGTAGTAACTAGATTTTATTATGTTCCTGTCCTGAACAATGCTGTCAATTCATTACGTTCTTTTCCTAAACAATCGTGTGTTTTCAATTACAATACCGTGCTTCATCCAATAAGATCGCGTCCACAAGTGGACATGTATCGGATTGTGAATGAAACATACAAGTTAGTTGAATGAATAACGCATTCTTTTAAAGCAACAACCTTGAAGCGCTATTGTAATCTTCAGTTCCCTTGAATGCTGGGTGTGAAACATGAAACAATAATAAATGAAATGACGCTAGTATTAAATGCAGTCATGAAACAATATCGCATGAATGGAAAAATACACCAATTGTCATTCTATGTCGACAGCCATATCTCCAAAACTGCTGATGTAATTATCTGGTGTAAATTTCCATTGGCGTTCAAGGTCATTCCATTTTTAGTTTTGAATTTTATCATACGGCTACGTTAAAATATTTTATTAGAAATGGAAGCAAATGAAATGATAATTCAATCATCTGCACCAAATGAAAGGGAATTATTATATCCTTCAATAGTTAAGGAAGATAATAATGACTGGTCTTACAAAACGCAAAGAGAATTTATGATGGAAATAAATTTAGCAAAGCATAAAGATAGCGTACGATATATGAAAGATGGAGAAACGCGATTATTACCAAAATTAGAACATTACAATATATCAAAAAATATATGGGCTATAGCAAAAAATAGAACGCAAGGAATTGGAATATTTTTAACAGTAATTTTAGGCGTTTTAACAATTGCTATATCTTCAGGTGTCTTAGCAATACCAGCAGTTGCTACAGCTTTAACAAGTGCAGGTCTCTTTGCACCTTCATCTGCAACAATTTTAGATAGTTCATTAAAGTCAAAAGTCAAAAGTTGTTTATTTCCAAAAACATTGGAAAACAATATTACAATTTTGAGGTATATACTCGTATATTGGTTGAATATATTCCAGTACAGCGTGCGGTCAGTGCTGTAGAAAAAAATTAAGCAGATCAGGAAGGAGAGGAATCAATAATTGAGCATTTATTTAGATTTCAGATTCTTTGTGGTGAATTCTTTCTTTTATGACCATGCGTAACTCGTTGGTTTTTTTTAGAAATCTTGCGATGGATTTTAAATGCTTTGGAGTCAAGGTATTCATTAATTTATGAAATTTAACTATCGTGTTGCAGTAACATAACAATGGTGCAATTTGTTGCCGCATATTTTGATACAATGGACATTCTATCATAAAGTGATATAGAGTCTCCACTTTTGATTCATTGCAAAGTTCACAAAGACGTTCTTCATATCGCAATCTGTTTCTGTAACTGCCTGTTACAAGATCTAATTTATGATTTTTTGTCCTAAATTTTAGTAACATATTTATATCATTGCAATCGATATCAAAATTCAGATATGATTTCAAGGTTTCCTCAAACTGGCATAGTTCTAAATACATCAGACCAGAATGGCTCTCTTTTGCTGCAGATATCCATTTTTCCCTGTTATACTGACATATTCGGTCTTTTGTAATTCTCAAGTATGCTTTTTTATCAGCCGTTAGCTGTTCATCCCATAGCTTTGACAGGTTTAGTTTTGTAAGCAATCTGTTTATTCTCCAACACCATGTGTATCTACTCTCATTTCCATTTGATATCATGTTGAGATATATAGCATTATATACCTGTTTAATTAAGCTATTTCCATCCTTTGTAATTAATCTTATCCAAAGACAGATTGCAGCTTTATAGAAATGAATATCCATAGGACGCATTCCAAATTCACCGATTAAACAATCATTTGGTGTAGTTGGCTTTAAGTGATAGTATCGTTTATAAAACTGGTACTGAATTTGATCCAAACTCTTTAGGTTATTGAAAAAACAAAATTCGGCACAGTATTTCATTCTAGACAGTGCAAGCATTTCAAAGGTATTTTTCAAAATTTCACCAGAAACTTGACCAAATTGTTGATAAGCTGTGTTATTGTTGATAAGCTGTTGATAAGCAAATAAGTTGTTTAGCCGTGAGATAAGCTGCTTGTTTACCTTTAGCCATCAATTGTTCCAAATGATATCTATTATTTTTCGATATCCACATTCCTAGATACTTATATTTATCAACCACTTCAATGGATATCTGCCTACCATTGAGACTAACTTCAAATTTGTCTGTATTTGTAGTGAAATTTTCAGTCATAATTTTGGTTTTTTCATAATTTATGCAAAGGCCATTTTCTGCACAAAATTTGCAAAGTATTTTAAACTGACTATTCAAACCTCGCATGCTCTCACTCATTAAAAGTATATCATCAGCACATATGAGTGGTGACAGTTCCAAATCAAAAAGTCGAACAGAATCAGTTTCATCTTTACTAGCATTTAAGATATCAATGAAATCATTTATATAAATACTAAATAGGGTTGGTGATAGTACGTCTCCTTGTGGAATTCCATTTTCAAGTTTAAAGGATTGCGTTTCTTTTCCACTGTATAATACTTTGTACTCTTTTTTAATGATAACACTTATAATTACTGATAAAATCTTGCATTTGGGGATCAAGCGTCTTAATTTATCAATCATTCTGTTTTTAGGAATGGAATCAAATACCTGTGACAAATCTACGAAACATAAATCCAGTGGACGTTTTGTGTTTTTATAAACTTTCATAATTTCCTTAACAAGCATTATGTTATCCAAAGCAGAGCTTCCTTTCTTGAAACCGGTTTGGTTCTTTTTTATCACATCATTCTTTATTAGCCAATCGTTAAGTCTAAAATTTATAATTTTTGTCATTATCTTTTCTATACAGGATGATAGATTAATAAATCTGTATCAACTTGGATCATTTTTCTTTCCTTTTTTAAATATGGGCGTAATCCAGCTACTGCTCCAGGGGATTTCATCGGCATGGTTAAATACATAACTATGCAGTGTTTCAAGAGTCTCAATTGTTTGCTCTTCATTCAAGCTTAATGTCTCATAAACAATTCTGTCTGGTCCACTTGTTTTATGTAGTTTTGATTCTCTAAGAGCATTTTTTATTTCGCATTTTGTAATTCTATCATCAAGATTATCAATGCACTTTTGACCTTGCAACATGTTTGGCATACAACTGGAGGATAAGCATGTATTGCTTGATAACTTAAGATCATTGATTACTATATGAGTCTGAAAATCTGAAGCCTTCAATATGCTTCTCCTATGTTTAATATTCTTAACACCTATATTTTCATTAATCAGTTGCCAATATCTTTTGTGATCATTATTTTCCCGTGCATTTTTTAGACCTATTAGTCTATTTTTCTTTTCCTTTTGTCTGTCTGTCTTAACCTTTTTATTCAGATTCCTTTTACTCTCAATTAGTCGACCTAAGTTTTCAGCTGTAGGGAATTTTTTCCACCAAGAAACAATTTTCCTATGATGGTTTCTTAATGTGCGTGTTTCGCTAGAGAGAACAATTTTCCGATTTGGCTTTCTATTAGTTTTAATGCAAAGTGAGTTAATTTGGCATAATTTATTATATATATTGCCAACGGATAAATCCTTTTCCAGAATTTGATTATTTAAGTCTTTACACTTTCTTGTAAACATGATGTGATCAAAAGCCGTGTCATTTTCCCATTTATGCGGCTTTATCCATTTAGCAGGATTATAATTTTGATCAGACGACTGTTTTGGTTCTTAAATTCTGACTTTAATTCAATTTGGAATTTTATTTGCATTGGAGCGTGGTCCGCATAACTGGTTGCATTATTTCAAAAGAAGCAAGATAATTTATCATTGATACCGAAATTGGAGGGTAGTCAATCACGGATTTGCGTATCTCATTATTTTGATTTCTATAGTATGTGCATCTATCTTTAGAATGATTTTCTAATCTGCCATTGTCAATTATTAGAGAGGTTTCATTACAGAAATTAATTAGATATTTCCCCATTTTATTTACTATTTGATCTTCCGACTCTCTTTCTGGAAGTGTGGAATTAGTATGATTTGTTTCATTTCCAATGCGACCATTAAAATCTCCGATAATTATAATGTTTTTCATTTTAAATTGAATCATGTATTGTTTAATATTTTCATATATTTCTCGATCTTTGTATTTTGAATCGCGATTATCCACATAACAAATAATCAAGAATATGTCTTCTAAATGATCCCAATGCATGCTGTTTAATTTGAGTATTTGTAGATTTCCTCGTTCTTTAATCAAGGTTTCAAAATTTAGCAGAGAAATATTATCACCCTCTTTTACATAAACAGAAACGCCTTTTATATTTCTTCCGCGACTAATATTCTTTTTGACTGTCGTGTGAAAACCGTAACAATTTTCTAACACTGATTGATCCTGAGCATCACTAAAATGTGTTTCTGTTAAACATATTATATTAGCCCTTTGGATATCATGTATAAAAAAATCATTTTGAATTTTATCGCTATTCAATCCATTAATGTTTACATAGAATAACTCTAAGTAGTAAGCAAAACTCCACTTCTGGACCGCGCAAGATGGCGGCCATCGCTGCGTCCCCCCCCTCTGGCACGGCAGAGTGCCGTGGTCGGCCGCCGTGGTGCTTCGTGTCTGAGTCCCCCCCCCCCCTCTGGAACGACAGAGGTTGTGGTCTGTCGTGGTGTGCCGGCCAGGTGGGTCCACGTTCACAACATGTTCGCTGACGTCCCCCCCCCTCTGCAACGACAGAGTGTGAGACTCGGGTGAGTTGGTCCGACCGCCTGGTTGACGTGGGCGACCGTCTAGGTTGACGTGGGCGACCGCCAGGATTAGTCTTGAGGCTATAGTGTGTGATGTTTTTGGTGTGTAGCGTCCAAACGAAGCATCGGATGAGAAAACGGAGGTCAGATTCGGAATCTACGTGAAATTTTGGGTTAGGAAGGATGTTTCCAGCGAAATCGGAGAAAAAATTTTCGGCTGACGTCCCCCCCCCTCTGGACAGCTAGCTTCTATCTTGACTTCTAGTGGACGGATTTTGTCGTGCAATAGCTCGTTTGAAAGCTAAGAGTGAGACAAATTCAGTGAAAGAATCGGCTTGTTCCTATCTGTCTTCGTTCAAAAGTTAGAGCGGTTACAAGATTTTAGGTCGGAGCTCGCTCACCTGAAAAAATCCTAAGTGTCAGAGTGGCTTTGTATGGGTAAAATTTTGAAAATTTTCCAAAGTGTGGAATTTCGACCTGGGACCGCCACCAAAACATTTTTCATCAAATTTCACTGACCTCCCCCCCCCTCTGGACAGCTAGCTTCTATCTTGGCTTCTAGTGGACGGATTTTGTCGTGCAATAGCTCGTTTGAAAGCTAAGAGTGAGACAAATTCAGTGAAAGAATCGGCTTGTTCCTATCTGTCTTCGTTCAAAAGTTAGAGCGGTTACAAGATTTTAGGTCGGAGCTCGCTCACCTGAAAAAATCCTAAGTGTCAGAGTGACTTTGTATGGGTAAAATTTTGAAAATTTTCCAAAGTGTGGAATTTCGACCTGGGACCGTCACCAAAACATTTTTCATCAAATTTCTCTGAACGAGGGGGGGGGAGGTCAGTGAAATTTGATGAAAAATGTTTTGGTTAAGGTCCCAGGTTGAAATTCGGAAGTTTTAAATTTTTCAAAATTTTCACCACACTGGAGCTCTCACACTTAGGAATTTTTTCACTTGTGGCATGTTACATGGACATGTGCTGGCGGACCAACTTCCCGTGGTCATATGAGAATGGTTCAGGTGTCATATTGTAAAGAATGATGAGACAAATCGTTTGCAACAAACCGCATGTCGCTACGATGAATACTTTCGGAGATAGAGCCATTTTAAGTTTTCTTCCGAGCATATATAAACCCCCGACAACGTAAGTCTGATCACTTCATCGAAAGACGAGGTAAGCGACGGTCGTCGCTCTGAGCTCCCGATATCGGGTGCAAAGGACTCTATCTTTTGAAGTAGGCAAGCTATCTTGCTACTTCAAAGTTTGTATGATAGAGTTTGATAGTGTCTTTACTACTGATAAAATTTTTTAAAAGTAGTATGAGTAGTAAAAACCAAAATTTTTTAAAAATTCTTAATTTTCAGTTTTTTCAAAGTTTTAACATATAGACTAAGGTTTTCAAGTATCCTGAGTTCAAATCTGCTATCAGATTTGAAATTTAACTAAGTCTAAGGCAGCTTTGAGGGGTTAGATCCCAGCTACTGATCACTACCTTTGACTCGGCGTTCCTGTTACCACTTCGGGGCAGTGACAATGATGTCTTCAGCTGTAAAGAGCGGGTATCGGGGAAGATCTCTCACTTCCCTAGTGATCGGTACAAGGCCTTCGGGCTGTCGACGGGATCGAGTGCCACTCACTACACTCTTTAGGAATATGACTGTACTACATGATTCCAAACTTATACAAATTTCATTATCTTACAGCTAACGATAAATCTAACATGGCTAATGACAGGAACCGCAAATACCATATTAAAATGTGCTCATGTGGGCGAGTTAATCGCAGTGCGGACGCCAAAGCTCATGTTAAGAAGGCGGGCACCGGCCACATGATTATCTTGAATAGGGTTGCGTGCGTGAAGTGTAGAGTGCTGAAGGGTGATGAGGATGAGGCGCGTTTTTACAGAGTGCATGCTGACTGTAGTGGTGGTTTAGTGACTGATTTGAGATTTACGCAGTTGATTGTGGAAGAGAGGGAGCGAATGTTGGCGATCGAGCGAGAGGGTAAGGTTGAGAATGTTGTTGAGAATGTTGTTGAGAATGTTGTTGAGAATGATGAGTTGGCGAGAGCGGTTGCGTCGTTGGAGGGTGAGATTGGGCGAAAGAGAGTGCTTGAGAGTGATGATGAGGATGATGTGGATTTAGATAGGGAGCGTGTGAGGAAGCGTGTGAGGAAGTTGAGCTCTTCGTCATCGGAGGTGTCAAACATCGTCATCACCGACCCCCCGAAGAGCTCATCTTCCCCAAAAGTGAAGAGTGGTGGGATTCGTGTGCAGTCGGCGAGGTGGTTGAAGGATGAAGAGAAGAGGCATGTTTCGCAGCAGATGGCGCATGATTTGTTGGTGAATAAGTATGAGAGTTTGAAGAAAGTGAAGGATGAAGTTGTGAAGGAGTTGGATGAGTTAAAAAAGAAGGAACTGAAGTCGAAGGAGGTGGCGGATGAAAACATTAGAATGAGGCGTTGTGTGACTGATTTGAAGAATAAGACGCGAGAGTTGGAAGAGAAGAATGATGAGTGTGTGAAGAGGGCGAGTGCTGCGGAGAGAAGAATGAGAGATGCAGAGGCGAAGTTTGAGGAGATGATGAAGGAGATGAGTGTGTTGAGAGCGAGGAATGTTGAGTTGGAGAGGACTGTGGCTCGGCGGGGTGATGAGAGGCAGGCGTGTGAGAAGTTGGAGCGCATGAGGGATGAGTGGGAACGTGTGAATGAGGATCGTTTGTTTGAGTTTCACATCCCTATTCGGGATAATCATTTGGCCGGCCAAGTACTCGTCAATCAAAATCTGGACGAGTCAATTATTTGCTACAACGGTCATCCGAGCAAGAAGTGTCTCCATGCAAGCTTACAAATGCGCGGTCACCTACATAAATTCTCGATTCGGAAACGCGCGAGACTGCCAAAGGATGACTAACTTGGTAAGTGAAAAAGTAAATAAGATAGTATATCCTATTCTAATACATATCATTTTCATTGCAGATCTTTGCCCGCCTTCACCACCCCATCACGTCACTCCCGAGAACGAACCATCGGCTCTCTTAAGGGCCACCTAGGGGCAAGACATGATAGAACCTCCACGCGGTTTGCCCTGGGCAGTCTTCGGACTGGCGAATACTATCATTAAGTTGAATCTGCTATCAGTCAACTTGAACGTTGCGTCGCGTTAGAGGGGTATATAAACCACTGCCTCTCATTTCATTTCATTTCAATCATGCAGACGCCGAACAGTCAAGTCAGCTCTCCTCGCGGACCGCAGTTAAGGCCGCGAAATTTATTTGAGGAGTTCGTCAGGCTAGAGGAGCAAGACAGAATTTTTAATAATCTTGCTCGGATTGGCAATCCGATGACAGCAACTGCTGTCAATCCAACGGAATGGCGCTACATTCCAATTTTTAGTCATGTGCCAGTTAGTGTGGAAGTCGACAGTGCTACCAAAGAGAGAGTCTTTGACTCTCTCAGCAGAATTGGTAGGGTGTAAGATGACGCTACTCCCGAGAACGAACCATCGGCTCTCTTAAGGGCCACCATGGGGCAAGACATGATAGAACCTCCTCGCGGTTTGCCCTGGGCAGTCTTCGGACTGGCGAATACTATCATTAAGTTGAATCTGCTATCAGTCAACTTGAACATTATGCAGTCGATTGCTATCCCTGAAGCATTCTGATTCGCTGTTGAGCAATTCATTGTTGAAAACCCTATATAAGCTAGAAGATTGTAGCGCTTCTCATTCAATTTGAAGTCACGATGGAAGCGACATCTGCCGACAATATTCCCGTCTTCACTGATGAAGACAACGGCATTCCCGAGTTCGTCATCCTCGACGAGTGGGTTGAGGATGAGAAGAAGGGGAAGATCAAGAGGATCATTTGGACGGATGAGGTGTGGACTCCGAATACCACTCGCATCCGAAAGGTGCCAGATGCACCACCACGGCTTAGGCGGTATAGGGTATACGACAACCTAAGCGTCATACCCATTGACTATTCCAGTCAATAGTCAAATTCACGTCCCCGAGAACGAACCATCGGCTCTCTTAAGGGCCACCATGGGGCAAGACATGATAGAACCTCCTCGCGGTTTGCCCTGGGCAGTCTTCGGACTGGCGAATACTATCATTTAGTTGAATCTGCTATCAGTCAACTTGAACGTTGCAAATGAAGTTCGGTGTAATACTTCCTTTCGACGGGCGTTCCTGTAAAGGGCGGCGGTGAAACCCGTAGCTATGTATACCGCAAGGGACATTCGGCAATGGTCAATCTTGTTAAACCTCTCTGCGTCATGTTTGCAAGTGATTGCCTCTGTCTCAACGTAGTATGCATTCGCGCCAGGGCGACATTTAGCCAACTGTCGAAGGTTGCCTAAAACTTTCCATTGCATACGTTATGAGAACCATGAGTTCTACCTGTCTCTATCAATGAGACGAATTGATGAATGGAATGAAAGGGAGGACACTCACGCGCCACACGCAACATAACACACTTCTCTCTTCCGTAGTCTAACAAGCTCTTTACACATGGATCGCAGTCGATTGCTATCCCTGTATCAGAAGTGTAAGCTATCTTAATTTATTTGACACTATTTTATCTACCATCATCGTCCATATGAAATGTTTTTAGATTTACAAGTTAGACTAAGCGTGCTACTATTTCCAAATGAAAAAGTATACATGGTTAAATCATCCACTTAAGCCCATCCGTAGTCTAACAAGCTCTTTACACATGGATCGCAGTCGATTGCTATCCCTGTATCAGAAGTGTAAGCTATCTTAATTTATTTGACACTATTTCATCTACCATTATCACCCATATGAAATGTTTTTAGATTTACAAGTTAGACTAAGCGTGCTACTATTTCCAAATGAAAAAGTATACATGGTTAAATTATTCACTAAAACCCCATTCAAGTAAGTCAGTATGAAAGCAAAGATAATACGAAATAAACATTTATTATGGCATGTATTTCAAAAGGTCTTCATCGTCAATATCGTCCCAGAGTCTGGCTTCACATAGATTACAAAAACAGTTGAGCTGCTTTAAACGTTCTTCTGCAGCGTCCCTCACTTTCTCAATGTACGCCCACTCCGCCACGGTTCGCGGTTGGGAGTTAGGGGTGTACCACTCCCATATTTGATGCAAGTGCGACTTGCTGGTCATCTCCATCACCCCTTCGGCATCATATTGTAAATATTTCCACCGTATGCCTGTTAGGTCGGGCAACTCCTCTTCATCCTCCTCCGATAATGATAACTTTCGTATATTGTCGAGATTGTATGTCTTCTCCACCTTCGCCTTTCTTGGTGCATTTGGTGTAACGAGCACCTTTGCTGATGTATATGGAGAGGAGAACTCCAATGCGGTATTTGGTGTTGTTGGAGGACTTGTCATGTTGTCTTTGAAATGCTGACTTTGAATAATGATAACTTTAACATTTTTCTAATTCTTAAGTATACACAAGCAGCCAATCAGAATGAACATCCAATGAATGAAGAGGATGAAAGTATATAAGCAAAGTGACATTCAGGTCATTTCATTTAATCTGTGAATCATACAAGTGACGAACGCACGATCTCTCTCTTTGACTATTATTTGAGGTGTACAAGTGAACTGCTATCTCGTGAATTCCAAATTTGAGTGAAGTCTCTATCTTGTAGAAGTATCAACCTTAAACTTGATTTCGTTGAAATGGTAAGTTGAAAATTTCCTCTCATCTCCCTCAAACGTGTGACTAATAGCATCTTCCTCAATTTCAGGCATCAACTTCATCACCAACGCCCTCTCTTCTCGAGGAAAGTTTAGAGTTATTGAGTCAAGGTAGGTTGTAACACTACACTGAGGCTTGAACAGAGATGAAAGAATGATTTCTCTTTCAGGTGATGTGAGTTCCAGCTCAGGACTCTCGCGGCAAGGCAACGAGTGGGAATGTGCCGACTGCGGACATATGTTTACAAGGAAGCACAGTCTCCTTCGACACATCAAACAACGTGTGTGTCAACGCAAAGCGGTGTCAATCTCCGGAGGTGAAGTTGATTCTGACGATGACATCTCCTTTCCTTGCGATTTGTGCCCTCTTTCTTTTGATAGTCACTTTCAGCGATCTTCGCACAGACTTCAACACACGCATGCAAATGATCACTACACCAACGGTACCTCTACCATCTCCCTCATTAATGTTTCACATAATAATTTAGTACGCGACTACTGCATGGAGTCCAATACTCAAATTGTAGATTTTCCTGAGTGGCTCCTTCAAAATTCTAACATTATCGAAGCGCTCTTCAATAATTTAGACAATTTTAGAATGAAGGCGCTCATCTACCTTAAACTAAAATATATTAAAATAGATTTTCAAACGGGTCAAGTGACGGAGAGAATACAGTTTCATGTTCCTTCCTCTTCCGCAACCGAAGTTGTAGACTGCGAGTCTTGGCTAAATTTTCACATTCAATGTTTAAAATCAAATGTAGATAAATTCAATCAACGCGACAGCGCTCTCATTTTTGATGGTGTGGACTCAGCCATATTCAAAATTTCCCTATTAGAAAGTCATGCAGCTCGAGGCACATTTAAACTTCCAAAAACGTTGTATAATAAGAAAGCTGTCATCAATGTTGATTGTAAATCACAGTGTTTCAAATATGCAGTCCTATCCATCCTTCACTATAATGATATCAACGCGCATCGAGATCGCACCTATAGCTATAGACAGTGGGAGGATGAACTAGACTTTGAAGGTTGTGATAGTAACAACATGAAAATCAAAGATGTAGAAACGTTCGAAAAACATAATAAGATTAAA
Source organism: Prostheceraeus crozeri (assembly GCA_907163375.1). Classification (NCBI taxonomy): domain Eukaryota; kingdom Metazoa; phylum Platyhelminthes; order Polycladida; family Euryleptidae; genus Prostheceraeus; species Prostheceraeus crozeri. The sequence goes on along the minus strand of CAJQUW010012582.1, from coordinate 326,357 downwards.
ATTGTCGTTCACGTGTGGGAGAAGGGGTTGAAGGGTGCCCGCTATAATTCACGTTCAACTTGTTATGAACGTGTAGTCAACCTCTTATTAGTAAAACAAGATGATAGCGAGGAATGGCACTACTGTGGTATTCCCAAAATCTCTCGCTTGTACACTCACTTGGGGCACTCTAAAAGAGGTGAACATTTTGTATGCGACCGCTGCATCCGCTCATTTTGGAGTAAAGATAAATTTGAAACTCACTATGAATGGTGCAAGCGAGGTAAATTACAAATGGAACGCATGCCCAAAGATAAAATATTTTCACATAGGGATAATGGTGACGAATTAAGTCCCCTGCGTGTCATTTACGCAGACATAGAATGCTACATTGATGATATCATCCACAAGCCAGCAGCCATATCCTGCTATGAAGTATGGCATGACCACTTTAGGAATAGACAAAACAAAATGCATACTTGGCAAGGTGAAGATTGCATTTCAAAATTTCTAGAATTTCTCGATAAAGCTGCAAAATTTCAACAATCATATGATTCCCAATTGCAGCGTAAGTCACTACATATGTCAGATGAAGACAAACAAAAATTTGAAAGTTGCACATCCTGTCCTAAATGTCATAAAACGTTTGATGACGATAAAATTAAGAAAGTGCGTGATCATGATCACATCACTGGTAAATTTAGAAACGCACTCTGCTCCAAATGTAACTTTTCACTTAGGTTGAGACGTCGTGTACTACCCGTCATTTTTCATAACTTTAAGGGCTATGACAGTCATATGCTCATAAAAGGAGGGTTGAGCCAGATGAAATCGTGGCAGTTTAATGTAATAGCACAAACGAGAGAAAAATTCATGGCAATGACAGCAAAAGTACCAGTAGATAAAACTAAAGAAAATAAGACAGTCTTCTTCGAAATAAAATTTTTAGATTCATTTCAATTCATGTCAGCGTCACTAGCTTCTCTCGTTCGTAATCTCAAGTTTCTTCCCCATAGTCAAACTTTGAAGAAACACTATCCAAACTTAACGGATGAAATAATCACTCGCAAAGGAGTCTTTCCTTATGCGTATTTTAGCTCAATGTCTAAACTAAATGAAACAACCCTTCCTTCCATTGACAAATTCAAAAACGATTTGACGGGTGAAGATTGTCCAGTAGAGGACTATGAACATGCTCAAGAGGCATGGTTAAAATTTAATTGTAAAACGTTTGGCGATTATATGATCGCTTACTTAGAATTAGATGTCATTTTGCTGGCTGATGTCTTTCAGGAGTTTCGACGAGTGGCATTAGAAGAAGACAAATTAGATCCTATCCACTTTGTCAGTCTACCAGCCATGTCCTTTAAATCAGCCTTTAAAATGACTGGTGAGACCATTCATCTCTTACAAGACCCGGAGATGTATAATATATTTGAGCGCGGAATACGCGGTGGTCTCACATTTGTAAATAAACATCATATAAAATCTGAAACAGTAGGTGATGATCATATCCACCTAAAGTACTATGACCAAAATAATTTATATGGCAGTTCACTGTCTAAACCACTACCTCATTCCGAGTTTAGTTGGTTAAATCAAAATGAGCTTGAGTATTACTCCAACCCTTCAAACATACTGAATATTCCAGATGAAGGTGATTGGGGATATTATTTTGAAGTGGATTTGATTTATCCAAATAGTATTAAAAATAAAACTGCTGATTTCCCACTCGCACCTGAATCTGGCGAAGTGACTGAAGATATGTTTTCACCATTCATGTCACAATTTCATAATAACTTAACAGAGTGTGGACAGCCAAGGTACAAACCATGCCGCAAACTTTTACTCACCCAATATGATAAGAAAAATTATCTCGTACACTTCTGCATATTAAAATTCTATTTAGAAATGGGCATGCTTCTAAAGTCAGTTCACCGCATTATCAAATTTAGACAGAAAGCCTTCCTCAAACCCTACATAGATAGTAACAGTCAAAAACGTGCACTCGCCCAAAATAATTTTGAAAAGGATTTTTATAAATATAAGAATAATAGTCTATTCGGAAAGACCATGGAGGATGTTAGAAAACGTATGAATTACAAACTAGTCGTTGATGAACAAAAATATCACAAATTGACCTCATCACCTCTTTTCATTGATAGAGACATCATCGATGAGGATCTTGTAGGTGTTAAAATGATTAAATCAGAAGTTGAGTTGTGCAAACCCATCTATATTGGGCAAGCCGTTTTAGATTATTCCAAGCTTGAAATGTATCAACTCTTCTACAAAATATTAAAACCATGCCCTCTCGTAAAAGAGGTTCGCTTGCTGGGTGGTGATACAGATAGTTTCTTTTTAGGAATTACCACTCAAAAAGATTTAAATTTTAATGAAGTAGGTAAGTCATTAGAAAAATATTTCGATACATCTAACTACAATCCCACTCATCCACTCTATTCCATACAGAATAAAGCCAAACTTGGTTGTTTTAAGGATGAAACAGCAGGAAAGGAAATAGATGAAATGATTCTCCTCCGTCCTAAAATGTATTCCATGAAACTAAAAGAATGTGCAGATAGTATTAAGCGTGCTAAAGGTATATCAAAATCCATTGTTCATAAAATGAAACATCGGTCCTATAAGAAGGCCTATAAAAATAAAACTATAACGTTTGTCAATATGACAATCTTAAAATCTCAAGTTCATACTGTGAAAACGTACACGTTCAAGAAACGAGCACTTTCAGCATGGGAGGATAAGAGGTGTTGGATAGGACATAACACATCTCTTCCACATGGACATCCTGACACAAACATACCTCCACCCAAAAGAATAAAACTCACGCTACCACATTCAGGAGATGTATTGACATAATCAACTTTAACTCAGTATTTTGATGTTGCTTTTTGTAGATATACATGGTTGTTTTATGTATCGCATGAGATCGTTTCTTCCTTGTGAATATATGCCTACAGTCAGCCCATTCCCCCTATATCTGTGAAAAGACTTTTTCATATACATATTTTTATTTCAATAAACATATCACAATGACTTCACTTTGTTTTCCGAAACACTAAAGTTACGAGGGATTTAGTATCTTTCACATGGATACACTCTTGTAAACCATTGGTAATTTTGATAGCAATAGAGGGTATAGTTTGTTTGACGACGGGATGATAGAAAATAGATTCAAACATCTTCTCGACTATTCCATATGAAGCGTCTTTATCATGAATGAAATCACGTAAAATGTATTCTTTTTTCTCGCCAACAGAAATAGGTAAAATCAAATCACTTTGAATGTAAAGGTGTTGTTCATGTTTATCAAGTGTCATTGGTGTTTCTATACCAATCGTATGCGCAGCAGCAAACACAGTTTGTAGCATTGAAAAGCCAAAGAGTTTTTTCAAATTTTTACTCAATTGACATTGAATGTCATCACCCAGTTTCAGAACAACGCGTTGTTTTTCAATTGAAAACGAAATGTGGTGTGTCTTTACATCATATTTACTTTTCATCACATGCTTCAACTTTTGTTGTATATAAGGATTTACTACATGAATGAAGCTTTCAACTGTATGATATAGACGCGGCATTATATTGATAGCAACTTTAGATTCTTCATAAGACTGGTAAATTTTCTTGATGCGATCGCCATAGATGTCCACCCACCATTCATCATTAACTGAATCAGCTTTAGTGTGATATTCATGAGAACCATACACCACACCGCTTCCAATAATAGGCGTATAATGTCTTACAAAATGACGCAAGGTTGGAGAGAAATAAACTGTAAGTTTGTCATTATATTTCTGAATAACCAACTTATTTTTGTCCGCCATAATTTTCTCTCCATACTTCTTACCCACAGTCTCATTCCATCGTTTTACTAACTCAATAAGTGATAAAGGTTGAACACCACGCTTTTTCAAAATGATGCGTTCTTCGCATTCTACAACATCTTCATCAAATATTTTAAATCTATAATGAAATTTGTTGATTCGAGTTGAATAAACTTTTTTAACATTTGCAGTAGCAATTGACGTTAGATGTAGTCCATGACCAAAACCAAGATGTGGATAGAATTCACTATCCAACCTCAGCGTAAGACCTTTAGTAAAAGAATGAAAGCGGAGGAACTGTCTCCCACTCCAATGATAGATAGTAAACTCATAAGCTTTCTGATTTTTATTCTTCATGATGGAAGTATTACCACTGTTGAATGCCTTAATAATTTTCTCATTCCCAAATGGCTCATAAGAATCTGATTTTATCTGAATCCATTCATAGTTCCACTTTCCATCTGATGTTAAATTGTATGGGAACTGAAATGCATTATTCATCGTTATTCCATCATGGGTGCGAGGAGTCAATATCATTTCTTCCAAATCATTCACATTCTGAATATTGCTATCATAGCAAATACTAGAAACGCCAACTTCCCATTCACCTTCTAAATGCAGTGGCCGATTTAATTCTACTCGATAGTCTGATGGTTTATTTTTGGGAAATTTATTCATAGAAGCATTACTGGGCAAGTAGATTAGAAACGAGTCCTTATTTTCACTTTCCATATTATTCACATTGGAAAAATATATTAGCATACTTTTGCATTAACTCTTCATTCGGAAATGGAGTGTAATACTTGTCACAGCATCTTTATGAAAAGGAATCAACGCACCAGCATCATCATAAATGGCAATATCAATTTGTGGGATGTAGTTTGATTTCAGCTTTGTATAATGCACTTTCTTGAAAGTATGCTCAGATAAAATACTGCAGCTTTTTGGCTGGTATGGTATCATTGCTAGCAATGGAGCTTCAACATCTCCCACACGTACATCTTCACCAATATTGGAATATATCTGAAAATAGTTAATACGACGCGATAGCGACATGTCTGCGCTAGCTTTGGTTACAGTACCACTTTTAAAGATATTTTGATCAAAACCCAAAATGTCCATTAGAGTTTTATCCATAATTAGTTCAATACCTTTTCCATTTATAGTGAGAGACAAAGTACCTTCTTTTTCAGAAAATGAAATATGTTGCTCATTAATCACTTCATTTAAATAATCTACAACCAATTTAACCGAAGTAATAATGCGAGGCATCAACACTCTTGTTTCATGTAAGAAACCACCAAAAGGCTCTACACACTTTCTGTATAAAGATACGGCCCATTCTGTATCAAATTGATTTGACCTTTCACATGGTAAATGTTGCATATCAGATTTTCCATGAACAGCTGCAGAACGATGTCGTAAGAACTGATGAAAATCTTTTGAACAAACTAATACTAGATCATCATCATTTAATTTGCTTATTGCAATATGATTAGATGATTTAATATAAGTCAATGTTGCCACTTGTTTGTCATCAACTCGAAGGAGATAATTAAATTTCTTCAATAATGTTTCAGGAGTCATGTTTGTCTTTCTTGGCTTAATCACAATCTTCTTCACCAACGTCTTCTCATTTCTTGGAATAAGATCTACATAATAAGCTTCCTCTCGATATATTAACTGTTTATGACCACTTATGTGGTAATTAACGTTAAAATTATCATAGCTTGTTAAGGCGCTAGCGAGGTAGCCTAAATCATTTCTTAAACTTGGACTTAAACCAACAATCCAATCTTTCTCAACTACATGATGTACATAATTATAATCATCATTGTGCGGAGTAAATTGGACAATATGTTTACACGCTTTATTCAAGAAATCATATATAAACTTTTTACATGATAAGAGATCTTTCTTTGGCCACTGTGGAATGTATACTCGGCACCCCTTTTCACATTGATAAGCAGCTGTACGCCTCATATTAATAGTCATCACCTCATGATCAAAAGTATAGACACAGTTGCTATAAACAAGTTGAGTGACACCCACTTCCCAATTCCCATTTAGCTGTTGTGCATGATCAATGGGAGTAGAAAAGAGTGCGGCTCGATTGCTAGTAAATCTCTTTGTAGCCGCATTGCTAAGCAAAATATGATAAAACGACATTTTTATATTGCTAATCTGCAACTTTGCATAACATCATGAAGACTTGGATTTTGGACTCTCTACAATATATCAGAGTTGATCGTGATGGAAACGTACATTTCAAAAATTCTCATGGTCATACATCAAGAGGAATTACATTAACATGGCGACAATTTGTCAACCTCAATGATATCATGAGGGATTTGGAATATTTTGAAACATTAAGATTCATCTCCTTGGGTGATCAAGTTTGGCTTCAACATTACAGAAATGAAATTCAAATCTACCATTCTCATTCCGCAAACTGTTTCTCATTTCGCAAATACAATTGGGAGAAGTATAGAAGATACATACATCGCTCCATCATGACATTTATTCGTCGTGAGTTCATCGCCCTACTATGCAAATCTTAATCAGATATGATTACCACGCACCATGAGTTGGAAATTAGATTCCCTACAACGTATTGAAACGGATCATGATCGAAACGTCTATTTCAAAGATTCAACTGGAAATGTGAGAAGAGAGTTTGTTTTATCTTATCGTCATTTTCAATCTCTACATCATATCATGAAGGACTTGAAATACTTCTATATGAAAAGACATTCACGTATTGGAAATCGCATCTGGCTGCGCGTCAACAATCGGCGAATTCAACTCTATCATTCCCAACTTCATACTAACTTCACATTTCATCAAGGTAGTTGGGAAAAGTATAAAAGGAAGGTACATCGCTCAATTTACTCATTCTTTCATCATGAAGCGCCATCGCTACACCATCGTCAACATTCTCCGTCGCTTCAGACTCTACACCAAAATCGATCTCACAACATTACGCCAACAGCTTCCAAACAGCAAGTATTACCCGGGCCGTCCTCAAATGTTAGTGGTGAAGATGAACAATTCACGGAATCTTCAACTCTTCCCAAATGGGACTGTACAGATTCTCGGCGCCCTTTCTCATTCATCGGCGCAGTCAATGCGCTTAGAGCTACAAAGACTACTACGTCGGATATGGAAGAGGGAGAGGTGTGTGATGTCGAATCTGACTGTGGACAATATGGTGATCTCTACTCAATTGAGTGACAGTCTATCATTTTTGAAGATTCGTACCAGCAGTTACAGTTTGTGTTATGAACCCGAACTTTTTCCTGCAGCTCTCATTAGTTGTTGGTTGCCTGTGCATGTGGCAATCTTTCATAATAGTAAAGTGATCATTACTGGACTAAAATCTCATGAACAAGCAAATATGATCCTAGACTATCTCATTGAGTATGTACGTACCCAGCGGATTGTAAAATAAAAAACAATTTTTCCAACATGATGTTTTTATTTCAAATCATGATAGAACTTACAAATCATTTTTTCATTAGAGGATGGATTACATGAAAAGTTTTGAATAACAGATGCAAATCGAGATACATGTAAACGTTTTAAGATGAAGTACAGTACAAAAGCACCACACGTTGATGAAAGTGGATGTTGTAGTATGCGTTCATTTCGCTGATATTGACGCGTATGTTTTCTCAACCACTGCTGTGTTGGTATATTTGGAGGTTGAGCAAGAGAGTCAAATAGTTCACCACGTCGGTCTTCTCCAATAAAGATCGCTTTCCAATGCTCACCGCCTAAATTCTGTGAATGAGTGTTTAGCACAATAAAGATGGGATAGTGATTTACTGCAGGTGGTAAGGTATCGAGTGAATAGACATTATCGAAAGCTTTCAACGTCGCTTCGTCTGCATTATGCTGCACTTTAGTCTTAATATCGTCAGCAGTCAACCAACTCATTAACGATTATACTGAAGAATCACGTCACGATACTTTGTAATTTCAATATTTGAATCGAAGACTGCATAAATTAATACATTGATCGTCTCAGGTAGTGTTCTTTTGAACGTCAAATCCAAACGAATATTATGAGGCACGTTCGCTTGACGATAGGGTGCACTAATATCGCTGTCAGCAGTCAAATCAAATGCATAAATAGTATATCCACTCTTAAACTCTTTCATAGTCAGTCCGTTGGTATCATCCGTATTGTAAAAGCCAAAGACATCCATAAAATCAACATAACTGCGCATAAATTGATCCGAAGCAAAATCTGGTTTGTAGGGTGGACCAGGATGACTCACACCATTAACACGTAAAGCAATTTCACTTAACTGATTGTGTTTAAAATTGAAAGGATTCTTCTTTATATTACCATTAAATGCATCATTTTCAACCATTGCCACCATGAGGAGCTTCGGTGCTTCCGATGGAAAGAGGCCATCTTTCATGAAACTCTTTTGATCTTTCGGAATTGTAAAGGTGAGAAGCTTTGTATGCTGAACGGGGTAAATGGCATTTTGGCGGTTAAGACCTTCAGCATGCCCTCTAATGACACTTGGATTCGGTACTACTCGACGAATGTAAAGTGCAATATCTTCCACATGAATTCTAAAATTGTCAACTTTAGCAAATGCATTCAGCGCAAATTCAGGCTTATTCAATGTCAGCTTGAGTCGCATGCTGGTATTACAGAGTAAAAACTTTGACTGTCTAAAGAAGTCTAAATTCAGCGGACCATATAGCTGACATACTCTACTATCTTTAATCATAGCAGATCGCTTTACAAAGCCACTGTTTGTTTCAACATCAAATTTTCCTGCTTCATCTCTGTACCATCCCATGGCTTCCATATGACTTTTTTGTGCTGCTGGATGAAACTGCGATACATGAGTGAAATATGATTTATAGGGATAATCGCTTTGACCACCTTCCACCTGCTGCTCTCCAATCGTTAGAGAAACATCGCGAAGTAATGTAGTCAATGGTAAATTGTTCAGTCCAACTTTATGTGCATCGTCAATAGCAGTTCCATCTGCTTGCTGAATTCTAAACCTCAAATCAAGCATCGCATAACTCAAATCTATGTAGTCATCACTACCACCAGGAATAACAAATTCAATGGGGCCAGCATTCTCAGCTGTTCGAGGATGATAATCTACAATACTTGAACTAAGAATATCTGTCTGTATGGCTTGTTGATCGAACAAACAAAAACCGGAAGTTTTACACTCCATGATTAGAAGTTATAGCAGCGTCGTCGTTTAGCGCCTGATGAATGATTAGAGCCTCTGCGACGTTTGCGTGAATGCCTTTTGACTGAAGATTGCACCTTACCAGCTCCGCGATGTTTCCTCCTTCCTTTTCTCATTCGTTTAGGTGATTTCTTTCCTTGAGTAACACCAGCAATGGTCTGCTTCAATGTTTTTAAACCGCGTTCCTTCCCACGATTCAACAAACTGCTCTTGAAACTTCTACCTCTGGAAAGATCACTAGCAACATCACCAGCAAAGCCAACGGCATTACTTAAAACATTTCGTTTTAAAGATCTACCGACATTGGATATGAGAGGTGCTACAACAGATTTCAGTGCACCAAGTATGCTACCTCCACGTTGGCGGCGAGCACCGATGTAAATTTGTCCTCCACCACTTACGTAGGAGGGTCGTGAATAAAATGAGGCAGTTGGATTCATAGCTCAAACCCTAAACATTGTTAGTTACAACTTTGCATGAATCACTGTCGATCACTTAGATGAAAGATGTCGGCACGACGCATCCAAGAGTTCATACTTGAAGGATAACCAGTCCATTTAACAAGACACCATTCTTCACCTTGCCGTTTTTTACATCGAATGATTTTCTCTACCAAATATGTTTCACTTTCAGTGACTACCTCAATCTCATCGCGGTAAAAGCTACCCTCAATTTCTTCATTATCGTAATCTTTCAACTTGTAGGTGGTCGGAGAGTCTTTTTGATTAATCCTTGATACTGTAAATACCTCCTCTGTCCAATTCGGGAGGTACCCTTTAGCAAAAACACTTTTCACTTTTGAGATACGAACTTTATCGCCAATTTTCACATCACTTTTCACATGAGTGCGTTTACGTTGGAATGATTCGCGCACTTTATCTACATTGTTAGCATTTACATCTACTGGTCTGAGTCCAATAGAACGATGGATAGAGTGATTGTAGGCATGGAGTGTATCTTGTAGAACCTTTGTCCAATTTTGTGTCAAGTTGGCAGTAAAATGTCGCCACAAACGATTTTTTAATGTGCGATTAAAACGTTCAACGAGTGCAGCTTTATAAGCGCTCTTTACACTAAACAACTCAATGTCATGCCTCTCAAATAATCTTGTCACATGCTGATTTTCAAACTCTTTTCCTTGATCACTCTGAATTCTTTTTGGAATGCGACCTTCTCGAAAAATTGTTTGGAATGCTTTTGCTACTCCTTTCCCTTCTTTAGTTTTTAAAGGTTGAGCCCACGCATAACGCGAGAAAATATCAATGACGGTTAAAATAAAATTATTGCCCGAGTTATGTTTTGAAATGGAGGCAACATCGCACAAATCTGCTTGCCACTGTTCATCGATGTCATGAACAATATAATGGCGGGTGCGGTACTTCTTTTTCGCTTGTTTGTGGAGTGTATAGGTAGCCTGACCCTTTAACCATCGTTTCACTTGTGATTGTGGAAGACCACTCGCTTTTGATAATTTCTTGATAGATGCAAATCCTGCCGGATGTTTTACATCATAATAGATTGACTTCAAACGTTCAGTCGATGACGACTGACTCTTTTTCCTCCTTCTCATCTTTTTGTTTTCTTCCCTTTCTACATTTACAACAACTGCAGCATTTAGCTTTAGCGGTTTTGCGATCGTGTTCACATTGCTTAGGGGTTTCATTATGAGAGCTGGCGCAGCAAGTGCAAGTGACAACGACATTCACCTCTGGCGGCTCATTACATGGCAAGCAACACATCTGCTTCATATTAATAATCTGAGAACATGTATTTCCTGGGAGGAGCTGTTTTACGTTTTCCTTTTACCAGTTTTAGTGGCGATGTAGATCTACGTCGAGTTCTTCCTCTTGTTTGCTTAGTGAGTGTGGGAGGGGATGTAGCAGGTGACGCCTTAAACCAATTTGTTGGCATTTTCATCGTCTGAAGCATTGGAGTAGTAGCCACTGTTGAATCAAGTTCTTTCAATGTCTCATTATTCAAAGCAAATTTTGGCACATTATGCTTTTTCAATAGTTTAAGAAAGTATGACCAACCAGGTGGAACATAGCCCTGACGGCGCTTTCTACGTGTCGCATACTGAATCAAGTCTTCATAACGTGAAGCATCAATCACTTTATTTTCATCTGTAATGATTTCTCCTCTATCATTTACATTGAGATGGGGCTCAATACTATTGAAAAGAGATATGGCATGTGCGCGAGATGCTAAAGGTGTAGCAGTCGATACAGAGTCACGCATCTTATTCTTCAAGTTTTTCAATTGCTCAACAGTTTCCGATTGTAATAATACAGCACGATGTGGATCTTTGATGTGAACATTTTGCTGATAATCTATTTCTTTCCTATACATTTGATTTGCAAGAGGTTGCTTTACTTGCTGCATGGCAGTCAATTGTACATATTCATCCTGAGGAATAACAATCATGCGAGAATAAGAACTCATAGTTTGTAGATAATCATGGGAGTTTTCAAAATATCACTTCGAAATCTAAATTCTTCCGGACACTCTTGCGTAAAGTCAATGAATAAGTAACCGTATGGTTTTTCAGTAGCTGCTTGAAAAATTTCAATTAAGGCTTTTGATCCTCTGGGTGCAACTTGTCGCGCTAAAATTTCAAATTGACTTTTATCTCGCGGATTCTTGAAAATAGCATAATAGTGTGTATTCAGGTTTCGTGTACGAGCTTCTTTTCCATCAGGAAACAAATTTTGTGTAATATAGATGATAAAGCACCTTTTATGGTGTGCTGCGCGAGTAAACATATCTGTAACATCTTTTGAATTCTTACTTTCTTTTAATAAATCATCCAATACAACAACATCATTAGACTGAAGTTTATCCACTGGAATAATTCCTTCATGTCGAATAAAGTTGCGACTTTGCAATTCCTGAAACAGCGACGGTTGATAAATACCATAACACCAAATCACTCGATTGATAGGTTCCTTAAACAACTCCCTTCTTTTATCCAATAAATTCAGCGTGAAAACAGTTTTACCTGCATGAGATGGACCTGATACAGTCAGAACTTTATCACATTGAAGTCTGAAATCCATTTTATTACTTTGAGACTCAACATTTGCATAATTAACGCTTAGAGCCAAAGATATTTCCCAATAGGTTGCCCACGGCAGGAGCTATCATTGGAAGTATTGCTGAAAGGAAACCACCCTTTTGTGTTAGAGTTTTCCTCTTTCTTTGAAGGGCGACTTTAGGATTGGAGATGAAACGCAATTTTGTAGCATATCGCTTAAGTAACTTTCGTTGTTTTGGCGCTAATTTCTTCGTCCTCAACTTCCTCACATGAGAAATAATTTCACAAATGAATTTATCGTTAGCATGTCGTATAGCATTGTATCGCTGATTTGCTTTCATTCGTCGGAGAGCTTGAATGGCTGAAGAAAACTTTTGACTTTTACGTTTCGTCATTTTACGTTTCGCCATTTTCCGTGTTAGTCTTTGCTAAAACCTATCTTTACCACATTTGCATAGGTACTAACTATTGCGACATAAGTGACACTCGAAATGAGCAATATCACAGTGGTAACATTGGCAAAGTTGAATGCAATTACGTATGAAACAGCGTTGACAAAAAGCATGCTTACATCTCTTGAAGATGCGCTTTTCATTTCCATCCTTTCGCTTACATACATCACAACACATAGTTTCACCGTTACTGATGTCTATAGCAAGTCTTTTTGAAGATATGAATTTGCTAGCCTTTTCTAAATAATAGACGCATGTACAGAAGGAATATACTTCGAGAGTGAGCAGACATAGCTCGAAAACCAGTTGTGCTACAATCAAGTACCACTGCATTTTCAATTTTTCTTTATGGAAAGTTGAATGTGAATATCTGAAATCGCTTCAATCACTAGACTGCTACCATGATGGTTAAATGCGTTAAGACGTTCAGCAATTTTTATCATATGTCTTTTAAAAAATTCTTCGGGGTGATCTACCACTTCCATTGAATAAGAAGCAAAATGGAAAGAGCGACTTTCCACCTCTTCCTTTCCAAAATGACTAAACTTAATTTTCGCAACTAATCGCGCCATGATAATGCTATCAGAGAATGTATTCATTAACTCTAGAAATAGAGTGCTAGCATCATCGACCACTGCTTCGATGTCGGTCTCATCTTTATGAAATTTTATCACATAATCTTGAACAGCTCCTTTTAAACTTTGCCTATGAAAACGTAATGTTCCGCAGTCGTTTGAGAAAGACATGATCGCCCTTTATCTAACCCATCCATTGCATGAAAACAACAACTCTTCTCATAGTAACATTTATTGAATAATGGTAACAAGCATGCATTATAAATCAATGGTTTGAAAGAGATAAAATAGATACAGCTGGTAACTATCATACAGCGAGCAATGATAACCATACAGGACTTTGGCAGTGTTGAGGTAAGGAGGAAAGAAGCATTGGTTATGAACGTAGCTACTACAACGAACAGACAAAATAGGAACACACAAATCCTTAAAACGTTTCGTGACTTCATGATAATGTTGATTCACTCTACTATCCCAAGGTGGGAGCAAAATATCATCAATGATTAGATTGGGAAATACTTTCCTCTCCTTACCAGGATTATTACAAAAGATGCGTATAACATTGAAAGCAGCTAACCATCGTTTAAAGTCAATAAGAAGAGCACTCTCACAAGAAAAGCCATAGTCTTGCAAATATTTCAGATTAAGTCCATGAATGTGTTTTCTCGCCCATTGATCAACATTGGGATCGCAGTTGGCATGTTGATGATAGACACTAACAATCTGATATGTCCAATTGTTCATAGCAATAGCACTGAGCTCCTGTACAGGTTCACCCTCACAATCCATAAAAATGATGATAGAAGCCTAAAACGGAAATTTACACATCTAAGGAAACGTTCTATAACATATTACAAAATGAAGAATTACATCGATGCTTTTCACGACAAAATACACAAATGATATGATGGCAACGAAGAAGTAAAATGTATCTAATAAGACCACGTCTACGACACTCAAAGCACATAAGCGAATTGTCATAGGGAAGAGTTAGGAAAGGACTAGCAATTCTCCTTCTTTGATTTGCGTTTTGATGTAGCATTCTTCTCCGACTTGCGCTTCGTACCACTGCTGTTAAGGATTTGATCAATTATGTCGTCCACGTTGGGTGGTTTCGGAATATATAGGATGGATTCCATATGCATGGAGAGAGAGGCTATTTTATTATCCTTGTGTCGACCATAATATAGCCCATTCACTTTGAAAAGGATATCCCAAGTACCTTCTCCGAGCTCATCACATCTGATGGGTATTGAATGATCTCCATCCTTCTTATAGTAAGTACACCAATGTGATACCGGTAGGCAAATGTGATTACCATCCCAAATCTTTCTATAGGGAGTATCCTTGTCATCTCTAGCCTTCCACTCTTGAGCAAGAGGAGTAGGAATGTCCATATTTAATGTCACGTACTCCTCAATAGTATCAAGTTGGTGGCGAATGTACGGACTCACGGGGATCAGTATGTAGTCCCCATACTGATTGTGCATTATCTTGACATCCGTGGAAGGGAGCATTCCCGTTTGGAGTACTACGCTATGATCATCATAACGCAAGGCTTGTTTAAATTTACGCTGTAGCGGTGTAGGATTATGTACCTTGGTTGTTTCTTCCACTGGCCTCAGTTGTAGATGATCTGACCGTAGCGAACCTTGTAACGTTTGACCGCCATTTTGTCCTACTAGTGCAGTAGATGGAGTAGATGCCTGAAAATGAAAAAAGATTGTATTAAGTTTACGTTCAAGGGAGGAGAGGGAGGGAAGTAGCGACTTACCATTTTAGTTGGATAATAGAACAGGGAACTAGGGAGAGAGAAAATGTGCGTCCGTCACTCGTGTGATTCAACGATGGAATGATTCTCGCTGTGGAAGGCTCGCTATTTATAAAGAAATGCTTGATTCTCATTGGATGATGATCCTCATTGGACAATAACATCAAGTTGATTCCAAATCTGGCATCCGTTTACCAATCCGATAGTTCGTTTTGAAGCTACAGCCCAAAACGTCCCAAATTCTAACTCTGTCGTTTTTCACCAATGTCCCAAAATCTTAAATGGTGTCTCACATCTAAACGAAGGCAGATACGAACAAGCCGATTCTTTCACTGAATTTGTCTCACTCTTAGCTTTCAAACGAGCTATCGCACGACAAAATCCGTCCACTGGAAGCAAGCTGTCCAGGGGGGGGACGTCAGCCGAAAATTTTTTCTCTCCGATTTCGCTGGAAACATCCTTCCTAACCCAAAATTTCACGTAGATTCCGAATCTGACCTCCGTTTTCTCATCCGATGCTTCGTTTGGACGCTACACACCAAAAACATCACACACTATAGCCTCAAGACTAATCCTGGCGGTCGCCCACGTCAACCTAGACGGTCGCCCACGTCAACCAGGCGGTCGGACCAACTCACCCGAGTCTCACACTCTGTCGTTGCAGAGGGGGGGGGACGTCAGCGAACATGTTGTGAACGTGGACCCACCTGGCCGGCACACCACGACAGACCACAACCTCTGTCGTTCCAGGGGGGGGGACGTCAGCGAACATGTTGTGAACGTGGACCCACCTGGCCGGCACACCACGACAGACCACAACCTCTGTCGTTCCAGAGGGGGGGGGACTCAGACACGAAGCACCACGGCGGCCGACCACGACACTCTGCCGAGCCAGAGGGGGGGGGGACGCAGCGATGGCCGCCATCTTGCGCGGTCCAGAAGTGGAGTTTTGCTTACTACTACTCTATTTCCACATGTTTCTTCAGTTTCTTTCCAGCAGTCATTATTTCATCCTCTCCTTCCTTTAATTCATCAAAGATACAGATTTTCATTATAGTCATAGCGTGTTGAGTGATTTATGTAACTATTGTTGTCTGTTCTGTAATGATTGTTTCTTTGCTCATGTTGATTTGGTGATTGTGGTCTGTTTCTCTCGTCAGGGAATTGATCATATTCTCTTCGGTGATTTCTGTTGTAATATTGTTGTTGTCGTCTGTCGTATGTTCGATGCTCACGGTATGAATACCTTGGGTATCTGCTTTCACTTGCCCACTCATATCCGCCATATTCAGCATTTCTCCTTTGTCTTTGATACTGCATTGGTCTTTGGTATTGTTGTGGGTGCACTCTTCGGTATGGTCTTGTATAGTGGTTGATGTTGAACCAGCAATTCCAGGAAAGGTGCCGACGTCCTCCACAGATATAGCATGATCGCAAGGATTTTGGCCTTTGAGCATGTCTTTGAGGATACTCTTGTTGATGCGAATGTTGAACTTATTGCTGCTGTGTTTGCTGCTTTACTTCAGTTTGTCGTTGCTCTATTTGTAGAAGTTTGGGTGAAGCATTTGTCGGTAGGAATTCTGGGTAACGCGCATTTTGTGGGCTTACTTGCACCGTTCTGAAACGATCTTCATGAATCGCAGTCACCGTTGCATGTATTTCTTTCATATCATTTCTGATATGATTAATTTTCATATTGATGGTCTTTAAGTAATATTCTTGATCTTCTGTGTCATCGTCTTCTTTCGCTGCATCTTCTTTGTCGGACTCTTCGCTTTCATCATCTTTATTGTCTTCCTTTTTGTTTTCTTCTATCCTTCTTGCATCAATTTCCGCCAACCGTGACTCGATAATTTCGGCTTTTAGTTTTCTGAGTTCTTCATCATTTTTTTTCATTTCAATCTCATATGTCCTCAACGATTTTAGTAAGTCATCTCTTTCGTGCTGATGTTTTGCTTTTAGTTTTTCGATTTCAGTTTCAAAGTTTTCTTTTCCCCGATTATGTTTGCTTTTGTGTGACTCATTGTGCTTCGTTATGTTTTGTATGTCTGCGGGATAGTTATTATGCATACAAGTTTCACATGTAAATTTGCGTTTAGTTTTTATATACTTGACAAACTCATACGATGGTAAATTCGTACAATGTGCATGAAAAAACTTATCGCACTTTTCACAAGTTAGGTGAATGTCCAATTCAGATACGGAATCTTCGCAAACTTCACATCGTCGATCGCTTGGCTTGTTCGGAGATATTGGCTGTGACATGATCATTCTGTGCTAGCACAAATATTCAGAGAAAGATCAGATTTCTATGCACGACACTAACAGGATAAAGTAGTAGAGTCAGATATCTTTACCTATTGTCTAGGTATTTGACAAGTAAATCAATACAATCTTCAATAGAGTCTTTGGAGGGCTGGCATGATATTGCTACTTCACTAAGACACTGAACTTCGCTCACCAAAATTAGCGGAATATGGGTTGTTTGATTTATGAAAAAATTACTACAAAAAATTAAATGATTAGAAAACGACAACAAAAAGTGCACCAACAAACTAGAAATACAATAAGGATTACTTCTATACCAAGAACTACGAAAAACGATTGCTTAAAACTAATTTAACAAAGAAAATTTGGCAAATGACACGACCTATTGACAATACGACCGCACGCTAACACGCTAACATTAATGACTAAGAAACAACGAACATTGAAAGAGAAATATCAACATATTAAAGACGTATATGACAAACTTCATTATTACTTTCAAAGGTCTATTGAAGATAATGCAATTACTTTGGAAGAGATAGAAGCTTTCGCTAAAATAGTACAGGAAGCAAATAAACAACCTACAATAACTATGCAAGAGAAGAATGATAATACATAATAGAAGACTTCAGAGGAAATACATGTAAAAGCGTTAATATAATCTTTAGATCAAAATTCAAACAATATAAAGTAAAACAACATTTATATTGTTCATTACAATGTTTATGTTGTGTATCAATGTTACCGAAGAATTCAAATATCATATCTTAAAATGAGTAAAGTAGCTCAATTAGAAGAATTGTAAAACAGAAAAATATTGTGAAAAGAAATCATAAAGAAAATAGAGTAATGAATGCTCGTGGTCAACCTGAAATGATAGAAAATATACAATTAACAAAACAAATGAAAAAATATTTTGAGAAAAATACTAAACCATTTGATGAACTTGGGAAAGAGATAGTAAATACTAGTAAACAAATGCTTGATATGACAGATGCATCACAGAAGGCAATAATGGATGATTTAGGATTACTAGAATCAAATACAGATAAAAAATTAACCAATTCTATGCTTTTTGAGCATTCTGATAAAATATAAAGAAATATTAGATAAAGTAAAAACAGTGAAAAGTCATTGTGAGCAGTGTGAAGCATTAGAAAATTTATTAAAACCATCTTCATCAATGGGAACACCATCTACAATACCGACATATACATCAGGAATACCATCATCATTTAGATTTGATCCATCAGCAATAGAATATAATCCAATAACAATGGGATATAACCCATCCCAGAGAACAGGAAGAGGTATATTTTCAAGAAATTCTTCAATTTTTTTCCTTCCTGACGATCCACAAAAATTAATAAATAGATTAGAAATATTAGTATCAGCAACAAAAGAAGGTCATAATTCTAGTTTAAATGAAATACATGCAATATTGAAGCGATTATTAGAGAAGGGAATTTTAAGTAAAAAAGATTATTCTAGTGTAAGTAAGGTATTTACAAGTAAATAAATAATAACATAATTACAACTTTTTTCATTTTAGAAATGAATGAAAGGAGTTAGAAAAAATTACTAGTCATTTAGAAACATTAATTGATATTTTCAGTGTATCAAAATTTAGCACAACATTTAAATTTATATCAACTTCTTCAACACATACTTGCAATTTAAATCCTATTCTTCATTTAGAACAATTTAAAAATTATGAAGTAGCATAACTAGTTTTTCAACATTTAACACTATTCAAAATATTTCTAAAGATGTAGATGATCAATTCAAATACTCAAATGATAAAGGAAAAACTTGGTTAACACTGACTTTTTCCTGGTTCTTATGAACATGAATCAATTTCAAATGAGATAAACAGACATTTAGGTATACAATTTAAAGACAAGAAAAAGTTGCATTTTGCAGTCGAACCAGCAGTAAATGAATTTTCACCTACTTAAGATGAAAATCATCAAGTTGATTTTAACATTGACAGGTCCTTATCAAGATTATTAGGATATAAAAAAAGTTTATAATCAATGTTTTCACATAAGTGAAAATAAACCTTAAATGACAGAAATAAATCAATTAAAGTTCGTTGTGATATTATAGAGGGTGGTTATGTAAATGGAAAACTAAAAATTAAGATCTTCAGTTATCCTGCATTTACAGCACCAATTGGTTATAGTTCAAATGTCGTACCAAAATCATTAATATATTTTCCATCCACAAGAAAAACAATTAATTCAATTACCATAAGGCCTCAGCCACACTGAGAACTTTTCCAAGTGTTTCCCAGCAAAACGTTTTGGAGCAAATATAAAGTCATCATTACCACAGTTGTAGACTGCCACACTGCGAGCAAAGCAAGTGAGAGCGATTAAACGGACATGCGTTTGCTCGAGACGCTGGGAACGCTCGTGTGTGCTTTGCTTTCCGTGTGGCTGAGGCCTTAGAATAACAGATGAGAAAGGAAGGGAAATAAAGTTTGGAGGTGAAGAGATTATGATCGATTCATTGTTGCGCGAAGTTTATTAATGTAAATGTTTTTATTAATTTAATGTATAAAAGTAATTTTATTAAATTAATACATGTAAAATGTCTTTAAACAATAAAGTTGATTTCAATCATCATTCAAATTTATCCAATAAAGTTTTATCAGTTATTTGTGGAAGATCAGGGTGTCGGAAAACATATCCATCATTCAAAATTCTAACAACACCAAACTTTTTAGATTACAATAATCTTATAATTTATACAACGACAGCAGAGCAAACAATTTATCAATTTTCAAAAAATGGATTTGAAAATAGCCTTTCAAAACCTGGTATTTTTTCATCATTCGAAGAACATGAAAAATCAGATTATGACGAGAATATAGTTTCATGGTATGAAGAAGCAGCTAAAAATGAAAACTTAGTAGATACAAATTAAGATAAACATATTGTAGTTCAATTAATAGACGATACAGGTAATATGTCTGACCCAAATAAATTAGATAAAACAAAGAAACATTGTGTAGTTTTCGATGATTGTGTAAATAATAGAGATCAAACAATCCAGAAAAACTATTTTACAAGAGGAAGACATAATAATTGTAGTGTGTTTTATTTAACACAAAGTATGTATTCATTAGACTTGTACTACAGACCTCTACTGGCTGGACTCTGTCCTTCTTTCAAATGCCTGGGGTACATTTTAGTCAATAGTCACGGTAGGCCTGAGCAAACTTTTAGTCGAAAAAAATTGCTCAACAAAACTATTTGCAAATTATGATTGTACTATCAGTTACAAATACTTCTACGTAAAAACGAAAAAAATTGTCGGCATAGATATCGAGAAATTGAAGGGAACGTATTTTTTGAATTTTGAATTTTTAAATGTACGCTAATTATTAGAAATGTTGGACATAAGTAATTGCTCAACCATAGTACCTACTGAATTTCAGTCCTTGAACCTTCCTGCCCAATGTTTAATTAAAATATCAACTATCGTCGGCTTACTTTGGATAATAATTGGTTTATAGTCATACTGTGTTTATATTTAAATGCTTCAATAATCCCTTGTACACAGTGCTAACCATTCAGCATTATTTTGAGTTTCTATGACAACATTAAAATGTTGAAATTATGACGGTAGCCATATATTATCAAAAACCAAAATTCTATACTCAAAAGTCAATGCATCTTTTAAATTTGAACTGGTACCAAAATATCATTGCAATTATTAAACATGTCTGTTGCAGTAATCTCTTACTGCTGTAAGCAGTTGCTGACCATACCTATCATTGACATTAGAAACTGCGTGTCGATCCCAAGTTTTTTTGAAGTCACAATGAACTGACTCAGAGGCTTGCTCTGAGACCTGGCCGAGACCTCTTCCATGTGCCTCGCAATAGTCTTCAACATGGTGGAATATCACATGCAACTTTGGGGTTATTCCAATGCCTATTTCTTGGACTGCCAATCTGAAATCTTGTATCTTTTCTTTATAGTCAGGCCGAAGATTATAGCCAAAACATGCATGAACCACACGTTTAAGAGCAACAAAAGTATTTATAAAACCATATTCTGAACAATTATAAGATTCGATCATCAACTTATCAATGTTTTCTAGAAGAGTTATGCAGTCATTTCCCGAGAAAGTTCCTCCATGGTAACGCTCCATCCGCACATTACAATCAATCGCCCATTTCTCTGCATTTGGAAAAATGCTTTGAAAATGCTTAAAGATTGTGGTGAATGATCCAATTAGCAAATGGAGATCAGGAGGAGGTATAAGGTCCAAGATGAGCTTATCATCAGAGATATGCTTGAAAATTGGAGGATGAATGACGTTTCCAAACAATTTGGCCTTTTGTTTTTGAGCACCTGAGCCATACCATGTCCAAAACAGTTCTCTGAGATTGCCAAGCGTTCTGAGATTTCCTTTTTGACCATTTTGCATATCACTTCTCTCCACATCGCACCACGTACAAGGATGATTTGAGCTATGGCCCATAAGTCCACAAAGAATATTAGCAATTTTGAGGTCAGCTGCTACCGTGAACGGAATAGAGAGAGATTCCAAATTTAAATGGATCCACAATGCCAAAATATTCCGATAGTTTTCTGGCACATTAGGAATTATGCCAATGATAATGAGTTTATTCACACTGGTGTCTTTCCACCTGTCCACTGTCATAATATCCCGGTAACATCGACGTTTACAATTCTCATCATCACTGACTGAATCCTCATCGAGGTTGAGAAGGTTAAGACAAACTTTTAAATAGCCTTGTCCACCGTCGATTCCAATTTTTACGTTCCTGTAAGTTTTATGACGAAGCGACTCAATATTCTGGATCAAAAGATTAACGTCAGTGCAGTATACTATCTCTCTTGATTCTATTTCATTATCTGTAATGACAAACCGCTCCGTCGAAACCGTAAAATAATTATCTAGTAAATGATTTTTCATACTCAGTTTCTCTCTCAGACCTGACTCCACACAAGAACGGTCCTGAGCCCCAGCACGAATAAGTGTTGATAAATGGCGTGTTTGATTATTTGACAAATTTAAGTCTCTTTGAATCACAGAAAATGTCTCCAAGGAAAGTGGTCTTTTTTTGAGAGGAACTTGAAAAGGAGATAGCTGAATTGGTTTACCGGTCGATGAAGATAAGGAAATGGGACTGCTGCATGGTAAGTTTTCCATCTTACGTTTCTCACGGATGACGTTTGAGCACAATTTTTCTTTTGTCGTAGGGGAACCAGCTTTAGTCAATAAGTTGTGAAGGCGTGAAGATTTTGTGCACTGGTGGGAAATACCACGACTTAATGTTGAGAAACATTTCGCACATACCTTAACTGATGTAGGTGCAGAATTTGTCGAAGAAGAAACCAAGTGTGGCCTTCCAGAAGAAACACGTTTAGGCATTGGAATAACATTTGTAGTTGAGCCAGAAGCAATATTTTTTGGTACCGAAGATGCAATGAGGCAAACTGAACATCAGCAATTTTCATCAAACGTCGATGATCGGGTCGGTAATCCAATCTTAGAATAGTCATACATTTGAATACGACGTATAAAAATTGATCTCCCATATCCACTGACAACTTTTTGACAAGTACTACACAGCGATGACGGAAGTCGAATATCTGACCGATCAAATCGAATTGCAAAGTATCTCTCTATGATGTTCCACGAAGTGTCGGATATATTTTTCATCACTTTTGTTTTCCCGAAGCATATAATACAAACTTTTTTCTCAGATCATCGTGAGACAATGGCATTTTTAGAGTGAATTATAACAGTCGACTGTTCGATGAGATCAGAAGTCAGTGAATCACAGTTTGTTAAGTGAATTTGTACTTTCACTTGAAGCCGACGACGTATGTATGATAAACAATGGTGACTCATCGTTGACTACCAATCGCGTGACATCGGATGAATAGGAATGTTTCACAGATATTGCCTCACTCAAGTTTCAAGGACGCCTGAGATCTACATGCAGATTGCTACGAATCAACATTGTAATCGGTACAAACTTGATGCTGTCCCAATATAGTAAAATGGATGTACAACAATGTCGTAAAATAATGCAGAATGGTTAGCACTGTGTACAAGGGATTATTGAAGCATCTAAATATAAACACAGTATGACTATAAACCAATTATTATCCAAAGTAAGCCGACGATAGTTGATATTTTAATTAAACATTGGGCAGGAAGGTTCAAGGACTGAAATTCAGTAGGTACTATAGTTGAGCAATTACTTATGTCCAACATTTCTAATAATTAGCGTACATTTAAAAATTCAAAATTCAAAAAATACGTTCCCTTCAATTTCTCGATATCTATGCCGACAATTTTTTTCGTTTTTACGTAGAAGTATTTGTAACTGATAGTACAATCATAATTTGCAAATAGTTTTGTTGAGCAATTTTTTTCGACTAAAAGTTTGCTCAGGCCTACCGTGAGTGACTCTATTTTTTTTTGGTAGATGCTAATTTTTCTCTACTATAAAGTTAACTTCTGAGACTGTGCATCTAAAATGTACAGGACCGCGCTTGGTTGGGTTTGAGCGTCCAGGATTTAGCGGTCAAAACGCGATCGTCCTGACAAAGTTCCTGCTGATGACCTCATTAAAAATTATCAAATAATTTGCATGCATATCTTGTAGAATTATTTTTTTTCACGTTTTAGCTTAGGGAACTAATATTAATTCTCTTGCACACCTGGTAGATTGTAGTAAGCGAATCCCGCTGCGTTAGCTAGATCTGGTATTTTGATTGGAAAAAGACCTGTCCTCTTATCATCTGAATGGGCAGACTGTTAAATAGAATCTTTTCAACATATAAGCAATTTCGAACAGAGCGACTTACTCGCTAATTCATTGCACATGAGGAGAGGAGAACCGTAGTTTGTCCTTCTAGTAAGTATTTTTTTTTAAAAAAATTTCAGACATTTTAGGGTACCGTAAAATGGGGTTATTCGGACACCTTTTTGAGGGTCTTGTAAATTTTTTTGTCATTCGTAATGATGCTATAATCCTACATGAACCGCAAATGGGGCGCTATTTACAATATGTAATGACCCGTTAACCTCAAGCCTTGTAGAAATTTGTCTGGATAATTTCTACGAGCGCGAGCGGTACTTAAAAAAAGAAAAAATGGGGTAATTAGGACACCAACAAGTTTTGCATTTCAAACTGAACAGAAAAGATCTAAATCAAATGCAAATGTTGCAAAGTGAAGTTAAAATGAGTCTATGTACATTGGGCACACTCGAAAAAGGGATCAACGGTTCCACCGTTGCACTTGCCACAGAACCACTCGGCACAAGTAACACATTGGATCCAGGCCGGTCCACTGGACTTCATAATGACGACTGAACGGCTTGCGCATGTGTCGTCTTCATCACTTGAGGACGACGAACTTGAAGAATCTTCTTCATCTCTCATGCTGCTGAACTGTCCTCGTCCGCGTCCTCTTCCTCGCCCTCGCCCTCGCCCTCGCCCTCGCCCTTGCCCTCGTCCTCGTCCTCGTCCTCGTCCTCGTCCTCGTCCTCGTCCTCGTCCTCGACCTGCACTGAGCTCTGTCTCGGGTGAAACTCCATCTGTCGGTTTTTGAACATCACTGATGGTCAACTTCTTGCCAGCCGCTACTTTTGATCCACGTCCTCGCAAAGTAACTTGTCTAGCACCTCTGTTTGTCTTCAGCAGATCAATCGAGACGGAATCAATCTGTCTGCCGATCACAGCTCCGTCAGAACTTGAAGCTCACCTGGAAGATACTTCAGCGGCTGGAGTGGATCTCTGGGGTGCAATCCAGTCGTACGAAATCCGGAACGAAGATTTGTCGAGACATTTGGATGTAGCTTCAGCCACAGTTCACTCAGTAGCACTGGAAATTGCGTTTCTGGAATTGCACCTTTTACTCGCGACTCCTTGCGGTAGTTATCCAGTATCTCTCTCCAAATGCTCTTGAGGGGCTTAAAGACAGCAACATCCAATGGCTGTAAGATGTGGGTAGAGTTTGGAGGCAGACATGTGAAGTAAACGTCATGCTCCAGAGCTGTAGTTATCACTTTCGGTGAGAAATGGCTTCTGAGGTTATCACCCACCATCAGTTTTTCTCCAGGGAGGTGCTGAATGGCTGGAATAAACAGTTTATGGAACCACTCATCAAAAGTTTTCATTTCAAACCAGCCAGATTTTGTGTTCGAATAACATGCACCTTTCGGACCTCCAGTCGTCAAGCCATCGTATTGATGTTCTGACTTGTAGCACACAAAAGGTGGAAGAAGGTCCCCTGCAGCACTACCGCAGACCATATCGATATATTCACTTTGGAATGTTCCTTGACCTGTTCAACACGTCCTGTTTCTCGAGAAATCTTGACCCTTTTTCGTCCAGGATCATCGCTTAACCCATTACCGCCCAATGTTCCACTTATGGAACAATTTTTTGAATCACAATTATAAGCATGAGAAATATTTATAAGTATCATTTAAGCATGCAGATATTAGAAGCATGATGTAAATAAATTCAACAATGCCTGGTAAAGCATTTTGTTTTAATTGGGTTCTGTCCAAAGAAATTTGAAATTTCGGAAATTTTCAAAATTTATCACTGAAACTTGTTTTCCCACGCCTGTCCATAAAAAAATAAGGTAAGTCAAACTTTTCTCGGATTACAATTTCTGCATTAGTCTGGTGACGTACAATACAATTATTTCATTTATCGTTGCTTTTCTGCGTTCATATTGAGTTTTAGAAATGTTGTTCCATTTCTGGAACATTGGACACTGCATGTATTTTCAATGTTCCAGTAATGGAACATTGGACACTTAGGGTGTTACATTTTACATAAAGCGCTAAATAGTCAATGTCAAATCTGGATGCTTATCATAGTAAGCTATGCAACACATTCGTGTAGTAATTGTATCACTTATAATTTTAACTTACAAGCAGGAACTTCGTTAGTCGGATCGCCTCAGATGGTATTTACACAAAAAGGGCTACGCTAAGTAGACTTTCTAAACTGATACTAATCAATTGTTTAATATTGCATTTTCATTGAATCTTATTGTACTATCATCTTCATTTGGGGTTACTACAGCAAATTTGACTTTGCTTACTATAGCAAAAAAAGTACACCACTGCATCCTGGCCCTGAGGTAGAGATGTATGCACCTCTAACTACTGCGCTAAGGTACTTTACTAACACGAGCACAGTAGCAACCTACTTAATTGGAACCAATTTCACCCTCGTCTTACTTATTAATTGTTAGTACTTACTTATTTTCTTAATTAATTGAGTACTGATTTAATTCCTGTCTATCTTTTTTTCAGACGGATGCCAAAGAAACTATTTTCAGTCGAAGAAGCTGCACAGCTATTGATCGAAAATTCTGACGAAGAATCTGATATTGATTTGGTAATTTTGCCACCTGAGTCCTCACAATATATCTCCGATGAAGATGACATAGCAGAGGATGATTTATTAGCATCTAACATCAAAGATGTGCCAGGTTTGGTTGAAATCCATCAGCGGTCGGACGATGGAGAATGCTCAATGCCACAACCGAAGCGTAGGAAAGTATAGCATCATTGGGAGAAAAGCTCTGATTTTCGTAGTTCGTTAACAGAAGCTGAAGTGACGCCCATTGACGAAAGTTTCCCACTACTGGTGGATAAAGATGCAAGTGAATTATTTAGATTATTCTTTGATCCGACCGTTATAGATCTCTGCTGCAAACAGACGAATTTGTATGCCCACGAACGCTTACAACATGGATTTCATATAAGTGAAAATGAATTTTTTCACTCCTCAGTGACTATCACAGTTTACCACAAGAACATCTATAGTGGAGTACGGACGAAGATGTAGGAGCATCATTTGTCTCCGAAAAAATGTCAAAAGACGCTTTAAAGAGATCAAGCGTTTTTTTCATTTAACCAACAACGCGTCTCTTGGCAATGATGACAAGATGGCAGAATTAAGGCCATTTTTAGAGATATTTCGAAAAAATATTCAGCAATTTGTATTCTTTTCAAGCAAATTGAGTCTGGATGAACAGATGATACCATGGCAGAAATAATGCAAAAATGTACGTCAAAGACAAACCGGTGAAATTTGGATATAGGGTGTTTGTCTTGGCTTCGTCATGCGCTTATCCGTTCGATTTCGAAATCTTTACTGGGAAGAAAATTGATTCCGAATTACCACTTGGAGAGTCTGTCACTCAAACATTGACACAGTGCCTTCCAAATAAAAGTGAACATATAATCTACATGGACAGATTCTTTTGTTCAACGAAAACGTTCAGACAATGTAGAGAAGATGGATTGCGTTGTACAGGCATTGCAATGGAATCTCGAATTGAAAAATGCCCAATAATGTCTAAAGCGGCAATGAAGAAGCTTCCTCGAGGTAGTCACATTGAATTTTCAAACGATGAAGTTGTTGTTTGCCAGTGGAACGACAGTCGTCCAGTAGTTGCCATCAGCAATTTCGAATCTGTGAATCCCGTTCACAGTGGTAGTCGTTGGAGTAGAGCCGATAGAAAACGCATACCAGTGCCCATCCCCCATTTGATTCAAAATTACAATCAATAAATGGGCGGCGTGGATCTTCTTGATCGATTCTTGAGCGATTATCGGCCTAAGCTAAGAAATAAGAAATGGTGGTGGAATAGTTTTGCCAACTTTTTGAATATGGCCGTCGTCGCTGCATGGCGACTTCATCGTAGCTTGAAAGGAGGAATGAGCCACCTTCAATTTCCGAGGTAAGAATAAATAGAATAACAAACAATACATTTAGGCCTACATGTGTTGTGACTACGTAGGGGGTGAATAGTCACACGTTGATAACAGATACATGTATAAGCCTGGAAGGATTTTCTTCTATAAAAGGCGTGGTTTAATTAATAGAGATCAACATAACTAGATAAACGTGCAATGACCAATAGTAAAAACTACATTTGTCTTACAGGCCGATTGTTCGATCACTCATGGCAAAGAAACCGAGTAAGCTACAACATCCAGGACCCAGCAGGACCCCTTCTCAAACTGAAAGAACAAGCAATTTTCACTCTGATAAGCAATTATCTCATCTGATAAACAAGGACGTTGTAAAGTATGCAAAAAGAACACAAAACGAAAGTGCTCCACTTGTGGTGTCCTTCTTCATATTGACTGTTTCTCAAATTTTCATTCTTAAGCATTATATAGTCAGAAGTGTCCAATGTTCCACTTATGGAACATCAATGTTTATGATAGAATTAATTTTTTTTCTAATCGTCATTAGTTCTTAGTTGCTTCAGACGGTAGAAGTTTTTGCATAAAAGAAAATTTTAAAAAATAATTGTTTTTCTATTCATGGGCAGTAATGGGTTAAAGAGGTTTCGTCGTAATTGAAGATTCTATTTCCTGGAATGTCTCCAGCACCTTCAGATGGTCGGGTAAAGAAGTCTTTGACATCTTCTCTTAATACATAATATATAGAGTGAGAAAAATGCAGTGGAAAGCTCAGTTTGGACTAATTTTCTTGGGTTTAGGGAGGAAAATGGCAGGAAACCGTCAGAGTTGGAAAAGTCAGGTTTTGGAGGTTTTGGGATGAGAAAGTCCATTTTTCGGGCAGAAGGAGACCTCGGATGGGAAAATGGAGTGCAAATTCGGACGTTTTGGCCAAAGTTGGGTCTAGAAACGTCTTCCCAACTCAATCGGAGAGAAAAAGTTCTGACCTCCCCCTCCTGTCACACTTCCAACTTTGGTTCCAGAGATGGTAGAAAGTCGTGCAATAGCTCATTTGAAAGCTAAGAGTGAGAAAAATGCAGTGAAAAGCTCAGTTTGGGCTAATTTTCTTGGGTTTAGGGAGGAAAATGGCAGGAAACCGTCAGAGTTGGAAAAGTCAGGTGCTGGAGGTTTTGGGATGAGAAAAGTCGTTTTTCGGGCGGAAGGAGACCTCGGATGGGAAAATGGAGTGCAAATTCGGACGTTTTGGCCAAAGTTGGGTCTAGGAACTTCTTCCCAACTCAATCGGAGAGAAAAAGTTCTGACCTTCCCCCCTCGACACCGATCTTCCAACTTTGGTGTTAGGGATCGTACAAAGTCGTGCAATAGCTCGTTTGAAAGCTGAGAATGAGACAAATTCACTGAAAGAAACGGCTTGTTCATATCTGTCTTCGTTTAGAGGTGAGATGTTATTGAAAATTTTGGACCTTGGCGAAAAACGACAGAGTTAGAATTTTGGACGTTTTGGGCTGTAGCCTCAAAACGAAGCATCGGATGCGAAAACTGATTTCAGATTTGGAATCAGCGCCAAATTCTGCATATGTATGGTGAATTTGAAAGCAATCGGAGAAAAAAAGTTTTGAAGACCTCCCCCCCCCTCGGGAGAGCTAGCTTCGATCTTGGCTTCCAGTGGACGGATTTTGTCGTGCAATAGCTCGTTTGAAAGCTAAGAGTGAGACAAATTCAGTGGAAAACATGGCTTGTTCGTATCTGCCTTCGTTTACAATTGAGATGCTATTGAAAATATTGGGAGATTGGCGAAAAACGACAGAGTTAGAATGTTTATGAAAATCGCTCTAGCGGGTGAAGCAAGCCTCGGACGGGAAAACAGAGACCAGATTTGGCATCAGCGTCAAATTCTACTTCGGCATGGTAAATTTGGAAGTCATCGGTGAGAAAAAATTTTTCATCATTTTTCCGAAAAACGACTGTTAGAATTTTTGCGATGGCTGTGGGCTGTAGAGCCAAAATGAAGCATCGGGTGGAAAAATGGAGGACAGATTCGGATTCAGCATCAAATTCTACATCGAAATGGTGTATTTCCAGCTCCATCGGAGCACTAGAATCGGAGATAGACGGGTTTTTAGTGTTTGAATGATGGGTATTACGTCATCAGCTGATCGCCACACACTATATAAGTGGAAACTCGGCTTGTGGAAATCAGTTCTCCTGCCGACTGGGTTTGGGTAGGTGAACTCTGGAGCTCCGATGATAGCATTGGAAATATGAAAAATCGGGTTTCTGCAAGAAACCGACTTAGAAAATTTCATTGCTGAAGTCAGCTAAGGCGTCAGACTTAAGAGGTTCGACAGGAGATGGCCTTCGTCTCCAGGCCATAAAAGACTCCAAAACTTTAAAGGCTTGTAACGTTGCTTCTACAAGTCCGTTTGACTTGATTCAAAAAAGGTTCGATTGCTATTGACCTGCCCTAAGTGATAGACTACTTATGAAATTTCATAAGTAGTGCTAAAAAGTTGAAAAATTTAAATTCACTAGTTTTGGAGGTTTTCTGGGGTGTTCGACCCAGCTGAAGTCAACTAGAGGATTTTTAATGATGTCTGAGCCACATATGTTATAAGCGGCTTTTCACTGAAAGCGAGCAAGACACGGAGAGTTTTGCTGTAATATTCCACTGACAGGGTGTTCCTTCGGGACGGCGGACGATGCCGTAGTGATAAGTGTGGCAAGGGAGTGTGTCATAGTTTAGACCGAAACCGCTGGGGCAACTCATGTCTCATGTTGGGCGTTTGACAAAGTTCTCAACGTAGCACTTTGAACGCCAATCGGTTGAGTCTTAGCTATCTTGTCATGGTGGCCTCTAAACATCTCCATTGCAAAACGCTGGTGAATCAAGCTCTCTACGGCTTGCTATCAAGCTGATCAAAGTCTGCCAACCTCATACCAACTCCACCGGTTTTCATGTCTGGCGATCAAGTCATGGACGGTGCAAATGAAGTTCGGTGTGAAACTTCCTGTGGGTGATTTCGAGACAGCGGTGAAGTCCGTAGCGATGAGTACTGCACGGCACGTGGGCAATGGTAATCCTTGTGAAACCTCTCTGCGTCATGTTTGCAATTTTTCGTCTCAACGTTGTACTCTGACCGCCAGGGCGACATTTAGTTATCTGCCACAGGTTACCTCATAAAATCTCCATTGCACTTGTCTCCCAACAGTTGGCCAACCATGGGAGAATGAACTATGAGTTCTGCTTGTTTCTATCACGGAGACGAATTGATGAATGGAATGAAGGGAGGACATTCATGCGCCACACGCAACACATCACAGACTTCTCTCTTCGCTAGTGAACAAGCTCTTGTCAGTGTCGTCAGAAACTTTATCATATTGTACAAAAGTTTTACTGCTACACAGGTTGATGTATGGTTAGAAAGTTTGATCATGACGTTTATTCATAAGTCTAGTCAGAAAGTGTATCATGTTGTACAAAGGTTTTATTGCAACACAGGTTGATGTATAGTTAGAAAAATCTGATCATCGAAGTAGTATTCGTGAGTGTCGTTAGAAAGTGTATCATGGTTTGTAAAAGTTTTACTGCAACACAGGTTGATGTATAGTTAGAATATTTGATCATCAACGTTTTATTCGTAAGTCTAATCAGAAAGTGTATAATGGTTTGCAAAGTTAGTATAGTCAAATATTTTTACTGTAACACAGGTTGATGTATAGTTAGAATATTTGATCATGACGTTTATTCATAAGTCTAGTCAGAAACTTTATCATGTTGTACAAAGGTTTTATTGCAACACAGGTTGATGTATAGTTAGAAATTTTGATCATTGAAGTTGCATTCGTAAGTCTAGTCAGAAAGTATATCATGGCTTGTAAAAGTTTTACTGCACCACAGGTTGATGTATAGTTAGAAAAGTTTGATCATGATGTTTTATGA
This sequence comes from Prostheceraeus crozeri, assembly GCA_907163375.1. Taxonomy (NCBI): domain Eukaryota; kingdom Metazoa; phylum Platyhelminthes; order Polycladida; family Euryleptidae; genus Prostheceraeus; species Prostheceraeus crozeri. Next base: position 294,516 of record CAJQUW010012582.1, on the reverse strand, counting down.
AACACACATGTCATAAAATGTAAGCGTTAGTGTAGTCAAATAAATTACCGCGACGAGTGTTTGTGAAAATAAAGTTTGATTATTGACGTTGTATGACTGACCGAACTCACAGCAGCACTAGAAAGTTTTAGAAGGTTTTACTGCACAGTGTAGATTGTCCTGTAACTTACTTTCACAGTGTTAGAAAGTTTTATGGGATACAGTTGTCAAATGTTTCTCTTATTAGAAAATTTCATGACTGTTAGATTAGCTTCATCAGGTTTACTAAAAGCAGTCTTGTACTGCAATGAGAGTTTAGAATGTTATATGAAACAGTTTTCACCACAGCACTAGAAAGTTTTAGAAGGTTTTACTGCACTGTGTAGATTGTTTCACAGTGTTAAAAGGTCTTATAGTAAGTACTACAGTGGTGAATGCTTTATAAAACCAGGTAAAGTCTTGTCACAAACGTTGAGTGTGCGAGGGTTAGCCATAAGTTCCATGACATTTAATCACGTGGGCCATAGCACAAGTCCTAAAGTCCATAATCCACGGGTAGGGTCATCTACGGTTGGATTTAGGGATTTAGGGTTTTATATAACACAAATGAACCGTGAAACATGAAGTCTATAACGTTGTTCATATGAGATGCATTATTAAGTGCTGTTAGTCATCGAAATGAAAACCCAAGTCATCATGAATTGAACATGAAACCTATGAGATGGAGAGGAATCATTGTTGATGTATGCATTATTTCATGACAGCAGAGTTTCAATCGTTTACAAGTCACAGGGATGAATGTGTATTTAGAGTTAACCAAACGCTGTTTATAAAGTGACATGCAATTTGCGACTAACACTTAGTCTATCGGGTTTATCACTTGTGAATGACCAAGTGAGATTTACATGACATCGAATTAGGAAATGTAAACCAAGCGTCATATGAAAGTGTATAGGATAAATATTTTGTAAACGAACGTTTTTGGATGTGTTAAACACCTTTGCTGTGCCTGAAGTTTTACAATGTCAATGACATGGATACATTCGTAAAGTCCTTAATCCAAGGGTAGGGCTATCTACGGTTGGATTTAGGGATTTAGGGTTTTAGGGTTTATATAACACAAGTGAATGTTAGCCATGAAACATAAAGTCTGTTACTCTTGGTCATAATAATCATTTTAGTGTTTGTAAAGTTAGAGATAAAGTTGTTGTTTGTAATGTTAAGAATAAAGTTAGAATAATTTCACTGTTTGTAATGCTAGGAATAATGTCTGATTCATATATTTCACTGTTTGTAAAGTTAGAGAAAAAGTCGTTGTTTCTAATGTTAGGAATAAAGTTAGAATCATTTCAGTGTTTGTAATGTTAGGAATAATGTCTGATTCATTTCACTGTTTGTAAAGTTAGAAATAAAGTTGAAGTTTGTAAAGTCAGAATTAATGATGGAATCATTTCAGTGTTTGTAAGATAGGTGAAGCATAAAATAATGTTAGAATCATTTCAGTGTTTGTGTGATAGGTAAAGTATAAAATAAAGTCACAAGCCTTTCACTGTTTGTAAGATAAGTGAAGAATTAACTAAAGTCATAACCTTTCGCTGTTTGTAAGAGAGGTGAAGTATAAAATAATGCTAGAATCATTTCAGTGTTTGTAAAATTAGAAATAAAGTTGTTGTTTGTAATGTTAGGAATAAAGTTAGAATCATTTCAGAGTTTGTAAGATAGGTAAAGTACAAAATAAAGTTGAATATTCTGTAAACGGATGTTTTTAGATGTATGGATATGTTATGCATCCTTGCTGCGAATGAAGTCAACAATACAATGTCAAGTACATTCTTGCACACGTCAATGACATGGATACATTCCTAAAGTCCATAATCTAAGGGTAGGGCTATCTACGGTTGGATTTAGGGATTTAGGGTTTTATATAACACAAGTGAATGTTAACCGTTAGTGTATAGTACATTTATTGACTTAACCATTTGTGAATGATATAGCTAAATTGCTTAAGTTCATAATCTGAGGGGTAGGGTTGTCTACGGTTGGATTTAGGGATTTAGGGTTTCATATAACACAAATTAACGATCTCTTCTAGTGTAAAATTCATGCAACACATGATGCATATGTTCGCTTTATAAAATGGCTTTGAATGTAAGACTTAATTTCATGGTGAAAAGACAGGTTTCATATCGTTGATAAGGGATAGTTACATACTCATTATGTTATACACTTTACATTTGATGCAGTCAGCTGAAAGGTGATTGATACATGTTCAATAGAAGCGTTGTATGTATCTTAGTGATTGGAATAATAAGTGTGTAAAGAGTTAAAATATATAGTAGTCAACGCATGAAAGTTTCTTGTTATGCAAGCTAGGAATATGCAAACATCATTCATTAGTTAGTGTTGTGCTTTAACATCCATGTTTTGTATAAGGTAGGATTCGTCGGATGTGTTATGACGAATGGTTGGATAAATTCATTAAGCTTTGATTGAGTAAGACAAACCAAGTATTATAACGAAAGGCATAAGTGATAAAAAATTTGTGACATGAAAGACTTAAGTATATAATGCTAAACATAAGGTAATGATGATGGATAGAAATAAGTGATGTAATTAATGTCTTGTCTCACATGTGTTTACTTGTACGTTTGCTGTAATTATCATGGTGATAGAACTGTAGATCTCATCAATATGACTTTTGCAGTGTGAAGCATCTTGGGACTCTAGGTAGACAATGACCAAAGAGTAAATAAAACCTAAGTGAAATACAGGGTCATGCAGAGGTTTAGGCTGCTACGACGTTTGTAGTGTTGATATGAATGTTGTTCAACAGATTGGAAGCGTTAAATGATCTGCTGATATATTTTACAGTAAACAAGAAAATCAGTAAGAGGAGTGATAGGAAAACGTCTTCACAAATGCAGACAAGTGGAAACTCTACTAAATGACTACATGCTTGGATTTTATCATCCATCATCAAAGTGAATTTAGTTCAACAAGTTACATGAATGTTAAAAGTCGTATGCTGACAGAGATATAGGTTTACTAAATTATACAGCAAAACTCCTAAATCACTAAAACCATAGGATAGGTATCCCTGTGTTGAGATTTAGGGATTTAGCGTTTTAGAAGTGCAAGTTACATTGATAAATCACGAAGGCCATAGCATTGTCAACCCTATAACAAGACTTACCGTTTTATATGATCCATGTTAGCAATATCTGTTCGTGTAGAATGTGACTCAATGAGTTTATTCAGACAATGTATCATCAACATTATTCACTTAGTTGTATGATGGAGAAAGTGTGAGATAGAAGTGAAAGTGATCTCAAAAATAGGATAGGTATCCCTGTGTTAAGATTTAGGGATTTAGCGTACCATATAACCATTTAGCGTGACTTATAACCATTCATCAAACTAATGAACATTATACAAAAACAGAAGAAGCAAATGGCATCATTTGGCTGCTACCTTGCTAACCATGATGCTATACCTCTTGCAATATACAAAGATACTACCCTTAATGTATTCCTATTATCATATTCTATACGAAATGAATATTTTATACTCTAAAGGAAACCAACTTAAAAAGTCACAACACTCACCCAACCAGATACAAAGAAGAAAATACACACAGGCAGACATAGAGAGAGAGAATATAAAGAAAAAATTAAAGGGAGAACTACCCAACTGACCAGATTTATTGTAATACAACCATGAAACGATATTGAGACATCTACACAGAGACCTAATACTATTTCTCGGATAGGATGTATACGTTAACATACTTTCACATACACATCGACTCTGTCACTCTATAAATTACTTGCTTTTCCCTCTATGACATACAACCAATACTTTGTGCCTCCTATATTCTCAACCTGTGAATGAAACACTTATTCTATTATACTTCATACCCATACTTATGACTTGATACAGTGTTCAATACGAAATATCATCACAAGACATACTGCATAACAATAGTTGAGTTCAATCATCCCTGAAAGATAATGCACGCTAGCTAAATACTTTTATTCTGCACTTACGAAGACAGTCATTTCTCAACTTATGAAAGTCAGCCTTACATGGACACTCATAAGAAAGGCTTAGAAACACTTTATCACTGCATCATACTTCCATTTATGAATATCAATTCATTCTACTTAACAACCCATGTGAAATCTATCAAAGCTACCTTTCATCAACTGTGACCCTTTAACTTTATTTACATAGTGTAACTGTTTCATGTGTTCTATCCTATACACTCAAAACCTGTCAAGACATTTATTCTCTTCCGCTTTTCATCTATAAACATGATGTGATACTTTGCATTCAATCTTGACAAATATCATCATAAAAACTTTCGCAGTACCTGACTTTGAACATAGGCTGAATTCCCCATTTACTACAACAGTCATTTCTTCCAGTCAACTTCATCAATATGAAAGACTTGTAGCACCTTAATACGTTCGTGTTACTCATTTGCTGTTGGAAATAACTTTTCATATACAGTTGGCATACAATCATTTCAACGCATACTTCATTGCATGCTATTCCTACGTTCACACTCATAGTATCTTGTCTTCATCAAGTATACAAACTACTTCAGTTTAACTTTACGTGAATTACTTTCATAAATTAACAGTCCTAATGCAATATGATCCTATCTCGATATGTTACTGCGGTTTCTTATAACTATGTCTAACCAGTTAGCTACACTACCTATTCATTAAACTTTGCAATCTCAATCTTTGCTTTCGTTGAATATGAACCTCCAGTTTACATGCAACAACTATGATATGTGTTCTATCTTATACACTCAACCAGTAGAAACATTCATTCTGTTACATCCATGAACATGACGTGATAAAATTCACATCATCTCAAAACCTTTTAACAGCGCTTGTCTTCAAACATATGCTGAATCCCACATAGCTTGTTTGTTACACTACCAATTCATTTCAATGCGAGCTAATCTTGCGTCACTCATTTCATGCGACATAACTTTTTACTTTACTTATTCCTACAATGCTACTACTATGTGTTCCAAACTTTATGAGATCACTTTCACTTCTATCTCACACTTTCTCCATCATATAACTAAGTGAATAATGTTGATGATACACTATCTGACTAAACTCATTGAGTCACATTCTACACGAACAGATATTGCTAACATGGATCATACAAAACGCTAAGTCTTGTTATAGGGTTGACAATGCTATGGCCTTCGTGATTTATCAATGTAACTTGCACTTCTAAAACGCTAAATCCCTAAATCTCAACACAGGGATACCTATCCTATGGTTTTTGTGATCTAGGAGTTTTGCTGTATAATTTAACAAACTTGTGTCTCTGTCAGCATACGACTTTTAACATTCATGTAACTTGTTAAACTAAATTCACTTTGATGATGGATGATAAAATCCAAGCATGTAGTCATTTAGTAGAGTTTCCACTTGTCTGCATTTGTGAAGACGTTTTCCTATCACTCCTCTTACTGATTTTCTTGTTTACTGTAAAATATATCAGCAGATCATTTAACGCTTCCAATCTGTTGAACAACATTCATATCAACACTACAAACGTCGTAGCATCCTAAACCTCTGCATGACCCTGTATTTCACTTAGGTTTTATTTACTCTTTGGTCATTGTCTACCTAGAGTCCCAAGATGCTTCACACTGTAAAAGTCATATTGATGAGATCTACAGTTCTATCACCATGATAATTACAGCAAACGTACAAGTAAACACATGTGAGACAAGACATTAATTACATCACTTATTTCTATCCATCATCATTACCTTATGTTTAGCATTATATACTTAAGTCTTTCATGTCACAAATTTTTTATCACTTATGCCTTTCGTTATAATACTTGGTTTGTCCTACTCAATCAAAGCTTAATCAATTTATCCAACCATTCGTCATAACACATCCGACGAATCCTACCTTGTACAAAACATGGATGTTAAAGCACAACACTAACTAATGAATGATGGTTGCATATTCCTAGCTTGCATAACAAGAAACTTTCATGCGTTGACTACTATATATTTTAACTCTTTACACACTTATTATTCCAATCACTAAGATACATACAACGCTTCTATTGAACATGTATCAATCACCTTTCAGCTGACTGCATCAAATGTAAAGTGTATAACATAATGAGTATGTAACTATCCCTTATCAACGATATGAAACCTGTCTTTTCACCATGAAATTAAGTCTTACATTCAAAGTCATTTTATAAAGCGAACATATGCATCATGTGTTGCATGAATTTTACACTAGAAGAGATCGTTAATTTGTGTTATATGAAACCCTAAATCCCTAAATCCAACCGTAGACAACCCTACTCCTCAGATTATGAACTTAAGCAATTTAGCTATATCATTCACAAATGGTTAAGTCAATAAATGTACTATACACTAACGGTTAACATTCACTTGTGTTATATAAAACCCTAAATCCCTAAATCCAACCGTAGATAGCCCTACCCTTAGATTATGGACTTTAGGAATGTATCCATGTCATTGACGTGTGCAAGAATGTACTTGACATTGTATTGTTGACTTCATTCGCAGCAAGGATGCATAACATATCCATACATCTAAAAACATCCGTTTACAGAATATTCAATTTTATTTTGTACTTTACCTATCTTACAAACTCTGAAATGATTCTAACTTTATTCCTAACATTACAAACAACAACTTTATTTCTAATTTTACAAACACTGAAATGATTCTAGCATTATTTTATACTTCACCTCTCTTACAAACAGCGAAAGGTTATGACTTTAGTTTATTCTTCACTTATCTTACAAACAGTGAAATGCTTGTGACTTTATTTTATACTTTACCTATCACACAAACACTGAAATGATTCTAACATTATTTTATGCTTCACCTATCTTACAAACACTGAAATGATTCTATCATTAATTCTGACTTTACAAACTTCAACTTTATTTCCAACTTTACAAACAGTGAAATGATTCAGACATTATTCCTAACATTACAAACAGTGAAATGATTCTAACTTTATTCTTAACATTACAAACAACAACTTTATCTGTAACTTTACAAACACTAAAATGATTCTAACATTAATTCTGACTTTACAAACTTCAACTTTATTTCTAACTTTACAAACAGTGAAATGATTCTAGCTGTATTTTATACTTTATACTTCAACTTTCATTTCAGCGACTGGTAAGACTTGATAATTTGTCTCATATGTACATTATGACCAAGAGTAACAGACTTTATGTTTCATGGCTAACATTCACTTGTGTGATATAAACCCTAAAACCCTAAATCCCTAAATCCAACCGTAGATAGCCCTACCCTTGGATTAAGGACTTTAAAAATCTATCCATGTCATTGACATGTTCAAGAATGAACTTTACATTGTAAAACTTCAGGCACAGCAAAGGTGTGTAACACATCCAAAAACGTTCGTTTACAAAATATTTATTCTATACACTTTCATATGACGCTTGGCTTACATTTCCTAATTCGTTGTCATGTAAATCTCACTTGGTCATTCACAAGTGATAAACCCGATAGACTAAGTGTTAGTCGCAAATTGCATGTCACTTTATAAACAGCGTTTGGTTAACTCTAAATACACATTCATCCCTGTGACTTGTAAATGATTGAAACTCTGCTGTCATGAAATAATGCATACATCAACAATGATTCCTATCCATCTCATAGGTTTCATGTTCAATTCATGATGACTTGGGTTTTCATTTCGATGACTAACAGCACTTAATAATGCATCTCATATGAACAACGTTATAGACTTCATGTTTCACGGTTCATTTGTGTTATATAAAACCCTAAATCCCTAAATCCAACCGTAGATGACCCTACCCGTGGATTATGGACTTTAAAAATGTATCCATGTCATTGACATGTTCAAGAATGAACTTGACATTGTAAAACTTCAGGCACAGCAAAGGTGTGTAACACATCCAAAAACGTTCGTTTACAAAATATTTATTCTATACACTTTCATATGACGCTTGGTTTACATTTCCTAATTCGATGTCATGTAAATCTCACTTTGGTCATTCACAAGTGATAAACCCGATAGACTAAGTGTTAGTCGCAAATTGCATGTCACTTTATAAACAGCGTTTGGTTAACTCTAAATACACATTCATCCCTGTGACTTGTAAACGATTGAAACTCTGCTGTCATGAAATAATGCATACATCAACAATGATTCCTATCCATCTCATAGGTTTCATGTTCAATTCATGATGACTTGGGTTTTCATTTCGATGACTAACAGCACTTAATAATGCATCTCATATAAACAACGTTATAGACTTCATGTTTCACGGTTCATTTGTGTTATATAAAACCCTAAATCCCTAAATCCAACCGTAGATGACCCTACCCGTGGATTATGGACTTTAGGACTTGTGCTATGGCCCACGTGATTAAATGTCATGGAACTTATGGCTAACCCTCGCACACTCAACGTTTGTGACAAGACTTTACCTGATTTTATAAAGCATTCACCTATCTAGTACTTACTATAAGACCTTTTAACACTGTGAAACAATCTACACAGTGCAGTAAAACCTTCTAAAACTTTCGATAGCTAAATGTCGCCCTGGCGGTCAGAGTACAACGTTGAGACGAAAAATTGCAAACATGACGCAGAGAGGTTTCGCAAGGATTACCATTGCCCACGTGCCGTGCAGTACTCATCGCTACGGACTTCACCGCTGTCTCGAAATCACCCACAGGAAGTTTCACACCGAACTTCATTTGCACCGTCCATGACTTGATCGCCAGACATGAAAACCGGTGGAGTTGGTATGAGGTTGGCAGACTTTGATCAGCTTGATAGCAAGCCGTAGAGAGCTTGATTCACCAGCGTTTTGCAATGGAGATGTTTAGAGGCCACCATGACAAGATAGCTAAGACTCAACCGATTGGCGTTCAAAGTGCTACGTTGAGAACTTTGTCAAACGCCCAACATGAGACATGAGTTGCCCCAGCGGTTTCGGTCTAAACTATGACACACTCCCTTGCCACACTTATCACTACGGCATCGTCCGCCGTCCCGAAGGAACACCCTGTCAGTGGAATATTACAGCAAAACTCTCCGTGTCTTGCTCGCTTTCAGTGAAAAGCCGCTTATAACATATGTGGCTCAGACATCATTAAAAATCCTCTAGTTGACTTCAGCAGGGTCGAACACTCCAGAAAACCTCCAAAACTAGTGAATTTAAATTTTTCATCTTTTTAGCACTACTTATGAAATTTCATAAGTAGTCTATCACTTAGGGCAGGTCAATAGCAACCGAACCTTTTTTGAATCAAGTCAAACGGACTTGTAGAAGCAAAGTTACAAGCCTTTAAAGTTTTGGAGTCTTTTATGGCCTGGAGACGAAGGCCATCTCCTGGCAAACCTCTTAAGTCTGACGCCTTAGCTGACTTCAGCAATGAAATTTTCTAAGTCGGTTTCTTACGAGAAACCCGGTTTTTCATATTTCCAATGCCATCATCGGAGCTCCCGAGTTCACCTACCCCAACCCAGTCGGGAGGAGAACTGATTTCCACAAGCCGAGTTTCCACTTATATAGTGTGTGGCGATCAGCTGATGACGTAATACCCATCATTCAAACACTAAAAACCCGTCTATCTCCGATTCTAGTGCTCCGATGGAGCTGGAAATGCACCATTTCCATGTAGAATTTGACGCTGAATCCGAATCTGTCCTCCATTTTCCCATCCGATGCTTCATTTTGGCTCTACAGCCCACAGCCATCGCAAAAATTCTAACAGTCGTTTTTCGGAAAAATGATGAAAAATTTTTTCTCACCGATGACTTCCAAATTTACCATGCCGAAGCAGAATTTGACGCTGATGCCAAATCTGGTCTCTGTTTTCCCGTCCGAGGCTTGCTTCACCAGCTAGAGCGATTTTCATAAACATTCTAACTCTGTCGTTTTTCGCCAATCTCCCAATATTTTCAATAGCATCTCAATTGTAAACGAAGGCAGATACGAACAAGCCATGTTTTCCACTGAATTTGTCTCACTCTTAGCTTTCAAACGAGCTATTGCACGACAAAATCCGTCCACTGGAAGCCAAGATCGAAGCTAGCTCTCCCGAGGGGGGGAGGTCTTCAAAACTTTTTTTCTCCGATTGCTTTCAAATTCACCATACATATGCAGAATTTGGCGCTGATTCCAAATCTGAAATCAGTTTTCGCATCCGATGCTTCGTTTTGAGGCTACAGCCCAAAACGTCCAAAATTCTAACTCTGTCGTTTTTCGCCAAGGTCCAAAATTTTCAATAACATCTCACCTCTAAACGAAGACAGATATGAACAAGCCGTTTCTTTCAGTGAATTTGTCTCATTCTCAGCTTTCAAACGAGCTATTGCACGACTTTGTACGATCCCTAACACCAAAGTTGGAAGATCGGTGTCGAGGGGGGGGAGGTCAGAACTTTTTCTCTCCGATTGAGTTGGGAAGAAGTTCCTAGACCCAACTTTGGCCAAAACGTCCGAATTTGCACTCCATTTTCCCATCCGAGGTCTCCTTCCGCCCGAAAAACGACTTTTCTCATCCCAAAACCTCCAGCACCTGACTTTTCCAACTCTGACGGTTTCCTGCCATTTTCCTCCCTAAACCCAAGAAAATTAGCCCAAACTGAGCTTTTCACTGCATTTTTCTCACTCTTAGCTTTCAAATGAGCTATTGCACGACTTTCTACCATCTCTGGAACCAAAGTTGGAAGTGTGACAGGAGGGGGAGGTCAGAACTTTTTCTCTCCGATTGAGTTGGGAAGACGTTTCTAGACCCAACTTTGGCCAAAACGTCCGAATTTGCACTCCATTTTCCCACCCGAGGCCTCCTTCCTGTCGGAAAATGGACTTTCTCATCCCAAAACCTCCAGCACCTGACTTTTCCAACTCTGACATTTTCCTGCCATTTTCCTCCCTAAACCCAAGAAAATTAGCCCAAACTGAGCTTTTCACTGCATTTTTCTCACTCTTAGCTTTCAAATGAGCTATTGCACGACTTTCTACCATCTCTGGAACCAAAGTTGGAAGTGTGACAGGAGGGGGAGGTCAGAACTTTTTCTCTCCGATTGAGTTGGGAAGACGTTTCTAGACCCAACTTTGGCCAAAACGTCCGAATTTGCACTCCATTTTCCCATCCGAGGTCTCCTTCCGCCCGAAAAACGACTTTTCTCATCCCAAAACCTCAAGCACCTGACTTTTCCAACTCTGACGGTTTCCTGCCATTTTCCTCCCTAAACCCAAGAAAATTAGCCCAAACTGAGCTTTTCACTGCATTTTTCTCACTCTTAGCTTTCAAATCAGCTATTGCACGACTTTCTACCATGTGTAACACCAAAGTTGGAAGATCGGTGCCGAGGGGGGGGAGGGACCCGTTTCCTCTTCACGGACCCATTCCTCCCAGCACATCCTTGACGAACTCCCTCACCTTCCTTCCAGAGAGGGGGGGGCTGAGTCAGCATGATGACTCAGCATTTCACATTTTGGGCTTTCGTCTGCCACGGGGTTACTACTAAGAACAAAAGTTTATTTTCTCCAGTAAAACAGTAAAGTTAAAGCCAATATGAAAAATATAAAAAATATAATACAAAAAGTTGAATTTAAACCTAAAAAATGGCTGTAATTTATAAACACAATCTTAAACATTTTGTATAGAATCGAGAAATTGCAAGCTAGCCATCTATGAAATCTGTTTACCTTTATGACAGTGTAGAAACAATTCACAAAGAAAGAGATGGAATATTTTCTGGAATTGAAAGTGTCGTAAACATTATAAAAAATAATAAATATTTGATCATATCTTCTGCAAAAGGAGCTGCTGCAATTGGAAGTGTAGCTAATGCAGTTTCAAATGCAGTTAAATCACAAAATGAACGCAAGCAAATAGAAGTTATTCGTAAACTTAGGAATGACGCAAAGGAACTTGCAAAAGAACCAAAAATTTCAGATGAAGCAAAAAATAAAATAGCGAAGTTATCTTCACCATCCAAAAGTGTAGAAGAAGAAAAAAGAGGTAATGGATTAGCAAAATTCCCTTAAAGTTGATTTTACTTTTTATGAAATTGTAATTAAAAAAGTTAATTCATTTTTATAATAATGTCTTCTCAAATCCACCCTGCTCGCTTAATCGAAAGCAAATTTAAATTAGATGAACCACCATTTGTGTGTTATGATCAGAAAATGAATAGTGATATAAAAATTGCAATGAATCCTGGTTCTTCAGGAACAGTAAATACTAAAGGAGATTTAATCTTTGAAGCTGATAATCAACAAAGTTATTTATATTTAGCGGATTCCTTCTTGCACTGTGAATTTTGGAATTAAACCGATAGAATTTTATATTTATAAAGCAGCTTTGAATTATTGGTTAAAACTGAATCGAACTGATGAGCATCAATTAGAGGAAAAGTATTTAATTCAATACATAAGTATTCAAATCTTCCAAGCTGGCGTAGCACATGGACTACCACAATGCTCAAATTAATAGATAATCTTCATTTCAATAATGACGAATTCAATCAAATTAAATCAATGAACTTGAGCCACACAACGTGAAATGGTTACACGAATTTGATAGATAATCGTTTAAATGAATATTGTAGACAGCAATGAATTGAAAGTGCAAGAAGTAGCAATCGAGGTTAAAAATATTTACAATTATGTCGCTTTAAATGCAACCTAGAACAGTATCTCAATCAAACAAATGATGACAAAATAATGATATAACTTATAACCACAATCTTGTCACTGAAGTTGGCAGATACAATAATAGACAATCTTGCGACGAGTGTCTTTGCCTAAATTGTAGCTCTGAAGAAGTAGAAGATATAAAACATTATATTTCTTACATTCCGAAGTATGCGGACACCAGAAGTCTTCTAATACCTTTTTTATAAATCGATAACAGTACACATTTCTACGCAACTATGGACATGTTAAATCTCCAACAGATGAAATCTCTTGCAATTTATATACAACAAGCATCTGAAATAAGGGAATCTTAGAAATTTATGCAGATGCTATGACGAAATTGTCACATTATATGGATAGAAATCGAAACGCTTTCTCAGCTATGTGTGCACAGTCTAGCATTGCTGCCTCACTCCGACAGAATAGATATCTGAATTGAGTTTGTCATTGCATAATCAAAGATACTAACAATTGCCCTTACAAACCTTCGATAGTTGTTTGCTGCCTGTTACATAGATATTGATGAAAAACTTGCACTCTCTATTGTGTGCATAGAAATGCGAACGCTTTGCATTTATGTGTCTATCATTGATTGCATTGCTGACTCTGATATCTATGATCTATAAGACCAAACATCGATGCATTCCATAGTTTGCATTGAAAGGTGGAAATATATCTATTTGCCGAAAGTCATGAAATAATGCTGATCAGATGTAATTTCACTGAATATTAATATCAAACATAGATATCTATATGTAATCAATCATTGACGGTGGTCTCAATTATAGAGAAAAATGTAGATAGGAACAAACTATGAAACAACGTCAGATCAGCATATTGACAGATTACTAACGATAAATTCCATTCCGATCACAGTGAACTGAAGTGAACCAAGCCTCTGATTGAGACACAGTGAACCAAGTCTTCAATCACAGTGAACTGAAAGACGCCATCAAAGATGGTATGATTGGTTTCCCTGATGCTTCACCTTCCTGGCGACGACAAAGACACGCCATTCTTTCTGATTGGGGATGATGCATTTGCGCTCAGGACATAGTTTATGAAGCCCTACTCAACCCGAAACCTTCAACGTGATGAACGCATCTTCAATTATAGACTCTCCAGGGCAAGATGAATAGTGGAGAACGGTTTCCGAATTTTGGCCAGTGGATTCCGATGCCTCTTGACAACAATGCAGCAGACTCCAGAGACAGTGACCAAAATTGTAGAAGCATGTGTGTGCCTACACAATCTAATGATACCATGCGATGTCGATCATGAAGATGAGAATCACAAATTTGTTCCAGGTGATTGGAGGGATGGTCGGCAAATGTCGGCTGTGAATAAGCCATTCGGTGGGAACCGAGCAAGCGTTGCAGCCAAAGCTGAACGTGATTATCTGAAGAACTATTGTAACTCTGATGCTGGTAGTGTTGAATGACAGGACCGAATGGTTGCCTGATCAGTTTAAATGCTGCTATTTAGGGAATTGTAGAAAATCAGACATTGATATGCACTGAATGAAAAGTCCTTTTATTGAGTCTATACATGCATATTGATGAAGTCTTTTTTGAAATTATTTTAGATTAAATGAAAAGCGACAGATCATATTCTTCTGCATTTTCTTTTAAGGCATTTTCAATGAAAGCTTTTACAAATTTAGATTGTGATGATCGAATTATGATGCTGGATGTTGCATTGTGGAATTTCAAAGCAATACTTTTGTGATGATAGTGAATCATAATATTGAATAGGCCTAGAAAAAATAGAACAATCATAATCAATGAAATTACCCGATTAACCAAATTCAATGGCACTCTATGGCATTCTATGACACGCAATGGGAGTGCCATAGCACACCTCACCATTCAATCGAAGTCAATTGGATCCAATTGCACTGGAAGTGGGAAAATATGAGTGCCATAGAAGCTATCCAAAAGAAACAAACGCGCAGCGACAGTTTTGACTCCGTAATCTGACTTTGTCCAATGATATTGCAACAGTTGCATGTTCAGTATAATTTCAGATGCCTTTGGCATATGCAACAGTCATTGTTAATCACATATTTTGGTCGTGTCTCAGTGTCTCGTATTTTTATGAAAATCCGTCGTTTGCTGAATTAATCATCTTATCCGGTTTGTCTCAATCATCAGACCAATGGAGTAAGTTCAAATGAAACTTCAGTTGTTCAGTATCATTTGTATAGTCCATCAGTCAAATCATCAAGTCCTCATTGTTCCAGCAATTCATTCACGCACTGTTTTATTGAATTATGCAATTATTTAGATTTTTCGAGGTAGGAATTAGAACTACTGTATTATAAGATTTATGTAAAAAGTCTTATCTATTCCTCGTTCAATTGTCGTATGTGTAAAGTAGCCATTTCAACAATACGTTCAAGTGCTATGCGATGTGCGTTATCATAGCACAAAAATTATTGTAAATTTGAATATTTTAACTAGATTAAAGTATTCAGGATATTAATTTGAAAATCGTAAACCTTTCTCAGCGAAGACCTACGCATAAATTTATGCTATAAGTTTTGAAGATAAGCTGTAATCACTTAAATGATGCAGCAGTTAGTTACATCGAAATTGGAACAGAATTTTTCTTATATTAGATACCGGGTGTATCTTTTGATTCCGCTTGTTTCATAGCTTTCTAACTGGTCCAAGCATATTATGTTTTAAATTTCAGTTCAGGCTAATCGGGTTCTTTCAACGAGTCTGCTGCGTCATCTGAGAAATCCACGTTTGGTGAAATCCTCGAATCGGTGTTTTAAGCCATGAAGTAAGTTATCAAGTCCTCGGTGTTCCAACAATTTATACACTACTATCTGATTGAATTATAGCCCAATTATTTTTGGTCTTTTAGTTATCACTTAGAAAACCGTTCTTTAATTTTACTTTCAAAACCTTTAATAGGTGTGCCATCAGGTTGACTCCACTGTTTCACAAGTGGTTGGAAAGATCAACTCGACAAAATGAGAAATCGAACACAGATTTTCTTCAACCAATTAAGAAAAAATATTAAAATATTATTCTGTGTAGCGTTTCGCTTTCTGCTTCAGCTGATACAATAGTCTGATACATGGGAGCTGCTTTCTCTTGTTCCCACTGGCCGACGAATTTCTATGTTCTTTGCTGAGGTGCATAGTTGACCATTGAATCACTTTCATAGAAGGATTGGCACTGTATGCAATTAGCAGTTGATAGACATCTGATGTAGGGACAGTCACGTGAACTCACACTGTAGATCTTATTGTGCGAGCCGATTCTCCAACATAATGTCGATGTGCAACCTGTACATTCAATGAGACATATACAAAACTTTAGCAATCACACTTCAGATTTGTAAGACTGTGTACAGTATACACAGTTAGCTATCATGTATACACTCCTGTTGTGACATGGGTAGTAAAATATGAGATAAGGGTTTATTAGGGAAACAGACATTCAATGAGGTGGCAATCAACATTTGTACCATATTCATTTATTTCTCTTGATTTCTCAATTCATTGCTATTTGGTAATGATGACCACAACTTTTCTCTTTCACCTCTTTCTCACTCGATTTCTCACTTGCTTCATGGCATGTCTGATAACTTTCTTTGGACAATCGCTCTTGCATTGCCGTTTGGAATTTGTGTTACATTCATGTCATTTTCCTTCAAAGCATCATTTTTTTCACATTTCTTGAAGTTCACCTAAGTTCAATTTTCAATGGATTGACGAGGATATATAAAAAATGGCATTAGTGTATATATGATAGCTAACTGTGTATACTGTATGCAGTCTTACAAATCTGAAGTGTGATTGCTAAAGTTTTGTATATGTCTCATTGAATGTACAGGTTGCAGATCGTCATATGTTGGAGAATCGGCTCGCACAATAAGATCTGGAGTGTGAGTTCACGTGACTGTCCCTACATCAGATGTCTGTCAACTGCTAATTACATACAGTGCCAATCCTTCTATGAAAGTGATTCAATGGTCAACTATGCACCTCAGCAAAGAACATAGAAATTCGTCGGCCTGTGGGAACAAGAGAAAGCAACTCCCATGTATCAGACTCTAGTACAATTCGTTCAATGTGATTTTAAAGTTCCATTTATTTTTTATGATTTTACCATCAGAAGGAGAAAGCGAAACGCTACACAGAAAAATAATTTAACATTTTTTCTTAATCGGTTGAAGAAAATTTGAGTTTGATTTTTCATTTTCTCGAGCTGATTATTCAATGCTAGCGATTATAACTAAGTGTTATTACGCTTTATCAGGGTTGTACTACAATAATGCTACACTTGTTTATTACATTCGTGATGCACCGTGCGCAATATTCTGCGTAATAATGTTATAATGCTGTTCTCTTTGAAAATTAAGTAACCTGAATAAGTGTACCACGGCTCTCTAACACGAAAAATTAATACACACATACGCAAGCATAATCGTAAAAGAAAATAATTCTCTGGATGTCGTCATTAATATTCAATTCGGTTGCCTTAAACTCATACTTCAAATTATAAGTTAGAATATTAAAGTCTAAACCAAAAATTGAATGGACTAAGATGCACTGTATAATTTCCTTTATTCTATAGATTGACGATGTTTCCCAAATACATGTGGTAATAACTTTAGATAGTCTAGTACCAAGGATTCCATTCCAATAGGTTTCTTTAGTCACTCAGTTTTGTAGCCGCTGCACAACTTTCCCGCATTCTGTAACGCCTACCTTGTGTGATTCATTCATTACGGTAGGTACATGGGCAGCATGTAACCAATACGTTGTCTGACCCCTATGTGCAAGCAATCTTAGTACAAACTCACAGGTTTCTCAAGTGATCGTCTTGAAATAGAACAGTGAAACTCATGTTTACATTATGGATTATTTCCTCGAAACTTTGCAGACTTGCCTGCCAGATTCATCAAATATAAGCTAATCATCTCAACATGCAGTCTGACCAAATGGATTTCGGGTTTTAGTCATTGTTCCATTATGCATTTCCTGTTCAAAATCCCGTTGGGCGCACAGATGTGGACGTCACTCGACAAATGTTCATCATATTTCAAGCGATTATCCTCAGCGATTATCTATTAATTTTCATCCACTGCATAATTTGCATTCTTGCTTTTGCTAATAATCCTTGCAAAGCGCAAAGAGAAATATAAAAACTGCTGATTGCGGCAAATGATTGCGGAACTTTTCTTCTCTCTTCTGCAGGCCTGTTATATCATGGAAGTTGATACCATTTATCGCTACTTGACAAGTAAATCAGTTAAAAAAATTGACTATTGGTTGTTGAAATTTTAGACGGCCGCCTTAAATAAAGGAATGTAAATTCCGACATTTAGTTGTTCTGATAGGAAATAGATCAAGCAGCGTTTGTGATAAGAAAATGACGCTTTGCATCTAAAAATTTTTAAATGATAAAAAAGATAAATATTTTATTTGAAATTCTCTCAGAAGGAAGGAAATAATTACGAGAAAGTATTCATCTTTCGAATATAGTAAATAAGTAATGCGTCCTGTATTTGTCTTTATGCATGTATGTAATTAAGTATGCGTGATCCACTAATGTATTATTGATGTACTAGCCATGATTCCCCATTCTATGTCATTCCCATGCTACAACTCCCATGAAACGGA
The DNA here is from genome assembly GCA_907163375.1 of Prostheceraeus crozeri. NCBI lineage: Eukaryota > Metazoa > Platyhelminthes > Polycladida > Euryleptidae > Prostheceraeus > Prostheceraeus crozeri. The sequence continues at coordinate 276,138 of CAJQUW010012582.1, read as the reverse complement.
GGTTTCCAGTTTTCAATGCCGAATTTTTCGACCGACTTTTCAAAGAAAAAAAGAAGAGAATCTATTCATAAGGATGATGAGTTGCTCTCTAAATAAGCATGTATGGACCAAATGTAATGACAGAAATCTAATATCACCGCCACTACAGTATATTAATTATCTATGAAGCTTGAATCCATTGTCCATAATATTTGAAATTATTTTAATTATGTGTTAAAATTAAAATTCACACTTGAATTTTAATACAAACATGATAATCACTCTAATAAGCTTAACCTCTTTCGTTTCATCTGATGCGGTTTTGTAGGTGAAAGCTTAGGAGCATAAATCTTATCAATAATAGCAGTGCTTTTAATTCTAAAATTCCACCAGCATCGCAAGATGCTTACAAAAAGTTAAAAAAGACAATAACTTTACATACTTACACCTTGAATACGCGCATACATGCATGCATGGAAACCAATATAATGTTTCATAAAGTTTCATTTTACTTGCTTATTGTCAAAAGCGCGTTTCGTCTGATTTCAGTAAGTGTGACACGCAGAATGAATCAAACTGATTGAAACATGATTCCTGCTAAAATATCGATCAAGCAATGGACAGTCATTGGACAAGCAATCACGAAATGAATAAGTAGTAGCTAAAAAGTACATATACAGAAAAATTACTAATATGAGAAGTAGTGCATCGACAACTTGAATAAAAAGAAAGGACCATTGTTTGATCGATATTCTAGCAGGAATCATGTTTCAATCAGTTTGATTCATTCTGCGTGTCACACCTACTGAGTGCAGACGAAACGCGGTTGTGACAATAAACAAGTAAAATGAAACTTCTGGCGTATTTTTCATCTGCAAGATCACAGCGGGGCGCAATTGCTTTATTATGCTATAATCCTATATAAATAATATAAATCTCCAATACAAGAAACATAGCAATTTTCAAATATTCTTCAATTGCAATATTTTGCATCATTTTTCACTTAAATGAAGTTTATCTGCCTATATGCAGAACGTCTATGTTCTATCATCAGCTTATCAATTATCGCATATTTATAATGTATTTCCTGTTTGTTGCAGATCAACTTCAACTACATTTCCCAATGGAAGAGAAAGAAATATGGAGAATGATTTCTGAGAAACTTTTCATCGAAGCAAGTGTTCAAAAGACTAAAAAGAGAAGATATTAAAAATCATTGGCTGTTTTTTGAATTAATGGCGTTTTGTGAATGATCATGAAATTAGTTAAAAAGCAATGCTCCATAGTGTGACTGATTCTCAAACTAATTTTTTTGAAATCTCGGCCGGACTTTCACCGACATGTCAAGGGGATTGAAAGCAAAAAGTGCAAATACCTCATGCATATTGTTGTCTTTATATTGACATTATCACAATTGCTAATCTAAACTGATTATTCTTTACAATCATGATCACATAAAGCGTCAGTATGTCGCGGAAAGGGCTAGACACGCTGTAGCATTAGGAGATGCCATAAACACTGAATTTCCCAAAATTCTATGGGACTGAATTTCCAGAAGATCGATAGAATTGGATTTCCAGAAATTCGATAGGACAGGATTTCCCACAAGTCTATGGGACAAATTAGTCCAAGAGGTAATAGGATCAAAGTTCCTCAAAATTCAATGGAACAAAACTTTCCAACAGTGCCATAGAATAGAGTTCCATAGCAATAGCACTACTCGCTATAGGAAAATTACAATAATTCCGTAGGACGCTTCCTATAGGAGTGCCATAGATTTTGGTTAATCGGGTAGTATTGCTTTAATAGTCTGAGGAAAGATAGACAAATACATTAGGCTACATGGACTGAGATGAAAATGAAGTCAAAAGAAAGGGATAATGACATTTCAAGAAACCGAACTAGTAAATTGGATTGAACAGAGCCCATTTGACCATTTAGCATTTATTTATGCCCATCCATTGATTAATCAAATGAGTAGAAAAAGGGATTGTTTCTAAGGTTTCGTTAAATGCTTGTTCACGAGAAAAGCAAATCATAAAGCGCCTCATCATAGCTGCATCAGAAAAAGACATTGCTGGTAAAATTCTTGATATGCTTCTGCCTGATATGCTGTAGGACCCATAGGCAATAGATAATTGTTATGATGCCGTTTTTTAGAGGAATTCACTTGACTCGTAAAACACATTTTTCCAGTTCAAGTAGCATTGTTTATTTGAAAGAGAGCAGCATGTATCAAAGCTGTGACGATCCATGACAAAAATAATGTCTCTTATTAGGGTGCATGACAAAAACACGGCACTTTAGTTCATTGAATTAAGAAGACTGCTAAATGAAAGTCCAGACACCTTACCGACATTGGAATCAGCGTTCATGGCCTCAGGTCTCCCATACTGTGGTGGTGGATAAGAGAGTTCTGATGCCTGTGGGTGCTGTTGATGCTGCTGTAGATGCTGCTGCAGATGTTGCATCATCATCGCTGGAGGATGAGGAATTCTTTCTGCCTCATGTAAACGGTCACTGTGGTCCTTGTATCGCATGACAAGATCCCAACTATCCTTCATGAAGTTGGACATGAGTTGCGGAAGAACTTCCGCCGCGAAGCTAGCCAGAAATGTACCGTATGCCCTGGGGACAGAGCTGTTCTGACTGTTGATCAGAGAAGACACTACAGCCTGCATCCGTTTAAACTACGCACCATTTGAAGCCAATTGTTTCAGCAACAGAGACTCGCAGTGCACGCGGGATGGCTTCCCTCTTCGAATCTTAGCAGTCGAATCTGACTAGGGATAACATCCGACGTCTTGTGAATCAAGTTCTTCATCCTCACCCTGATCTTCGTCCTCCGCTAACATGGCCTCCGTATGTCTTACAGTAGTCATCCCACCTGCATCCAGTTTCTGCATCAGCTGCAAAGAAATACACGGAAATGCTTGAATGAACAACAAGCTGTTGCAATCAGATATACCTACTTACCCAGTCCCCTTGCCCTCTTTGGGCATACTTAGACGTGCGCCTTGAAGAAACTGAAGTTGTGGAGTATCCACTGGTCTCACAGCGTCAGCTGTTGTGAAGATCCTGCTCCGGATTTATTTGTTCTCTGCAGCAGCTTGCCATATCGAGTGCGCATTGACCAGTACCAAGTAAGAAGCCTTGTCCAAGTGACATGGCCCAACTCTTCTGCCTTGGTGTCCCACAGTGATTTCTTCCTAGCAGAGTCCTTGTAAGAAACATCAGATTTGTCAAATAATTCAGGATTATCTTTCAACCATTCAATGATGGACATTTCTTGTTCTCGGGTCAAGCTGATTGGATTGGCCTTCTTTCGTCTTTTTGGTCCAGCATCTTGCAACTCATTCTCCTTTGATTGGACTTCCTTCATCACTTGAAGGCTGACTTTCTTCATCTGCAGTTGAAGTGCCCTCCGGTGTAACAATGGGCATGGACATCTTCGTCTTCTTGCCTCCCTGGGCCTTCACTTTATGAACGTTTGGCATCATGGATGATTGAAGCGCAGTCTGTATGCGATAGTGCTGAAGATCTTCAGGACGACTAAAAATCGCAGTGTATGCCTGCGATATTTAAGCAGTCGTAAACTACCGCACTGGTGCGTGTTGCATCTCATTGGTTCGCACTGATTTCTTTTGCTTTCTATTTATTCTCATCGACTCCGTATCATGTCCCACAGCAACCGCACTGCGTCCCTGACGCTACCAAGCTTCATCCGCATGACATCAAATTGGATCGTGTCAAATCCTAATCGTTCCTGCTATGTTCTCATCGATTCGCACAGATTTTCGTACCAGGTTGCATCAATTCTGTCTTGCGGAAAAACTAATGCGGATGTCAACCAAAATCGTCACTATTCGCAGACGATTCCATTCTGTTTAATCCGTATTAGTTCGCACTCAAAAATCGCGACTTACACATCTGTCATTGTATAAATCAAATTCCATCTTTTCTAAGGTTATTGGAACCATTTTATATAAATTTTGCAAAAAAGTAAGCTATCACTGAGGTTTCTAGTTTGAAATTCAAATTCAACTTCCATATATGGAAAGTAAATATGAAATAAGCATTATTTCATGTACCTGACATTGTATCAACATATTTTCATACTTTGCAAGTTAAATGAAGCCGGTTGTTCTTAACCATATATGCATGAAAAATAAAATCAATCACATAGGCATAAAATTTGAAACTTATATCCAACTTCCATATACGGAAAGTACAATTATCAATTGATTATCAGCTGTCATTTCTCAAATCTTCACCGTGGTTAATGAATCTAATTTTCACCGCAGATATAATTGCATACAGGCTCAATGAGTAACGATCTAAAAAGACTAACTTTTTTGGAAAACATGAACAAGTTGTATTGATAGGCATTTTTTAAAAGAATGGTTTACTTTGTTGAATGTTATTACAGATTCTGACTATTTATTGTATGCCACAATTGTTTTGTAAAAGATTGTCCCGAAATTTGGATGAGCATTTGCTACCTTGTAATTTTGCCATTTTTCAGAAAAGTCATGGTGCACGCTTTCAGATGCTTGTTCGCTGACTGGACCCAAAGAGCAATTAATTTGAAGGCAATACTCCTTCACATGATACATGACTGCATGTATTTTTGGGGTAATGGTGACATCCGACGACAGAATATTTCTCTTGAAAACATCAATCTTAGTCTCAAAAGTTTGATCAAGCTTTTCACCGAAGCATGACTGGACGACTGCTCGAAATGATTCAAAGCATTCACAAATTGGCAAACAATTCAACGAGCAAATTGATCGTAATATGTCGATATTTCGAAGAAGTTGTCTACATGAGTTCCCATGGAACGTACCCCCATGCATAGCAAGACGTTGAACATTACATCGTTTGAGCCAGAAGTCAGGATCAGGCCATCGACGTTGGAGTTCATTGAAGAGAGTGTTGGCGACACCGATGAAGAGATGCAATTTGGGGGGAGGGATCACTTTCAAAATCGGCACTGTGTCTGGAACATTTGAGAAAACAGGCCGATGTACGACATTCCCAAAACTCTTTGCTTTCGAATGCCGCTCAAGAGTTTCTGGATAGTGATCATACAGATCCCAAAATTGCTTTTTCAAAGAGCCGGCTGTTCGCAACTCAGATTCATTTTTTCAAACATTCTTATGAATGCCACACCACGAACAAGGATGAAGACATGCGTGTGTCATTAATCCCAACAGAATGTTGCTCATTTTCAAATCACATACGACAGTGAAATTGCTCAAACGATTCAATTTCAAGATATACCAAAGCTTCTTTAAATTTACATAATTTTCGGGCAAGTTGGGTGCAATAGCCAAAATCAATATCTTCTTAACACCTCGGTCATTGAACTTCTTCCCCAGTTTGTTTGAGATACTGCGCTCGTATGGATCACAACCAAATATATTTACGCATACTTTAAGGAGTTCTCTTTCCGCATATATTCCAAGTTTGATGTTTATTTCATCTTCTGGAAGTCCTCTTACATTACAAATTGTCTTAATCAGATTTTGGACATCAGTACAGAAAACAACCGGGATTTTATTGTCTCTACCATTTTCCTTCTTTGAAAAATCAATATATGCCATGGTGAAATAATGCCTCAAACGATGATTGTTCGCGGAAAGTTCATCCCTTAGACCACTCTCGATAATCAATCGATTTCCAGATGAAAAACGAATATGCTTTGCTAAAATGTTAGTTTTTCTGTCACTGAGAGACAGATCCTTTTGTATATCAATCATATTTGCCTTGCTGATACACTCATTTTCTTCAGTAAATTTGATGGGTTTCAATGACACTGTCATGGGTTTCCCACCCCTGTGCGACGTCAAAAGAAATTCAGTCCCGGATGTTTGCTTTTTCACATGTAAAAGGTTTGATGCCTGTTTATCAAGAATATTGTCACATCCAGTGTTTTCTGTCAAATGTGATATGAGCAAATGTGAGACTTTCCTTTAGAAATTCCTGACAAGCACCTAGAGCATATTTTGATAACTGCAGGTTTTTTGCACTATTAGAATCCCCAGAAGCCGGTCTACCTGCACGTTTCGCTGTTAATCGTGATTTTAGTCCATTTGTTCTAGCTGTCTCACATACGTAGCAGTCACAGATTCCACCTTGGGATCGCGTTTGTGTACGCAGAGATTTCAAAGTAGAATGGTCGAATAGTTCAATCTTTCTTACAAAAATTCCTCTTTTGTATTCGTTAAGCGTCAACAAACTCGAGGTAAACGATGGTCAGAATAAAAATCAAGTCCATCTATGAAATGCTCCTGAATAGCTTGATGGTGTTCCTCCGTAAGTTTCCTAACAGTCAATGACTTTTTGAAGCACAAAATGCAGACAACGTCTCGAGCTTCATCATGCGATCTTGCGTGATGCGGCATTGCAACAAAATGAATACGCAACGAAATGAGACGTACATACAATGGTCATATTTTCAAATCATGCATACGTCACAAAAGAGAACGAGTATTCAAAAATTCCATAGATATTGAAAGAGTGTTAACAGGATACAGACGAGAAGCCGTTGAAAGAAAATACTGAATCGAACACAATTTGTTTGAGAAAATCTTTTACGCATACATACTATTCCTTAACCACCGTGAAGATTTGAGGAAGGACATTTGACAACAACTAATGGTGCGATGCTGACTGAATGACAGCTGATAATCAATTGATAATTGTACTTTCCGTATATGGAAGTTGGATATAAGTTTCAAATTTTATGCCTCTGTGATTGATTTTATTTTTCATGCATATATGGTTATGGTTAAGAACAACCGGCTTCATTTAACTTGCAAAGTATGAAAATATGTTGATACAATGTCAGGTACATGAAATAATGTTTATTTCATATTTACTTTCCATATATGGAAGTTGAATTTGAATTTCAAACTAGAAACCTCAGTGATAGCTTACTTTTTTGCAAAATTTATATAAAATGGTTCCAATAACCTTAGAAAAGATGGAATTTGATTTATACAATGACAGATTTGTAAATTAGCGTCTACTTCACCTCTACCTTCCATATATGGAAGTTGAATTTCGAAAAATCGATTTTTCTCGAAAGGCCCTCAATAGAATATTTTAAAAATTACATAACTTTAAACAGGATGCAGAACTGTCCCTAAAACCGTTGCCAAAAGTTGTGTACAATTTTTTGAGGGTTCAACCTTGTTCGGGGACACCGTTTGATGTGTAAACAAGAACAGTTAGAGGTTCCGCCGGGCCTCGCTTATCAACAGGCGAAGCTCAGAGGCACTAAGAATGTCTTCATCGCTGTCGTTGACTTCATTAGAAGGCTCTGAAGATGGTCCTGGGTTGGCAGAGAGATGGGTTGGTAGGCCTGCGTTGATGTCAAGAGTTGTCATGATGATGCGATTGGGACGACCAAGCGGGACCGCATCACTTGTGTTCATGAAGAGTGAGACGCACGACTCTCCTACTTTGCGAACTTGGTGACATGCCTTTATTCCAGGCAATTGAGGAAATGACATACCCTCAAACCTTGGGATTGAATCCTCGGAGATCATGATCGCTTCCACCCCATCGATTGTGAGCGCGATTTGATAGACGTCCATCGCACTTCGGACAATAGCGCTGCCACGGAGCACCTGACGCCAGACTTCGCGCTTAACGACCGCTTCTGAAACCGAAGGGATTTGATGTTTTGATCGAAAGCAAAGGATTTTTACCTAGGCCTAGTACCGTTAGAAAATCGAAATGAAACTGACCATAATTAATAAGTCTTCATATTGAAAATGTACCACACATGTGCACTTATAATTTGCTCAAAATACACAATGTACGTGTCAATTAAAGTAAAACTTTTACTCAACACCAGCTAAGCTTAGTATGTTGTAACTGAACACATCAATCGTTCATTATGATCTAATAATAAATATGTACAGTTTTTTATCTATACCCGCAGATTTAAACACCTACCCATCTAAGCGGTGTATCCTACCTGTATGATTTATTACACTTCATTGCATGTGGATGTACGGTACCTGGTGTATGGTATATGAGAAAGTATCAATAAGTTACAAACTCAAACAGGTACTTAACTACACTAAATTTCATTCAAGAGTATATGAAGGCCTACTTGTCCATGCTTGTACATCACGCTTAATATCAATACCAGTACGTATATATTATTGCACTTTGATGCAGTACCAGTACTGAATATTTTTATATTTTGTCATTAACTTACAAATCCCGTCATGCGGTCCCTTTCCATGGTAACTCTCGAAGAAGTTCCAGGAGGTGATGTTGTAATTAGATTTCAACATGTGACCCATCGTGTGCCGGCATTTGAATTGCGCAGCAGCTATCGATCAATTGCTCGAGTCGGAGGACATCTTTGTATTCTATGCCCAGGCATATGCCCTGCAATGTTTATGATTAAGCTATAAGAGAAAATGCTTGAGATTTGATCTCTCTTTGATTTGCTTCCGTACATGAGCTAACAAGTCTAATGTTGAGGAAAATACTACGGCAATTGACTTCGGTTGGCTTTGTGACGGGAAAGCCATAGACTATAAATAGCAACAAGCATTACAGACTCATAGAATACACTACGAATGCAATATTCCAATGAAGTTGTTCGTTTTCAGTATTCAAAAAACATTAGTTTTAAAGAAAATTGATAGTATTCACCACCATTTACTTCATTTATATTGTTGCTGTATTTAACATTTGTATATCATATTACGCCTGTGTAACTAAAACGTTACGGTTCAAAAAAATTACGTGCCATGTCATGAAGGAACATCCGAGCAAGTATTGATTGCTATTTTCGGTATTTGATGGACAATGAGATCACGCAAATGACATTGACAGTAAATTACATGTGGACGTTCATACACTGAGTCTTTCAGTATGTTAGCAGATTTTAGGCCCATTTTTTGTCTAATTTCGTGATAAAATATAAGCAATAAAAAGTGATAAATTTTGAATTGGCGCTTGTTTACCTGAAAATATGTGATAAATGATGTATGGTAATCAAAATATTGTATCATATGTCGCAAGCTGGAGAAGACAGCAGATTCCGAAAAGTGCTGTAACGAAAACGTTACACTGGCGCTAAATGGGTTAAATGCTTCAATATCACAATAAATTGAAAAAGGTACTGTTTTTAAAATAGTATTTATCCTATTCGAAATAATCTTATTTAGGGAAAGTGTTTCTCACTGCTTCATTTCCTTGACAATTTGTTAAATGATTACTCAATGCTTGTTCAGTTCTAAAACTAGTCATACATTGTAGACAGGGAAAATTAACATTATGAGATGATTTTGTAAATATAGAGACATCTTTACATAATATATAATGGATTTCATAATATATTATGTTTGCTTGAGCTGGATAATTTGCTTGTGGAGGAGAATGTAGTGAACCTTCACGTCCTTTGTTATGTATTTTATTTTGTTGTATTATGATGAATCATTATTGGAGTTAATGATTTTGTATAGACGGTGGAGATATACTCAGTCAATGTGTTCTATATATGATGATATAGGATGATATAGGATGATATCATAGCTGTATTTAACAATGAACAACACATAGATGTATTCCATAATTTTCTAAACATTCAACACAGTAACTTGCACTTTACATCAGAAGTGGGCAATAAAGAATTACCGTTTCTAGATGTCCTTCTGAAAATTGATGAGGACAATATACTTACTGAGATTTATCGTAAACCTACCTTTACAGGTCTTTTACTGAATTTCAATGCTTTATGTCCTCGCAATTGGAAAAACACACTAGTATTAGGCATGCTTCATCGTGCTTACAATGTATCCACCAATTGGAATCTATTCCATAATGAATGTAGTAAAATTACCAATATCTTAAGTAGAAATGGCTATCCATTGCAATTAATTCAATCAACAATTAACAAATTTATAGGTCGTAAATTAAACAATTCTTCACGCGTAACAATTAATAATGACTTCAATAAAATAATCAAAATCCCCTTCGTGGGTTATGCACCACAGAAATTTAGTAATAAGTTAGTAAAAATATTTCATAAACTTAATTTGGAATGCAAGGTTCTTATGACCTCGTTCAAAACTGGAAGATATTTCTCCCTTAAAAGTAAGTTAGGTCCAGACATGCAATCGCGTCTTGTCTATTGCTTTCAATGTCAGGTTGATCCTGATTGCCAATATATTGGCAAAACCAAAAGACGTCTGCATCAACGTAAACTTGAACACTTAAGTGGCAATAGTGCCATTGCACAACACATAGAACAATGTAACCATTGTTTTCGTAACTATAATGATTGCTTTAAAATCATTTACCGTGGAAACTCGGACTTCGAGATTAGCATTGTTGAATCTATAAAAATTTTTAGTAGCAATCCATTGCTTAACCGAACATTAGGTTATAATGGTAGCTCTTATTTCTTAAAGATATTTAACTAACAATACCTATTGTTTAATTGTTTATACGTAGTATTTAAATAACCTTTTCTTCGTTGCAGATTGTAACCACGTGATTTATAGAACACATCAATGATTCTGTAATTTCACGTTTTTCAATAAATATAAGTACACCTTGGTAAAATATACTGTGATGTAAGTAATTATTACGATTATCATATTGTATTTCTGTTTTACATTTATCCGTATTATGTAAATAAAAGTTTATCCATTCATTATTTAGATTATTAATATAATCACTGATGAAGGCATGGTTTTCTCCATTTACAGTTTCTTAAAAAACCCTTCTACAATTACCAGTTGAAATATACTTAACAGTTAATTCAAATACATTTACTTCTATAAGATGTTTATTTTCATTATGGAACTTTGTAGTTTATTATAATCATATGAGAATTCATTTAAACCATCTGAGAGATTAAATTCATTTATATACTCTGCTTTATTATAGTTACTTAATCTTTCTTTATGATAAGGTGCAGGATGTAAATGAGCTATGACCCTCCAAAGAAAACAGTATTCATCATCATTATTTTGTGTGTCAATTATTTGTGAAGAATGGAAAGGTAAAGGAACATAGCTACCACCTGTATTATTTTTTCTATTTGTCAATTACGAATTTCTTAGAAATTATTCTAACAAATCTCCACCCAGATTCACGTAACTCAGCTTCTAGTATAGAATTAGATAATTCATTTTTCATTATTTCTAATGTATTGTCTATATCTTCTATGTTATGTATTTCAGGTGTTTTACTAGAATGCCCTTGGCATATTTCTTCATTGTTCTTTTGACAAAGTACCTCTTCTTGCATATAACATTCAAAAGACCTTCTAAATATACTAAAAAAGTTTTTTTATTACATCAACGGAAATGATTTCGAACTCATAGTTTGATAAAGAATCTTCATCATAATTTGTTTCATGCTCATCTTCTTCTTCGTTATAAAATAAATATCTTATATCTTCTGTCGGATCATTCTCTTCATGAAATCTTATTTTATATTCAGAGTATGAATAGTCATCAAATACGTTTTCAATTTCTATATCAAAAAAAGCTATACATATGCTATATACATGTATATAGGGTTCAAACCTACCCACGACTGATGAGGCCCAAAAGGCCGAAACATGTCTCGTGGTGGCTACATCTGTTGAGATTTGATAAATTCATCAATTGCCAGGTTACTTGTCTAAATATATATATATATATATATATGTAGTTGTTATATTCCCTTAATTTTAATATATTAGCTTCATCATATTTTTCTATGTTTTCTTTATGTGCTTTTCTTTCTTTTTGCATGTGAAAGATATCATATATTTGTTTTAAAATATTTATTGCATGAATAACAATGCAGGTTTGCGTCATTTTCCATAATTTAAGTTTTTAATAAATAAACTTTGCTTTTTTATTATTACAAATATACATATAAATTACAAATATACAGGTATATTAGTTTATAAACATATTGGCATATTCAGAAGATGTAATGTTTCTAAATCATAAACTGTTGAACGTTCTTTATTTATTAGCCACCATAAATTATTATAAGCTGAAAATACTCTGAAACTTCGTAGACAAAATAGAAAGTCTTTTGTTTTAGTGTAACTTGCTATACCATGTTTTGCTTTATACTCTTTAGCGAACTGCATGTATTTACGATGGTAATGAAATTTAACTTCTTATTTTTGTGTAAGAGGTCTTGTAGGGTGAAGATAATCTTTTAAAACTGGTGCGTGTTTTAGTTTATACTCTTTACACATATCTTTAAAAATAATTATGACTGACGGGGATTATTAAAATATTATTAGCCATTTCCACAACCTGATTTACAATAGGTTTTGCAGTTTCAACCGCTTCTGCATTATTATTATTTAGATTATTATTATTGTGAGGAATACCATCATTATGAGGATATTTTGTTGAATATTTTGTACAACAGGACATGAAAACGTTGCAGTTAGATCTATTTCACCATTCTGTTTATATTTAATAGGTGTATTTTGGTTTTGCTTCATTTTAATCATATCTATATATTTTTCTCTGTCATTTATATTGGCTGTAATTGGATTTTCCATTTTAAATGAGATAAAATGATAATTGTATTCCGAAGCATTCAGATTGGATTTTCCATTTTAAATGAGAAAAAATGATAATTGTATTCCGAAGCATTCCGATGTGTCCGAATCAGGTCCGAACCATAGGAGCCACCTTTATGTATGCCTCGGTATGCCTCGGACTACTTCCCCCGAAAAATGCACTCTCGGGATGCCTAGGAATGCTTCGGAACAATAAACTGTTTGTTTTGCTTTAAATTAACAAGATTTCATATGATGAGTAAAATTTTTCTTTAAGTTTACTTTAGAACATATATTACAAACTACTTTTAGTTTCAAACACTCTTTATATTGGTATTTACTATCATAAAAGCATGAAATATTCTTAACAATTTCAAAATTATGACATTTTCTTGTTCTTTTTGAAACAATTTTGAAATCCTTGTTTTCCGAAATAATTCACACAAACAATCTTTCGCTACGCTTGAATCATTAGCTTCTTTTTAAATGCAATTATTATAACGACGATTAAAATTTTTTGTTAATGCTGTTTACTAATCACAATTAGAGCAAATTTCTTGTTTATCATAGGTTTGCTGTTTATCACTGATATACTGATTATCAAATGTTTGATGTTTATATTTTTCTTTCATTTCATTTCTTTGTTCAGGATGCATTTTAATTTTATGTGAAACCAATGAAGCATGATTTTTAAAAGTTTCAAGACAATGTTTACACATAGGTTTTTTTCAGTTTTTATATCGGTAGAATGATGTTGACGAATGTTGGAGAATGTGCTTATAATATAAGTGCAAAAGAATCAGAAATAGACATAGAAAACACTCAATGATGAAACACTCAAGCGAAAGTTAATAAAAAAATGAAGATATAGAAGCAGATGTATCAAAACTTTATAAAAAAACTAGCAGAACAATCAAAGATTATAATCCTATTATCATCAAATTTAAAGTCAGCAATTATACAGAACAAACATCGGTGGAAACAACTGAAAGAAGAACTGGAAAATCTTTCAACAAGGAATCAAAAATTATTGCAACAATTGCAGTCTACTTTCCAAACAGCTATCGATGAATTAAGTACTCGCATTACTCAACAAATGAAGTTCATGAATACGAGTAGAATGATCAATGAAGTGAAACCACTTAATCAAAAGGTTAGCGAAATGAAAACCCTTAAAATGAATTAAGAAAATAAATTAAAGAATAATAAAGGAAAAAAAGAACAGTTTGATGCTGTTAAAAAACAGTTAGATGTTCTTAAAGTTAAGTTGAACGCACTAAAAACAGATTTGAAGAAAACTGAGAAAGAGTTAGAAGCAAATGAAAAAGAAATTAAAACACATCATACGCTACTTGATGCATTGAACAAAGTGCAAACGCAGGTTAATAAGATAATTCACTGGTTATTAAAGAACAAAACTTTCTTTTCTCCAGTAAAACAGTAAACTTAAAGCTAAGATGAAAAATATAAAAAATATAATATAAAAAGTTGAATTTAAACCTAAAAAATGCCTGTAATTTATAAACACAATCTTAAGCATTTTATATCGAATCGAGAAATTGCAAGCTAGCCGGCCATCTATGAAATCTATTTACCTTTATGACAGTGTAGAAACAATTCACAAAGAAGGAACTGGAAGATTTTCAGGAATTGAAAGTGTCGTTAACATTATTAAAAATAATAAATATTTGATCATATCTTCTGCAAAAGGAGCTGCTGCAATTGGAAGTGTGGCTAGTGCAGTTTCAAATGCAGTTAAATCACAAAATGAACGCAAGCAAATAGAAGTTACTCGTAAACTTAGGAATGACGCAAAGGAACTTGCAGAAGAACCAAAAATTTCAGATGAAGCAAAAAATAAAATAGCGAAGTTATCTTCACCATCCAAAAGTGTAGAAGAAGAAAAAAGAGGTAATGGATTAGCAAAATCCCCTTAAAGTTGATTTTACTTTTTATGAAATTGTAATTAAAAAAGTTAATTCATTTTTATAATAATGTCTTCTCAAATCCACCCTGCTCGCTTAATCGAAAGCAAATTTAAATTAGATGAACCACCATTTGTGTGCTATAGTCAGAAAAAGAATAATGATATAAAAATTGCAATGAATCCTGGTTCTTCAGAAAGAGTAAATACTAAAGGAGATTTAATATTTGAAGCTGATAATCAACAAAGCTATTTGTATTTGACGGATTCCTTCTTACACTGAATTTGGAATTAAACCGATAGAATTTTATTTTTACTAAGCAGCTTTGAATTACTGGTTGAAATTGAATCGAACTGATGAACATCAATTAGAGGAAAAGTATTTAATTCAATACATAAGTATTCAAATCTTCCAAGCTGCCGTAGCACATGGACTACCAAAATGCTCAAAATAATAGATAATCTTCATTTCAATAATGAGGAATTCAATCAAATTGAATCAATGAACTTGAGCCACACAACGCGAAATAGTTACAAGAATTTAATAAATGATCGTTTAAATGAGTATTTTAGACAGCGATGAACTGAAAGTGCAAGAAGTATCAATCGAGGTTTAAAATATTTACAATTATGTCGCCTAAAATGCAACCTAAAACAGTATCTCAATCAAACAAATGATGATAAAATAATCATACCTATTTGAAAGATGAGAACTTATAACCACAATCTCGTCACTGAAGTTGGCAGATAAAATAATAGACAATCTTGCGACGAGTGTCTTTGCCTAAATTGTAGCTCTGAAGAAGTAGAAGATATAAAATATTTTATTTCTTGCTGTCCGAAGTATGCGGACACCAGAAGTCTTCTAATACCTTTTTTATAAACCGATGACAGTACACATTTCTATTCAACTATGCACATGTCAAATCTCCAACATATGAAATCTCTTGCAAATTATATACAACAGGCATATGAAATAAGGGAATCTTAGAAATTTATGCAGATACTATGACGAAATTGTCACATTATATGCATAGAAATCGAAACGCTTTCTCAGCTATGTGTGCACAGTCTAGCAGTGCTGCCTCACTCCGACAGAATAGATATCTGAATTGAGTTTGTCATAGCATAACCTAAGATACTAACAATTGACTTTACGTACTTTCGATAGTCGGTTGATGCATGTTACATAGATATTGATGAAAAACTTGCACTCTCTATTGTGTGCATAGAAATACGAACGCTTTGCAGTGATGTGTCTATCATTGATTGCAGTGCTGACTCAGATATCTATGATCTATAAGACCAAACATCGATGCATTCCATAGCTTGCATTGAAAGGTGGAACGATATCTCCATGCCGAAAGTCATGAAATAATGCTGATCAGATATAATTTCACTGAATATTAATATCAAGCATAGATATCTATATGTAATCAATCGTTGACGGTGGTCTCAATTATGGAGAAGAATGTAGATAGAAACCAACTGTGAAACAACGTCAGATCAGCATATTGACAGATTTCTAACGATAAATCGATTGTGAATGACATGAATCATTTGTTTGTCGTCAAAAGTTGGGTCGTTGAAGTTTCGGTGACCCCCCCCCCCAACGACTCAACTTACCAAATTGGTTGAAAAGACCAAAGTTGTTCAGAATCATGTGAAACAAACTTCTATCAAGGTTTCAGGTTGAAATTCGCACAAAAAATTTTTTCGAAAATTTTTCACTACGGTGGTTGAAAATACTTAGGATTTTTTCAAGTCCAAATGTGAAATGTCGCTCTTTTAGCCAACTTTGACGATGAATAGCGGAGGATTGGAAGTGAATGAAGAGCTCGGGTTTCTTTTAGGGGCAAGACCGCGCTTTGTTCTCTAGGATCCACTCTTTTTAGATGCGTGGCAGGCTCCGTTTCCAAATGAGAGCCTGTTAAAAATCGAGTTTTTGCGCATTTTCCAAGATCTTGGAACTTTTTGAAAAAACGACCGAGTGTTTTAACTCGGCTTCTGGTCATCGTAGAGGGTCGAGGGATGGCTCGTTTGAAAGCTAAGAATGAGAAAAATTCAGTGGAAAACATGGCTTGTTCCACTCTGCCTTCGTTTAGAGGTGAGACGTCATTGAAAAATTTGAACATTGACGAAAAACGACAGAGTTAGAATTTTTATGAAAATCGCTCTAGCGGGTGAACCAAGCCTCGGACGGGAAAACAGAGACCTCATTTGGAATCAGCGTGCCATGTTACACCTGAATGTCATTCATGCCATGTCTCCGAAGTGATAGGAAGAAAGATGACAGAAGCAGTAGAGTTTACGAATGAATTTTGTTCACTACGTTTTCATCGACAAAGTCTTCGTGGTGTGATTAGGGACTACATCATCTCATTTCATCATGAAAAGGCAGACTCAGAATTTGCTATCGCTAAAGGTTACTTCGTTTTCCAGCTACTCATGGACAGTTTGATAAATAAAGATGTGAAAGGTCGATTAGTTGCAGAGATTCAATTTGAGAAAGTGACTGATGAACATGCAGGTGAGCGTGTAGTGTTTCATTTTGCATCCTATTCCGCAGAGACGATACATGATCCCAAAGATTTCTATCAGCGGCACATGGCGAAAATTCAATTCTCGACTAGATTCATTTCATGAGCATGGATCCAACTTGCTCTTATGTCGCATAAAACACATTCATATTCAACTCAATGTGCTAAACTAGATTTGACTACAAGATTTGGGAAAAGCATTCATGAGTCAGACGTCCGCGTGCCTCCTTTTCCCTACCGCAACGAAGTCAGGGGAGAAACGGAGGTCTCTGATTGGCTCACATAGTGTCAAATGTGGATTCGCAGGAGATTATAAAAGCAGACGACTCCCCATTTTCTCTTCATTTCATTCTCTTGACTTGGAAAGCGTTTGTGACTTGCTGAAGCCATTCTCCTCTCTCAACTTTGTCTGATCAATCCTGTTTGCAAATTTACAAGTGAGTGTCATGACTGTCTGGCCTAAACCTTACCAGCATTTTAGAAGAGAGACGCAGGAGAGTGTGTGGCCGATGATTGTACAAGCTTATTTTGTTGAACCATCACCACCACCGCCACCTCCACCACCTAGACGCTTTACCTTTAAGTCTTTTAGGGAATTGAAACTTAATTCGGGTCCTAAGCCCAAGACATTTAATTTACTGGACGATGACGAAGACTTACACTTTGGTGATAAGCTTTAAATCATGTGAACGCTCCAAAAGGTCCTATTAAGGGCCACCTCATATGTCACTGCCAAGCTAACAATTTTCTTTTCTCTGATGATCATGAATGTACTTAGTGGTATTCTTTCGTTACAGACTGCCATGGCCATGAATCCTACTCCAACTGCTGCATCACTGAATCCTCAACATCTCGAGCTGTGGAATCCGAAAATTGAAAAGGTAATTCACGGCTATCCTACCTACAAACAACAAGTGCGCTACAAAGGTGTTCGACTCTATCTTCAAACGCCGGCGGTATACTTACCAAAAATGGATACGCAAGTAAATCGTTGCGGTCAAAACCTGAGTATCCCTATTGATAATTGGTTGCGTCAGCACCTTGACATTTTAGAAGACTTTGTGAGGCAAAAGGCTCTTATTCCTACTGAACTATTACAGTTGTGGCCAGAAAATAAAACTTCTTATTACAAACCTTTGTATCGCGGCACTCGCTGCTATATTTTGCAAAGCAAGTATTGTAAAGTCACTTCAGGAGTGACAGTTGAACAGTCAGTTGAAACAGAATTGTCATCGCTAGGTGCAGGCTTTTATTCATTTCATATTGAGGTGCCTGCTGTTTATGTGGGACCTCATCAATCTGACGGTAATTTGATTTCTCTCAATTTGCGCATTGCTCAAATTCATCATCAACCTGAGTTAACAGGTCTTGATCACATTGAGAAAGTCATTGATTCTTGTGTCAAAGAGTGTCAAGAACCTGTCACCAAACCTAAACGTCGTCGCACATCAAAGAAAGATGGTGTTACCACCAAAGAGAAATCTTAAGTATTGTAGTCAGTTAGTATGTAGTGAATGTGGAAAACGCGGTCTTGTGCGTTATGTTCAATGAAAACATTGTCAACAATTTGTATGTATCTTTTGTTATGTAAAGGACAGACATCCTTGTAAAGTTCCTGCTCAATGTATTATCCTGTAATTAAGTCTTTTCGATATTGTAGGTTGTCATCTTCATAGACCGTGAGGGGACACCAACGCAGGAGTTGAGTGCTATTGCAATGAGAGAAAGTGATCAAACTGTTGTTAGTGTATATCATAGATTTGCCTACTGTCCTCGACACAAAGACGAATGGTCACGACGTCGTGTGCATGGACTTGATCCTTCTGTTTTGATTCATATTGGATTTGTAAATGAAACGTATTTGATAAGTGATTTCAAACGGTGGCTGTCAGGTTTTCATATTGTTAAAATATTAGGAAATGATTCTAAACGAGAAGCAACAACACTTCAGTTGCACATTGATAATTTATATTTACCATGTTGGGTAGATCGTGTAAGACAAGACTATCATATGCATTGTGATCAAAAGAAGTTTAGAGATGAAATGATTTTTGAAATGGCTATATGTTTCGGTGAGAGACATCACCTTTACAGACCACCATCCCATTGTAATACTAGAAATAAAGCCACCTACATTGCAAAACTCTCTTCACGCTGGCATTGTAGTCTCTATGACGTTTATGAACTGTATCTATATTATTGTCAACAGCATGGGTCTATGTAAAACATGTTTTACTCCTTGTGAATGAATGATGATCATTTTATGAAGTGTATTCTGTACTTGTAAATTTTGTCTGGTGTTGAATAAACTTACAGTGGAACATGATTGTTATTTCTGTTTTATTCATAGTGGAAGTCATTGAAGCAATGTGAAATCTATAGTCACAACGTTTATGATGGCGCATCGTACCTTAAGTAACCACATGTGTCATTTGACACTTGATCAACAAGAATTCGATGGATTTTTACGAGATTGGAAACTTACATTTAAAATAAAGATGAATGATATGAAAGTAGTGCTCACTGAAAGCCTTCCTCTCTTCAAAAGATTTATGGAGAGTTTACAACCTCAAGATGTAAAGGGTAGACTCGTTGCTAATATAGAGTTGAAAGATTTACAAAAACCACTTCGTTTTGGATCTTGTTGCACATAATGGATTACTCTTAGTGATCAATTTTATGATCGTCATATGGAGAAAATCATGGAGAGAATAGAAGAGACGTTGGAAGGAAATGCATACGTTCTTAAACATATCATGATTCAACTGAGTGTGTTTACATCCACGACTTTGTTTGATGCTCGACACATTGTGTAGATGCAATAAAGATTTCTTTTCACTGAGTATTTTGTAATGGTGTATAGAGCAACATGAGTCATTGCGCTTTGTTAGATAAATGAATGAGTCTTTGTTCGAGAAAAGGGGCGTGACACAGCAAGAGTCATTGCGCTTTGTGCATTACTATTAGGCTCTTTGTTAGATAAATGAATGCGTCTTTGTTCGAGAAAAGGGGCGTGTCACTCAACTCTTTGTGAGGACTAGAACGACTTTGTAAGAGGGAAGGTTTCCACCCACGCAGTCAAAAGTTTACGTGCGATAACTCTTTGTCACATAACAAAGACAGGGAAAACGAGAAAAGGTAAACGCATGTGATTGGAGCTAGGTCTGCTTATAAAACGGACCACTGAGCTCATGGCAATCATTTCCGTCCTTGCGATGACCATGCAGTTGCTCGAAGCCATCAACTCCTCTGCTCTCGCACTGGGTACACTGAACTCCCTTACTTTAGCATCGGGTAAAAATGCTTTCAATCAAAAGATAACTCATCATGGAGAAGCCGTGACCATAAAAACTCCAAGTCATCGGATAGATTATCTAAAGGTTATGTTAACAGAGTATGGATTGGCCGTGTGTGTGCCGTTAGACTATTGGACACGGTTACAATTCAATACTGTTGAAACATTCCTGGAAGAAAATCTCACCATTCCCAAAGAAATTATTGTTCGACACGATGGGAAGCGGTCACAAGTTCCCATCATGGAAAGACGATACATGTATGTTCATATGGATGGACACTCTCCCATCATCCATGAAAAGGAGGGCAGCGAATTCGACTTACTCAATTGCAAACCACTTCCCATTTTGGGAAAAGGATTCTACTCCTTCGAAATTAAATTTCAAACCATCTACATGGGTCCACGCAGGGACGGAAGGTTGTTTACGTTGAATCCCTATCTTGTCTCCATAACCTTAAAAAATGATGTCCATGTTGATGATGATGATCAACTGCAGTAACACTCTCCACACACTGAGAACGCACCATCGGTCTTTATGAGACCACGGCCTAACGGCCACCGTATCAAGAAAGAAAATGTGCACTCACCATGCCACACATGAACATGACTCTCTCCTTCTTTCTTAGGCATACCCTTCTTCACTGAGGTTTAAAACATGTGGAAATTATCAGCATGGCTCCATGTATCATGGAAAAGTCAGTGTGCTACATTTCATGATACGAAACGTCAACTTCAGATATCTCTAGAACGCTTTCATCTACGAAGGTTCCATCGCGCAATCCTATCCAACTCTTGTCGTGTCTTTAACGTAGGAGACGGCACTGTATTTATTCGCATTCAAGAGATGATTCTACATAATGATCACTGGTACATTGTGATTCCAAAACCCTCATGGGAAAAGTATAAAAGGGAAGTTCACTCAACCCTTATGTCATTTGTGAGTCATGCTCCCCATCCGCATCATCAACGCCATGCACGAAATGAATCTCAGAAGAGACATCGATTTAGAACAGTTGCACCCCCGATTCAGTCTATCATCGCGGTCGTCCGCAAATGTTGGTCATTCGCATGACCAACGGTCGAAATCTTCAAATCTTTCGCTGCGGCAAAATCCAAGTCCAAGGAAAGCTTTCTCATTTCGTGATGCAGTCCATGTGTTACGAAGTCGTCAAGAAAATGCGAACACTCATGCCTCATCTACGCCTCAGTCCCCTGACATTGAAGAATATAGTAGTATCTGTTCAATTGAAGATGTTAGTGAATCTAGCCAACATTAAAACCAGTAATCATTGTATATTTTGTGAAACTGAACTCTTTCCTACTGCTCTGATTCGGAAGTGGCATCCTGTACATATTGCAGTGTTTCACAACGGACATTGTATCATGACTGGTTTACGTGATATCAGTAAAGTAGCTGACATTGTTAAATCTCTAATGCGTTATCTGTATGAGTCACAGTTAATAGAATCGTGTTAATCACATGATGCGTTTTGAATGAGTCATCGCAATGAACTATCGTCCACACTGTTGTCGGTGAAAAGGTCATCAACAAGGTTCTTCGCTTTATGATGAGTCAGCGCTATTTATAGACATGAAATGATGTCCACACACTTGTCGGTGAAAAGGTCACGCTGTCTGACGTGAGGCGCCATCGCTTTGTCTGATAAATAACGCCCACACACTTGTCGGTGAAAAGGTCATCAACAAGGTTCATCACTTTATGATGAGTCAGCGCTATTTATAGACATGAAATGATGTCCACACACTTGTCGGTGAAAAGGTCACGCTGTCTGATGGGAGGCGCCATCGATGTTGAATGACACGCCCACAACGTGTCGGTGAAAAGGTTGAACAAGACTGATTAGATTCGTATGACTGGCGCCTTACCATCTCATGAGTCAGAGCTTTTTATAGACATGAGTCAGCAAAGTGAACTTTATTTCTAACTTTACAAACAGTAAAGTGATTCTGACTTCATTTATATTTCGCCTATCTTACAAACAGCGACATGGTGATAACCATAATTTTTTTCTTTACAAATGTCAACTTTATTTCTAACCCTACCCATCTTACAAATGATTAAAACTTTTACTTCTGTCTATTGAGTGAGAATCTCATCTTTATGTCAAAAGAAAAACGAGACAGTCTGTACATGATATGTTATTGAATGAAAGACAGTTCATCACAGTCACACATAGTTAATACTGATGGTAGCAGAAAACAAAGTTTTTATGGCTCACATCACCGGAGAAAACAAAGTCACTGATGTACAGGGAGAAAACAAATTCACTCATGTGCACGGAGAAAACAAACTCACTCATGTGCAGGGAGAAAACAACGTCAGGAAAAACCAGTTGATATGTAAGTTATGATATGAGGTGATCAGGAGTTGGACGCATGTTACCAGGCACTCACTCACAACACCCCATAGAAAACGCCATGGAGCGAAAAAGCAAAACATCAACCACAACAGAGAGGAAGCATTCATCATCAGACATCGCCGGACGGAGGAGGAGAAAGTTTCTGTCTCTTGGGTGGAGGTAGATGAGTGTCTGGATGGCCGTACGGTAATGAGTGGTTAGGACTCATCCAGCATCGCTTGTCTTCCCAAGCTGAGAGACCTCGTTTCCTATACGTCGTTGTTCTGACTTGATGCGACTGTGATTTTAAAATGGTCATTAATACTTTTTTAATTTTAAGAGAATCTAAGGCATCTTGATAGTCCCTATGTGTAATTTTTCTAACGATTGACTTCGAGATGCCTTTCGCCCGCTTTATAGAAAACTCTGAGGATTTTAGCTTCATGGAGTACATCTTGGGGCGAAGCAAGATCATCTCCTCTATCTGTTTGCCGGCACACTCATCCTTGAAGCAGCCAAGCTTCGCTTTATTTGAGGTAGAGTAAAGCGGATGGTCAGTGGGATAGTTGGAACTATCAAACTTGGGTGCTAAATATTTTAAAATATCTTCCTGCTTTACTTGGCTAGTGGTTGTCAAAGCTAGGAAGAAGTTGTCTGTATCACCTCCTACTAATTCTACACGTTGGATCAATGGGCATGTCTTAAAAGTGTGGTAAAATAACTTGCACATTTCTAACTTGGAGTGATCCAAGACAGCTTGACCGACATAAATGGGCTTGCAAAGTTCTACTTTAGATTTTAACATTTTAATACCAGTGATGTCTTCGGAAATGACATCATGGTGGCAAAACAACGGCGAGCGACATAACTTGATGCTCGTATCCGGATCAGTTACGATACGATAGTCCATGCGCTTTCTTACATCCTCCATGGTTTTACCAAAGAGGGCATTATTCTTAAATTTAAAGAAGTCCTTTTCGAAAGGATTCTTGGATTCAGCCCGTTTCTTTCTATTAAATTCTATATACGGTTTTAGAAAGGGCTTCTGCCTAAACTGGATAGCGCGATGGACTTTGTCAAGTTCCATCCCCATACCTAGATAGAATTTGAAGATGGAATAGTGCACGATGCAATGCTGCTTGTTCAATTAGGTGAGCAACAACTTCCTAGTGGGTTTATATTTTAAGTCATTTTCCGCCTCATATTTCTTATTGTGTTCTTCCATAAAGGGAGAGAACATATGTGGACTGACAATGCCAGATTCGGGTGCGAGAGGAAAATCAACGGTCCAATTCTTAATACAGTCTGGATAGATGAGGTCGATTTCAAATAAATAACCTATGTCGGCCTCATCTCCCAGTGCCATGATGTGTGCTGGATTGGAGAAGTATTCAATGTCATGGGGCTCTACCCATTGGAAGTCAGACTATGGCAAAGGCTTGGAGAGTGCACTCCCATACAAATTATTTTGGTCTATGTACATTGAATGCGTGGTCGATCCTATGTCTTGGGTGCTGTTGACAACATGTTTGTTGACAAATGTTAAGCCACCCCTAATGCCACGTTCAAATAATGCATACATTTCTGCATCTTGCAGTAAATATACTCTCTCTTTCGTCATCTTGAAGGCTGACTGATAGGAAAGACCCGGTAGAATAACAAAATGGACTTGGTCTAAGGCGTCCTGTTCTAATGTGACTTTCCTAAAAGTCTCAAACACGTCAGCCAACAGATAGACGTCTAATTTTAGGTAGGCAAGCATGCAGTCACCAAAAGTGCGACACCTAAATTCTAACCATGATTGCTCTGCATGCCTGTAATCATCCAGCGAACAGTCCTCACCCGTCAAATCATTTTTAAATTTGTAGATGGACGGAAGGGATGTTTCTTTCAATGTGTCCATTGAACTAAAATGACTATATGGAAACACCCCTTTCCGTCGCATCAGACTGTCACTTATGTTGGGATAGTCTTTCTTTAAATGTTCAGTGAGGGGAAGTGTTTCTAAATTATTAGCCAACGCGGCTATGGAAGAAGACATAAACTGGAAACTGTCTAGAAACTTCATGTCATAGAAGACAGGCTTCCACTCCTTCGTCTTATCGACTTGGACTTTAGCAGTGATGCACATAAATTTTTCCTTACTTTGTGCAATCACTTTGGATGACCAGGATTTCATTTTACTGAATCCATGGCAAATGATGATGTGAGCATCATAACATTTAAAGTTATGGAAGATGACGGGGAGCGTTCGCCGTTTGAGCCTAAGTTTCATATTGAATTTACTGCATAAGGCAGACTTAAATTTACCACTGAGATGGCAATGGTCCCTCACTTTCTTATGTTGCTGATCATCAAAGGATGTACATCAGCGGGGAAATTCCGTGGTCCCATCAAACTTGATTTATTGGCTTCTGTGAAGCACATGGGTTTCCTAGTGAGCTCCGTTTCATAGCGTTGATGAAAACGGGCTTTCCTATCTAAAAAGTTGAGGAAGTTTTCAACGCACTTCTCGCCTTGCCACACATGCATCTTATTTTGATTCCTATAATATGGATGCCAGACTTCATAGCAGGCAATGGCTGCTGGCTCATGACTTTGATCTTCTTGTTCAATATAACATTCAATGTCCGCATAGATGGTACATATGGGACTGAGCTCATTGCCGTTTTCCTCATACCTATAAAATTTATCTTTGGGCATGACTTCCATTTGAAGTTTACCCTGAGAGCACCACTCGTAATGCTCTTCAAAATATGGTTTTGACCTAAAGCGCCGTGTGCAGCAATCACAGCAATAATGTTTGTTATCATAACTTTGTTGATGGTGATACAATCTAGAAATTTTAAGAATGCCACAATGATGCCATTCTGGGTGGTTGTCGCTATAGACTAGGAGGAGATTGACAACCCGGTCGAAGTTACTTTGGCGGTTGTTATACCTAACGCCCTTCAGACCTTTTTCCCAGAGATGGACGACGATCTTAATGACATTCAATTTTTCAAATTGGGCGATGCCTTTAAAATCAAATGTGTTGACATCTAACCCGTCAAACTTAACCCATTTAACGCCGCACATAGATGTAGTTGCACAAAGTAGTTAAAAATTGTCATGCAGTTTCTTCTTGGGCTAGTTAACTATATAATATTGATAATTGATTTTTATCACTTTATTTTCTTTGTTTAAAAAATGTTGCATTTTCGCAACATAGGCGTAATCTATCAAAAATTTTTTTTTTCAAAATTGCAAAACGACTCAATGATAATACATTTTACTTTCAACAAAACTGCTTTTTATAACATTTGTTAATACAAAATAGTTAAGGTTAAATGAAAATTACATATTTTAACACATTTCAATAAGTTGACTATGTAAATGAGTGCCTAAAATAGGACAACGTAAACCATCAAATCAAGATCATTCATTATGATAAGCTTCGAAACACTTTGGGTGGACACCTACGTTGCACTTATCACAAGCAAAAGTGGTTTGGGATTTGCATACCCGGAAACACATACGCTTTGAATTTTTAATCACTGAGTGATTACTTTTCACAGATGGTCTAATGCACAGCTGAGACATTGATGATGGCCTACCTCGCCTTGCTGCTTCTTTCCTAATATCGGCCAGGTCTGAAGAAAGAAAAGTCTCTGCTGGTTTTGCTGTCTTGAGGAGAGACACTGCCACAATTCTTCGAAATGTTGAAAGATCAATTTTTCTCTCCTTATGAGATAGCTGGTATAAGCGCCAGGCGTTGACCACAGTGGAATCCAAGGCATTCGCAAAAATTGGCCACCACCACTTTTTCCCTCGTATCCGAGTTCTATATTTTGACACGAAGTTATCATGTAGATCTACTCCACCCATGTTTTGATTGTATTTGGAAATAAGATAAGGTTGCCGTATTTGTATATGTTTTTTTTCACGTCTGGAGAAGCGTCTGGCAGTCTGAAGTGGGTGAACTCCTTGAAACTCCTAACCATGGAAACGACCGCATTGTCATTCCATTTTACGGCCAAGATTTTATTTTTCTCATCAAATGCTCCATCATAACTGCCTCTCTCTTTCTTTGAAAGGTCCTTTGAAGACGAAATGGTACACTTATTCAACCGATCTTCTCGTACCGTGCCGGTTGCAAAATAACCACTCGACGTTATATGTACCATCAAAGAATGAGATGAGAAGAAGTTATCAAAGTAGACAGCATGTTCGTTGGGGTATTTTACAATTTGCAGCAGTTCAACGACAACGCTTCCACCAAGACCTAATGAATTGTCATAGAACTCGCTCTTCCCAGAGTATGGTAGAAATTTATATAGATAGCCAGTAGATCCACAAATACACCACAACTTGTACCCGAACCTAACGGACTTACCCCGAAGAAACATTTTCGCGGAGTGTCTACCAAAGTAGGGAACCATTTCCTCATCAATTGATAAATGAGTATTGAAAACTCCGAACTGCTCAAAACTGACATTTAGCAGGTCCATGAACCGTCGGACTTTGAACATCTTATCAGATTTGTCAAGCGCCGAATTGTCAGCCAAATGCAAATTCTGCTTTACCTCTCTGAATTCTCGTCGCGATATTGATTCACGTACAAGTGGATGCCGGAATCGTCAGAGGTTTCGAAGTACATTTCCTCACGTGGCAATCTGTGGTAGCCAGAAAACAAAAGAAACCCTACAAAGCGATGGAACAAATATTCTGGTAAACGGAAGTTCAAGAAGTTTTTTTGATGAGCGTAGAGTTCCGTTTCTTCGATGATATATGCTCTTATAGTCACACTCCACAACAAAAGAAAAACCTCGACCTCAGTTTTATTTCCTAGAAGCAATTCTAGTTTCTCAGAGTAGTCGGCTTCATTATCACGGAAATCGGGCAAAGTTCTTACATTTCTTTGTCCAATTCGCATCTGGTTTGCTGATTTTTCTGCGTTTAGGAGGAGGCTCAGCAATAGTAGGATTAGTGGTTTCACGATCACTATCAGCCTGAAATTTTCGCCCGTTCTCTGCCTCTTCTACGATCGAGTCATCGTCATAATGAACTTCAACAGTTCCAGCAACATCTTCGTGTGGTATGACGGATGTTTCTTCGCCATCTTGGAGATCGTTTTCATCAAACCGCTCCTCGTCACTAACTTCACCATCATCAGGGGAAAAACGACAATATCCGGAATTGAAGACCCTGTCTGAGTGTCATCATCACAAACAGCTTCCATCGCAGCATCTAGGGTAAAAAATTTCTTCCTCCACATAGTTCTGAAAAAGAAATATATTGCTGCAACATATATGTCATTTATCTGACGCTACTTATACTGGTCTACATAGTAAATACGTAGTATAGACCACTGTATGAAACACATGCCTGTGCACATGCGTCTGTGGTTGAGTGGTTATTGTTCTCGAGTTGCGATCTTACGCACCTGGTTCGATCCCTGGTAATTCACGTTTGTTTTGCTTGAAATATAGTTCAAAATATCTTGATTTAGTTTTCCTGAAGCAGTAAAAGCCCAGTTATCTTATAAATTAAAAATTGAATCTTCAAATAAGTTGCTACGTTTTGTCACATAATTAACTTTTTACGCTTATGTTGCGAAAACGCAACATTAAAATTAAATATCTGTAGATTTATAATTGAGTAAGTAAGCTATATCGCAATGGATTGTAGATGATAAATGCTACTTAGAACAAATTCTGGAACACTTAATTGTTTAATTTTATTGTTAGTTGGAAAATGAAGCAACTCACCTGAAAATGTCCAAATCCTCGGCAATTTCAACACAAAAGTTGGTAGCTTTTTCAAAAAGAAAACATTAAATTGAAAATTATAATAGTGAAAGTACATCAATTTGTTGCGAAACCATGACAAAAGCTGATGCGAAGTATCATTCATGCAGTCTAACACAAATTTTTTGAAATGTTGCGTTTTCGCAACGCAGGCGTTAAATGGGTTAAGCTCATCCCCCCATTCGCAATACTTGGTGATTCGTTCACGATTTATACCTATATCATTATAGTGAAGAATGGAGAGGACGGCATACTTGAAACACTGGGACTGACACTCTACATTGACGACAGCCTTTTTGCCGGCCATTGCTTTGGGTAGGGTGAAACAACCACTCCCTTGTAAATTTTCTAAAAGATTCACTTTAATGTCTACTTTCTCAATCCCATCAAAGACCAGACCGCTGTCTCTTTCATTAAATTTATCTAAGTTGCTGACGAGATAGGTCGCATGTCTCTCTATCCACTCGTTTACATCACCTATGAGATCAGCAGCACAGGAGGCTATCCTAATGGTCACAGTGGACTCTACTTCTCCCGTGCTACTGTCTACCTTATTGAAACGAGCAGTGAGATAGAACATGCCTTTGAGTAAAAATCTATCTAAACTCGCCAAAATTTGATGAATTAATCCTATATTATTCATCAAGAAAGGATGAATGTCCTGCACAGCTTCAGAGCTTTCTAACTCATAATCGCGAACGAGCCTCTCAAGGGAAAACTTGCTCAGCCTTAGAGTGACGTTGTTGTCAGTGTAAAACTCAGTGGGATGAGTGTTACAGAGTGTATGCGAAGAAAGAACAAACTCTGTAGGAAAGGTCTTCTGACACGAAGAACAGGAAAAGCCGAAGTGCGATGAAGGATGCTTCCTACCTGATGACGTTGGTGGTTGCCTTACACTGCCACAGGAACCGCCTTCGATGTGGACTCGCAAGTTGGTGTTGTTGTAGAACGTGCGTCCACAATCTTCACACTTGGGCCGTTGAGGGATCGGTCGGCGCTTTGCTCCCCTGCAGGCATGGCCAGCGGTGTGACGTCTCACATTTTAGGCTGAGGCGAAGACCCCGTCACACCGCTGGAATCGAAAGTCCTCCTTCTATTCGACTTCCATCTCCCCCTCCTCTCCGACTATCTCCAACTCCTCCTGCTCCAACAGTCTCTCCACCGACTTGACGGAGAGGAGAGGGAGGTCGGCCGCTGCAGGTGGTGGTGGTGATGCAGGGATGATGATGGGACGGGAGGGAACGTCGCCGTCCAGGAGGTAGGCCGCCAAATCTGTTGAGAAAAAGAGAAAAGAGATTAGTAACATGATCAACATTTCAAGTTCGAAGTCTTAGCCCCTATTTCCCAATCACGGTTACTTACCATCTAATGAATTAATCTCCGGCAGCAAGGACGGACGCGGAGGAGGCAGGAGAGGGACGCGAGCAGAAGGTGGAAGGGTCCTGGGCTTCGCTGTTGGAGGGACGTGGTGACGAGGAGCACGGAATTGGCGCAGGGAGCGGAGCAGGCGGCGGTGGAGGTTGGACAAAGATCGAGGTCGATGGATGGTAGGGAGTCGTTTGGTTGGTAGTGGTGGTGGAGCGGGAAGGTAGGGCCGAAAATTCATCGTAGTGTTTCCGCCTCGCGGCTTCCTCCCACTTCCCAAATCTGTAGAGAGGAAAGAGAGATGAGATTAGAGGTTGCGGAGACAACAATGATAGAAAGTGAGCTATACGGATACAGAAGTGCTAAAACATGACAGCATTAAACCATCAAGATACTTACACATTCCAAGTCGCTCGTAGACTTGTCCGATTGCTTCTACAGGGACGGACTCCCCATTGACGAACGATTTTTCCACTGAAACGGAAGAAAAGAGGGTAGTGAGAGATTTCACCTAAACACATCACAATGAATTTTTCGAAATGTTAGTTTCGGTTTTGAAAATCACGGAGTAAGGAGAGGTTAGGGGTCTTGATTTCCATTGAAAATTAATAAGGACATGATTCCTACCCTCTTGATGTTATTTAGAGGTTTATGAAAATTAATTCTTACGTTCAACACACACACATACAAACCTAATGGTGGTAGTTAAAGAGTTTTATTAGCACAACCTGTACCTCATCCTTGCCCCATTGCACAAAAACTTACATTGCTTAATCGTCTTCCTCTCCTTCTCAGCACAGACGCGATACTCTTCAATTTTCGTAAACTCCATTTTGGTAGATAAGTTTTAATTAGACTTTGTCAACGCAGATTTCTATCACTGAAAAGGAAAGATAAATTCGCTATATTTGCCTAGTCAACGTTTGTCATGGGAACAATCATTGAAGTGACATCTGACGAGTTACATTTCACTCTACTCCATATCATAAAGACTAACCTTTGTCGAATGGCTGAAGTACTCTGACCTGGCGAGAGAAAGCATCACGTTGAGTATGAAGTCGAACGCCCAACATGAGCAACGGCTCAGAGGTTTCGGTCTAACAAACGACGAACAACCCGTGCAACGCAATCCCTCTACGGCAGTACCCGCCGTCCCGAAGGAACGCTCGAGCAAAGGAGGTATTACAGCGATGATATGTTTTGTTAGCAGAAGATATGATAGCAAGAGACTATTAAACTTGATAGCAAGTCAAAACAACCTGATAGCAGGAGCTCACCGACACTAACCTTGTGAAAGATAAATGTGAAGAACAGAGCTGATGCACTGTCTTTTATAAGATTTTCCTAAGCGGTGAATGGATGAGACCTCTCGTCCAATCACAGACGAGCTAGAGTTCCCGATGTGCACACGCACATTTGAAACGTGTTATTGAAATCGTCTTAGGCAAATATGATGTTTAGCAGTAGACTCAACCATGGCACCTGAAGTCAATACATTGAAACATTATGATTGCACGATTCGTTTTCATCAAGAGTGCTTCGGAGGCTTTATACAAGATTACATCCTTGAGTTTCAGAGGGAGGAGACAGAATTGGAAGCATGTTTAGACTACACACGAGAAATATTTACGGAGTTGATATCTTATTTCAAAGACAGTATCATCAAGGCTCACTTAATTGCACATGTCAATTACATTCATTTTCCACAAGGTGAAGAAGCGGAAAGTGTTGACTTTCAATTTCCTTTCTACGGACAAGAAGATGTTACTGATGCTTCTGAGTTTTATACACGGCATCTGCGGAAGATTATTTCTCGGATGGACAACTTTCATGGTTACGGCAATCATTTGCGTCTGAATAAAATAAACCATATTGTCATTGCTATTAGTAAAGTGGGTTTCAATGATGTTAAATCAAAGACCAAATAAAGTATTTTTTCATGACACTTGTGTTGGGCTAAACTTTCTAATGCTGTTGTGAGTTCAGTCAGTCACAAAACTTCAATGATCAAACTTTATTTTCACAAACGTGCGTCGCAGTAAAATTATTTGACTACACTTTCCTTTCGCACACCATGATACACTTTCTGACTAGACTTATGAATAAACCTTCGATGGTCAAACTTTCTAACTGTACATCAACCTGTGTTGCAGTAAAACCCTTGTACAACATGTTAGTTTCTGATGACACTGACTAGAGCTGTTCACTAGCGAAGAGAGAAGTCTGTTGTGTTGCATGTGGTGCAAGGGTGGCCTCCCATTTTAATTTCATTTATCATTTATTCTTCCCCTCTGCATTCAATATCCAAAGATATGTGGCGGACTTGGGACCGCTTTAGCTGCATTAGAAGGTTGGATGGCCCTTAAGAGATCCCATGGTGCGTTCTCGGGACGTGGGATGTGGTGGGCTGATGACTTTTTCAGTTGGCCTGCAATGAAAGAAGTAAGAATGAGAAAGATGGTACAATGTTATGTTCCAGTCATAATACTTACGAAATTTGTGCGGCTTTCTTTAATCTACACGGATGTCCTCCTTATGATGTATTTTGATGTGATATCATCGGACATCCGTGCAGTTAAAACATTCTTGTGTTGTATCTGGAGTCACATCTCCATAAACTAATGGCCGCTCCGGGACATGGCCACCACAGGATTGTGAAGGGCGGTGACCGTTTCAAGCGACACTTCCGACTGCACACTCAACTGACGCTCCAACACTCTCACTCGTTCCATCGCCTCTTCCTTCAACTCACGCTCTCGACAGATCGACTTCTCACAACTCTCCAACTTCGACTCAAGCGTCTCCTTCAACTTTCTCTCATTCACCAACTTCTGCCTCGCCTCAAACAACTCTCTCTTCACACTCGCAAAGTCCTCCGACTCTCTCTTCAAACGATCCCTTTCCACAGTCACTGCTTTCAACGTACACTTTGCAGCATTCAACTTCCCTGGAACCTGTCACACGCATTCCTCAGATTCCCATACGCCAGCGCATCATTCTTCGTCAGCACCACTTTACTCGGCACACTCAACTGACTCACTCTCACAACACAATTAGGCATCGCACGCTCATCTCTCGGCGACGATTGAGCCTGTGGCTTTGCCAGTGGCTGAATCGACGCGACAGCTCACTCAAGCTCATCATCATCACTCAACCTCTCAACACACCCCTTCTTCGTTACAACGCTCTCCATAGCCTCATCATCATCATCATCACTCTCGACAATCAACTTCCTCTTTACTTTACTCACCACTTCATCATCCTTATCCAAATTAACATTTGCGACTGGGGAACGCACTGGTTCGCCTTGAACAAATGCGCTCTCCCGCTCACCACTCAACACTTGACTCATCATTTCCTTCCCAATCACTCGCAGAGGACAATTAGCATGAGCCTTCACAAACTCGACATCATACGCACTACAGCGAACATCACACCACACACAATACATCACCATCAACACATCATCATGCTTCATCTCACCCTTCGTCACTCTCGCCAAGACGTGGCGGCTGAAACGGTCACCGTGGGAGGGCATGCCACAACTGCACTTAAAGATTTGTAGTTTTTTGTTGCATTCCTTCGTCATTTTCAAACTGAAAAGAGAAGAAACAATGTGTTAAATTGAGACAGATTTTAGTGCTCATAAGACGAGATCGTTAAAGGATCGCATCTTAAGTCACAGCTTAATAAAAACGTTCATATGAAGCTACTACTGTATCTGCATTAAGACAGAATAATCCTAAGTTCTAAATATTTCAAAGTTTGATAGGAAACTTCGACAGAGCACTCACCGTTCGTCTTACAACTTGAAACAGGAGTGAAGCCTAGAGAGAAGCAGTGGCTTATATACCCTCCCGACACAAAGCCTTGCCTTGCTCTTTCTAAATTTAGTCGTGCTTTTGACTTGACAACGACGCTTTTACCAAACTTGGTCAACACATCGACAGTTACTGGGCTTTCAGTCATGAAGGCCCATGCTATACAAAGACAGAATCGATAGTCGCCCAGTGCTATCACAAAGACAAAGACGCTTTGAGGAAAGACAAGATAAGCTGATGAATCCGTCACAGGCATTTCTCAGTGGGGATCTTATCCCAACTCCAAGATCTCGACCCACAAATCCAACCTCGGGCGGACAGAGCGTGCGTCATGTCACTGTGTTGGTATCCGGGCCCCGATTTTGACATGAAAATCGGTGGAGTTATTTACATCAGGAAACAAGTCTCGAGCCGAAGCTCGCCTCTGGCAACTTTGTAAATGTCTTAGTTGACTTCAGCAGGGTCAAAAACCCCAAAAAACCTCCAAAAATAGCGAATTTAAATTTTTCAACGTTTTTATCACTACTTATGAAATTTTATAAGTAGTCTATCACTTAGGGCAGGTCAAGACCTATCGAACCTTTTTTGAATCAAGTCAAACGGACTTGTAGAAGCAACGTTACAAGCCTTTAAAGTTTTGGAGTTTTTTATGGCCTGGAGACGAAGGCCATCTCCTGGCGAACCTCTAAGTCTGACGCCTTAGCTGACTTATGCAATGAAATTTTCTAAGTCGGTTTCTCATAGATACCCGGAATTTGGAATGTCCGAAGCTATCATCGGAGCTCAGAGAGACGACCTACGTCTGACAATCGCTCTCCTCTAAATGAAAAGTCGCTGTCGGTTCCCTGCTTATATAGTTTGTGGCGATCAGCTGATGACGTAGTACCCATCATCAAAAAACTTTAAACCCGTCTATCTCCGCTTCTAGTGCTCCGATTGACTCCAAATTTTGGGTGTCACGTTTTCTCGCTCTCCCTTTTCATTTAAGACATCCCTCGACCCTTTACGATGACCAGAAGCCGAGTTAAAACACTTGGTCGTTTTTTCAAAAAGTTCCAAGATCTTGAAAAATGCTCAAAAACTCGATTTTTAACAGGCTCTCATTTGGAAACGGAGCCTGCCACGCATCTGAAAAGAGTGGATCCTAGAGAACAAAGCGCGGTCTTGCCCCTAAAAGAAACCTGACCTCTTCATTCATTTCCAATCCTCCGCT
Source organism: Prostheceraeus crozeri (assembly GCA_907163375.1). Lineage (NCBI taxonomy): Eukaryota > Metazoa > Platyhelminthes > Polycladida > Euryleptidae > Prostheceraeus > Prostheceraeus crozeri. Next base: position 241,296 of record CAJQUW010012582.1, on the reverse strand, counting down.
ATTCATCGTCAAAGTTGGCTAAAAAAGCGACATTTCACATTTGGACTTGAAAAAATCCTAAGTATTTTCAACCACCGTAGTGAAAAATTTTCGTAAAAATTTTTTGTGCGAATTTCAACCTGAAACCTTGATAGAAGTTTGTTTCACATGATTCTGAATAACTTTGGTTTTTTCGACCAATCGACCAACTTGGTCAGTTGAGTCGTTGGGGGGGGGGGGGGGGCGGTTTTTCACCGAAACTTCACCGACCCAACTTTTGACGACAAACACGATGGGATGGGTCTCGGAGCTCAATTCTAGCATTTTGAAAAAAAAATCTTTTCACGAAAAAATCCTAAGTGTCGAGACCACCGTAGTTAAAAATTTTCGAAAAATATATTTTTTGGACGCATTTCAATCTGACACCTTGATAGAAGTTCGTTTCACATGATTCTCAACAAATTTGGTCTTTTCAACGAACTTGGTCAGTTGAGTCGTCGGGGGGGGGGGCGGTTTCATGAACATCTCTCCTCCTCACGGACCCATTCCTCCCACCACATCCTTGGCGACTTCCTTCGAGAAGAGGGGGGGCGAGTCAGCCTGATGACTCATCGTTTCGCATTTTGTCCTTGAATTTGCCACGGGGTTACTACTAATGACTTTTCCTCATCTAGGCTATACATGTGCCGGCCGCAATTGACACGAAGCATAATCGAACAAAAATTTCACAGTGTCCGGTATATTTCAAATCCCAAATGAATTAAAATGCATAGCACCTCAACAATGTATCATTAGCATTTCCATATGATTATAATAAATTGCCATAGATTGCTATTAATTCAGCATCCAATATGTTTTCAACACTAGGATGCCGAAAAATCGATTTACCTTCGACGCCGACAGTGTGTCAAAATGACACACAACTACCAAAGTGGTTAATATTGTTTATGCAGCCTCTTTTCGACATTCACATGGCTTGAGTAACATTTTCCATTGAATTTCACGCGATTTTTCACTGAGCATGTTAATCTTAAGTAATTTACAATGCTTGAGGTAGGCCTACCTCCCAACATTGGCCTGATCTGTATGCTCAATGAAAGTGCTGGCAGTCTGCATTTCATTACTCCGAAAGAGTCCAGGCACCTATGCTAGGCGTGTGTTCCGATCAGCTTTCAATGCTGGTATGCGCATTTCATATGCACTTTATTATTGTTTCGATAGCTGATGTACTTGGATGCTCCCGCGATCCGCTGAATCATATCTACTACAACAAGCAGCTTCTTCGACTCAGCACTACCGAGAGACAGTCTGGCTTCAATCTCGCTTTCACACAATGTCGGGTTGATATCGCTTTGTTTGACATGGCATAAACATAGGCTTGATTCGATATCGAGAACTCTGTCATCAGTGTTGCAGTGTGAAAGCTTCGTCATTCATCGCAATGCCGCGAAGACGCCTAATAGTCCGGCAGCCAGAGCGAGTTTCTGCAGGGAACGAGGCCGACAATGAGACTTTCACAGAATGATGTACAACCGATGCCTACTACGAATCTGCACGTCTGCCGAGTTCTAGTGAGTTCCTTTTCTTCTCAGACAAGATCAAAGAAAAACACATGTAAATCCAATGGGACGCAGATTGCAGTTTTTGGCTAAAATGAAATGCTCTATGTTTACTCTGATTAAGCAAAAAGTACTAGGTCTAGAGTCATAATTTTTGGCATGGAATGTCCTCAGGTCATTTCCTTTCATGTTCATGCACTTCTGTCTATGAAGCTAAACGCATTTAGATTTGGCGAGCCTCTTAATGTCGGCAAACACAAGCATTTTTAGCAACTTTATCCACATTCAACCACATTCTCATATACATTTCCGATTAGATGCATGATAAAAGCACATGCCATCATAGGAAATGACCTGAAGATATTTCATGCCAAAAATTATGACTCTAGACCTAGTACTTTTCGCTTAATCAGAGAAAACATAGAAAATTTCATTTTAGCCAAAAACTGCAATCTGCGTCCCATTGGATTTACATGTGTTTTTCTTTGATCTTGTCTGACAAGAAAAGGAACTCACTAGAACTCGGCAGACGCACCGATTCGTAGTACGCATCGGGTGTGCATCATTCTGTGAAAGTCTCACTTTCGGCCTCGTTCCCTGCAGAAACTCGTTCTGGCTGCCGGACTATAACTCCTGAGAATGCGCTGCGACGATTACAGCTGATGGACGATGGATCATCATTTTTCGGAAAACACAACTGTGTAGTCTCTCCCCAAGTTTTATTGCCGATAAAAGCGATTTTATGAAAGAAAAGAAACACTGGACCAACGTTTCGCTCACCGTCCGAGCTTGCTCACGGTCACGCGCATAAATGGCGGGCAAGAAGTACAAATTACTTTAAACACCACAAACACAGTTCTTAATAAGTTAACTCGTGTTTTCTATTGATTTCAGGTTCCAACATTCTAATATATCGACTTTCAGCAGTTCTAGCAAGTACAGGCGTACTGACTTGGCAAAGAATATCTAAATGAAAGTCACTGATGGTCATAGAGATATTGCGATGTTCGGCGATTATGTGTTCGGACCACAGAATTAGAAAAGTCGTCTCTTCTTCTGTTTGACTAGAAGGGAAGCATTGGAACATGTAACGCAAATGAAATGGCACAATCTCCTGACTAAATGCCATAGCAATCGAACAATGAGCAGCCAGTTCAACATTAAACACGCCAAATTGTGCAAAGCTTCAGTGAGTGTTATCAACCGGATCACACAGCAAAGAGACATAGACGATGTCAAGTTCTACAGAGAAGTTTGTGAACGATTTTTCATGCGCCTGCTAACTTTTTTTAAAATGATCGGAGGACCCAACATTATCGAGAAAACTTTTGCGCAATGATCTGAATTCTTCGAATCTGAAGGAGTCGTGGCGATCGGAGCATTTTGAAGGAAATCAGAGGAATCCGCAAGCGACGCACGACTATTTTTCCTATCCCTGCAAGGTATTAAAAATTTCTTTTTGCCCACTTATTAAGTTCCTGGATGTGCCATCTGTTTGATTCAGTTTGCACTTCTAGCAAAGTGATGCGGTTAAGCAATCTAATTCTGTGGTTCGGACAGAGCACTATGGCGGTCTTTATTGTCTATACTCCTTTTGTGTTCATGAAAACGAGATTTAATAGGACGACTGGTCTGTCCGATATACGCTTTGTTGCAAATACTACACATGAACCTATACACGACATGTCTGCTCATACAAGTGTGGGGGGAGTTATTTTCACAAATGTCGCACGTACAATTATTTAGATTAGCATTATATCTAAATTTGTTGCGAATGCTCTTACCAGGCTTGTTAATTACACTTACAGGTAAATTGTACTTTTTTATTAGACTTTTTATTTTGCGGTTGCAACTATCACTGATGAAATCAATGTCTAAAGTAGCTTTGTTTATTTCTTTGATGTATTCATTAGTACTGTTTTTATTTTTATTATTTTCTACAACATTAGAAGGATTAGTTCTAAAGCCGTTATTAGTCAGACGAATTTACATTTTTTCTACAGATTTACTTTCATCCTGGAACAACGTTGGAACAACGCCTTTTGACATAATTAATACTATTTCTAACGAAATTACTCTTAACGTGATTGGGAAGCCAACAATCATTACGAAGAGTGATTCCAGAATGGCAACTTTTGGTATACCATTTATAGTTATTCTCATCTTTTATGTAAATGCTTATATCAAGAAAATTCAATACATTATTCGGAGGTAATTCTAATGTAAACTGTATGTGTTTATTTATATTGTTGAAATTATTCAAAATAAGACTGCATAGGTCATTGTTATTGGGGAATAGTCCCATAATAATATCGTCGATGTACCTTTTATAAATTTGGGGCCTAATGTTATGGTTTTCCGCTAGAGATTTTAGTGCTAATGATTCTATGTGATTCATCATTATTATAGCGAACGGTGGGGAAAAATGAGCGCCCATAGGGCATCCCATCCTTTGCAGATAGGTTTTCCCATTCTAAGTTACTTCGTAATTATGACAGATGAAATTAAGAGATTTTTTCAAATCGTGTCAAAAAAAATTATGGCATACCTCCCGTCAATAGTCATCCGAGAATTGAAATCCATGGGACTACCTTGTAGTTCCCTTGTGTATACCAAGGCGCTGCTTAATTTGATGGTCAAGAAGTCTAAAGTCTCAACCACTATTGTTTTCCTTATGACCTGCTTAGCGTACAGAGTCATTCCTATGTTTATCGAGAACAGTGTACGCATCCCGAATTTCAATGAAATATCAGCGCCGCTTCAGCGCAAGTCGATGTCACTGAAGATGGAGATCGTGCGTGAGTGCCTGCGGGATTATCGTCAGAAGCTGGTAGTTGTGAATCGAGATGTTTCCTACGAATATTTGAACTTAACGCGGTCGAACATTCCACGCGATACTGTCAATCATATCTTGGAAAAGATCAGTGGTTCAGCCAAGCGAGAGGAAGAATTGGCATACTCTCGTCATTCAAAGAAATGGAAATGGTGGACAGGCCGACCATATCCCATCTCACAAGACTCTTACTACAGTAAAGAAAAATTTGAATTTTTCTTCGAGTTCAAGGACCTGTTTTGGTTCGGTAAGAGCAACACCTCAAACATAGGTATTAATCCTCAACTTAATTCAGTTTCCAACATCACTAACGAAACGAACATTGATATCCCTTTGGATATTCAAACGTTCTTGAGTAAAGGCCCAAGATTTCGCCTATCTCATTCTATGAATAAACGAGCGATAGAAAATAACGAATTAGCTATCGACTGTCTGTCTCACAAACTTAGGTGGATAAATAAATTTGAGCATTGCACTAATGGTAGTACTGATCAACTGTACATTCCTTTTCCTAAAAATACTGTTAGTATGCCTCCTAAAATGTCCGAAAATAAAGAACTAGAACTTAAAATGTTTCAACGTGATGCGAAGAGAGTCATCAAGAAAGAAATTAAGTACCATAAGAATACAGATAGGTACAAAAATAATGAAAAAATGGTTAAGGCTACTAAGTCTTTCTTTGATCTGAATAACTCAGTCTCTATCCCCTCTGATAAGTTGAATCGTATAGTTATTACCGACAAACTAAATATCATTGAAAGAACCGAGGAGTTACTGGCAGTTGAGACCAGTTACAAGTTACTAGATAAATCCAAAAACAACTCTATCGAGAATCAAGCTAATAGAATGGTAAGATCCATTACTAAAAGTAACCATATAATCGATTCTCAAAAGTTATTAGTTTCAGGTAGTCAACCTGCTAAATTTCACGCTTTGATAAAAGATCATAAAGCCGTAACTGACAACGGATGCCATCCTTTGAGACCCATAGCATCTGTAAAAAATACAGCAACGCTAAAATTGGACTGGCTAGCTAGCATCCTTTTAAATCAGCTGGTAAAATTTGTACCTGCACACCAAAAAAATACCGAAGATTTAATAGAAATTCTAAGATCTAATAGCTTGCACTGTCAGTCAAAAAATGAGACATTTATTTCCTTAGATGTTATTAACCTATACGGCAATAATCCAATATCAGATGGAATTGAAATCGTGTACCAGTTTGCTGTGGAACATTGGGATAAAATTAACTGTTATGGTATCTGTGTTAACGACTTGAAAAAATCTCATAATTTCATCTGTCATAATTATGAAGTAACTTGCAATGGGAAAACCTATCTGCAAAGGATGGGATGCCCTATGGGCGCTCATTTTTCCCCACCGTTGGCTATAATAATGATGAATCACATAGAATCATTAGCACTAAAATCTCTAGCGGAAAACCATAACATTAGGCCCCAAATTTATAAAAGGTACATCGACGATATTATTATGGGACTATTCCCCAATAACAATGACCTATGCAGTCTTATTTTGAATAATTTCAACAATATAAATAAACACATACAGTGTACATTAGAATTACCTCCGAATAATGTATTGAATTTTTTTGATATAAGCATTTACATAAAAGATGAGATTAACTATAAATGGTATACCAAAAGTTGCCATTCTGGAATCACTCTTCGTAATGATTGTTGGCTTCCCAATTACGTTAAGAGTAATTTCGTTAGAAATAGTATTAATTATGTCAAAAGGCGTTGTTCCAACGTTGTTCCAGGATGAAAGTAAATCTGTAGAAAAAATGTAAATTCGTCTGACTAATAACGGCTTTAGAACTAATCCTTCTAATGTTGTAGAAAATAATAAAAATAAAAACAGTACTAATGAATACATCAAAGAAATAAACAAAGCTACTTTAGACATTGATTTCATCAGTGATAGTTGCAACCGCAAAATAAAAAGTCTAATGAAAAAGTACAATTTACCTGTAAGTGTAATTAACAAGCCTGGTAAGAGCATTCGCAACAAATTTAGATATAATGCTAATCTAAGTAATTGTACGTGCGACATTTGTGAAAATAACTCCCCCCACACTTGTATGAGCAGACATGTCGTGTATAGGTTCATGTGTAGTATTTGCAACAAAGCGTATATCGGACAGACCAGTCGTCCTATTATATCTCGTTTTCATGAACACAAAAGGAGTATAGACAATAAAGACCGCCATAGTGCTCTGTCCGAACACATAATCGCCGAACATCGCAATATCTCTATGACCATCAGTGACTTTCATTTAGATATTCTTTGCCAAGTCAGTACGCCTGTACTTGCTAGAACTGCTGAAAGTCGATATATTAGAATGTTGGAACCTGAAATCAATAGAAAACACGAGTTAACTTATTAAGAACTGTGTTTGTGGTGCTTGCTATTTAAAGTAATTTGTACTTCTTGCCCGCCATTTATGCGCGTGACCGTGAGCAAGCTCGGACGGTGAGCGAAACGTTGGTCCAGTGTTTCTTTTCTTTCATAAAATCGCTTTTATCGGCAATAAAACTTGGGGAGAGACTACACAGTTGTGTTTTCCGAAAAATGATGATCCATCGTCCATCAGCTGTAATCGTCGCAGCGCATTCTCAGGAGTTATAGTCCGGCAGCCAGAATGAGTTTCTGCAAAGAACGAGGCCGAAAGTGAGACTTTCACAGAATGATGCACACCCGATGCTTACTACGAATCGGTGCGTCTGCCGAGTTCTAGTGAGTTCCTTTTCTTGTCAGACAAGATCAAAGAAAAACACATGTAAATCCAATGGGACGCAGATTGCAGTTTTTGGCTAAAATGAAATTTTCTATGTTTTCTCTGATTAAGCGAAAAGTACTAGGTCTAGAGTCATAATTTTTGGCATGAAATATCTTCAGGTCATTTCCTATGATGGCATGTGCTTTTATCATGCATCTAATCGGATGCTTGTGTTTGCCGACATTAAGAGGCTCGCCAAATCTGAATGTGTTAGCTTCATAGACAGAAGTGCATGAACATGAAAGGAAATGACCTGAGGACATTCCATGCCAAAAATTATGACTCTAGACCTAGTACTTTTTGCTTAATCAGAGTAAACATAGAGCATTTCATTTTAGCCAAAAACTGCAATCTGCGTCCCATTGGATTTACATGTGTTTTTCTTTGATCTTGTCTGAGAAGAAAAGGAACTCACTAGAACTCGGCAGACGTGCAGATTCGTAGTAGGCATCGGTTGTACATCATTCTGTGAAAGTCTCACTTTCGGCCTCGTTCCCTGCAGAAACTCGCTCTGGCTGCCGGACTATTAGGCGTCTTCGCGGCATTGCGATGAATGACGAAGCTTTCACACTGCAACACTGATGACAGAGTTCTCGATATCGAATCAAGCCTATGTTTATGCCATGTCAAACAAAGCGATATCAACCCGACATTGTGTGAAAGCGAGATTGAAGCCAGACTGTCTCTCGGTAGTGCTGAGTCGAAGAAGCTGCTTGTTGTAGTAGATATGATTCAGCGGATCGCGGGAGCATCCAAGTACATCAGCTATCGAAACAATAATAAAGTGCATATGAAATGCGCATACCAGCATTGAAAGCTGATCGGAACACACGCCTAGCATAGGTGCCTGGACTCTTTCGGAGTAATGAAATGCAGACTGCCAGCACTTTCATTGAGCATACAGATCAGGCCAATGTTGGGAGGTAGGCCTACCTCAAGCATTGTAAATTACTTAAGATTAACATGCTCAGTGAAAAATCGCGTGAAATTCAATGGAAAATGTTACTCAAGCCATGTGAATGTCGAAAAGAGGCTGCATAAACAATATTAACCACTTTGGTAGTTGTGTGTCATTTTGACACACTGTCGGCGTTGAAGGTAAATCGATTTTTCGGCATCCTAGTGTTGAAAACATATTGGATGCTGAATTAATAGCAATCTATGGCAATTTATTATAATCATATGGAAATGCTAATGATACATTGTTGAGGTGCTATGCATTTTAATTCATTTGGGATTTGAAATATACCGGACACTTCATTTTACAAATGCGATGAAAGCACAAGTCTGTCTATTTATAAGGCCAAACGAAATAAACTGGTTGCAATTATCAGTTCGCTGATCACTGGTCCATCGATTCTCGTCACGGAGAATCCAAAACACAAACCAGATACAATCACAACTTACAGCAAGACCAAATGTGGTGTCGATGCTCTGGACAAAATGACCCGTTTGTGCACGACTCGCCGCACTTAATTGCCGCCGTTGGCTAGTGCATGTGTTCTACAACTTGTTGGATATGGCAGCAATCAACGTTTAGGTGCTATATAGAGAATCCCTATCGCCAAACATAAATCGACGAGATTTCCTCCTCAAGCTTGTGGAGGAACTGTGTGCCTCTGCGCCTGTGACAGCTGCACCTGGATCGTCGGCTCGGAAGACGTCAGCTGAGCCTTCACCTCAAAACATGATGAAGCGGCGACATTGTCAGGTTGTTGGCGACTGTAAAAACGTTACGAAGAAGTCGTGCGCGTGATGCCAGAAAATTTGCTGTGGAATGTCAATGCTCTTGAAAAGTACACTTGCAATAATTGTGTATGAGTTTGCTCATTTTTCTGCGTTGATTTGATGCGATCATAATGCAATTGTGTTACATTTTCATGCCTTGTAATAATGTAAACTGGAAAAGTAGCCTACCGCACTGTAGTACACTTATAGTAGCTTACACTTTTAGTGTCTGGGGTTGTCAATTGTTATGCGTTGATTTGATGTAATCAAACTGTACATGTAGGTATATGTTTGGCAGTTGTGTAACATTTTATATGCTTTGTCTTTGTAACTGGACTTCCTGGGCGTAATAGAGCACTTATACACTGGCATTCTGTTTTCCTCTCATTTGCTAGTCGTGGTGATTGCTTGGAAAATAGCTTTGATTGAGTACACTGTAAACTCCTCGCCACGAAAGCTGCCACGAACTCGCCACGAAACGAATAATTGTTGCCGACTCGTGGCAGGAAATTTGTCGCCACTAGTCGCCACTAGCCGCCACGAAAATCCGCCGAAGATGAGAGACCGCTTCAATCATTGAGATATTCACTTAAAATATTCTACAACATCGACATGCTGCTTGCTAGAAGCAGATTTGCATAGTTTTATGGGATTTCGGTGAATATCCCTCGATATTCTAGGATTTGCAATATTTTGTTTAAATGTCGATGTGAATGTGATGAAATTTCTTCCCCAGTGTCGCCACCAACTCGGCAACACTGACCACGAATTGAAACAATCGACTGAAATTAGCGAGAAATTAACCAAAAAGATCTTTCAATATTTCTGAGGAGTCCGGTGAGTAGATTGTTCAGCTTAATATCAATTAGGAAGATAATTTGCACCGTTTTAGACATGCACATATTTGTTTTGATGAGTATGTTTTTGAGCTAATTGAATGGAAGACATTTTAGATTCAACGTAGAATGTTTCGCTGTTCTATATGTGAATAGAATACATGTACATTCGGGAGACATGTGTATCTTTCTCACGCTAAAAGGTATCTTGAAAACAATTGTATTAATCACATGGTCAGGTAAGAAATCAGTGATGATAAACATATTAAATTGTGGATGATAGAATGTAAAAGTTGATGTAGTCAGATTCATCTATATCAATTACTTCATGTATACTAATTCTCCTTCTGTAGCTTTTCATGGTCGGGAATGAGACATTATCAGATAAAGTAACTGAAATTCATCGAGTAAATTTATGTTGAACGTCTAGATTTTCATTCAGCTGCAGCGTAGGACGTGAATAGTTTCTGTAGTGAGCACTTCGTTGTCGGCTTTTGCATTTAGCGCAGAGGTAAAGTCCTATGCCTAAAATGCTCATTTTCAATTATAATTCTCCATCAAAATATAATTTGTCTTCAGCATTACAAATCATCTATGATATGTTTACAAGCGTCACCATGGTTTTCATGGATAAATTTGATTTTAGTCAGCTGCTGTTTTGACTTGTTATGCTGTTTCATGAGAACAACTTCAGAAAACGCATTTCCTTTGCTTTCTGAAAGCCTCGTTCTCATTGGCTCACTTCAGCGATTTATTGAGCCAGTTACATGACTTGCATGAAGTATCTCCCTGTCGCTATCGTTAATTTGCAGCTTAGTCACTCACAGAGGTAGATTTTGATGCATTATATTGAATAAACTAGTGGCCCTTTAACATTGGACTTCTTCTTAGTAAACTTGAAACTTGTGATTGACCAATGCGAATAAAACGCGGCTGAAAGCGTGGCAAATGCGTTGCTAAAGTTGCATTCGTTGTCCTGCTTCATAAAAAGCTAATGAACTAACGAATTGTCTTTGATTAGTAATGTTGCTAGTTGTGCTTTTTGAGTGGGATGAGCAATGCCTGAAATGCACATTTACTGTTTGTGCACATTTATCTATCACTATCAGAATTTGTGTTCATTGCTTTGGCAGCTCCTGTTGCAACATTCTTTTCCCGTTATCTTTTAGCTACAAAATGATCCAAATTACTTAATATGGCTAGAAATATGGATCAGGAATTCGGAATGTGTCTCGACTCACGCCTTGTATTGATTAGTCTTCTGAGGTTTGAGAAATGCAGTGATTTTTTTAGCGAAACAGACTTGTTTCACAGCTGTAAGCGACTCCAAAACAATGCAAAAGAACATCCATTTTGTTTACTATAGCAAATTTCCTCCATCTTTTGTTTATTTGCGAGGCAATCAGAATATAGCTCCTGCTCAGAGACCCTACTGGAATCTTTACATAGATTACATAGAGCGCGCTGGATAATGCACCAGCTGATTCCCTCGTTCACAAATTACCAATTGCACATTCACTTGTATGTGATGTGTAGCATAGGCCTAATCTACAGGAGACATGACGCAGATATACTGATGTTTCTGATATACTGATGTCTATACCTATGCCTATAGATGTACATGCATGTACATCAGACATGTAGTCGTAAAACAGTCAATAGCAATAAATTTCAGCTTTACGTTGATTAACGTGTCAGAAAATACTTGAGTCTTTTCCAAGACTTAGATTTTGCTGTTGAAGACTATTTCTTGTTCTAAGGAACGAAGCTAGGATATTTAACATTTCTAAATTTATTTTGAGATTCTTGGTAATACAGTGCAGGCTGTCGCCTCTTATTTTAATTGATTGGCATTCAGATAAAAAAGCGGTTTGTTTCTTTTCCCAGCCATTCTGTTATTATTCGTTTTTTCTAGACTGCTGATAACTTTTCCTAATTTTTTCGTATTGAAAGTTTCAAATTTCAGAAAACGCCAGCCGAGTTGCCGTACATAGATGTGTATATTTTTAGACAGTCTCAAGTAAGGATTTTTTGCGTAAATCACTTCTACCAATTATGTAACAGCGTTTATCTTTTTTAAGAGCTTGAGTCTCGCCACTCAGTTCTGGAAATGGTTAATTGATCCAACTGCAAAACTGCTGCCTCAACCTGAAGGGCGAAAAGACGCTGAAATGAGGTAGGCTCAGAATACCCAGACATCAAGAGATACATTCATCTCTGCTAGTAATGAATTAACATTTTCCTCGCAACAAGCTTTGGCCTATATGATATTTGCCTAAATCCCTTAGGTCTACAGTGTATGTCATTCGTTGCCTTGCTCAATTTTTCACGCGCTCTCAAAAATATCAAAAGACATTTAGACAATGTTGTAATTTCATAGTAGCCTAGAGGCCTACCTCAGTACCTAAGTGCTACAATAGCAATTAAATATATGTACAGTATAGAGGCATTTTGTACTTATCACCGTTGAACATTGTCCGGTAGCTGGTATAACACTTGTATGAGCTATCAGCAACTTTTCTGAAAAGAATAATTGATAAGGGAAAATTTCGATGCATCTCCTTATGGTCTTATAGTGGTTACCAATTACTCGTATACTCAGTGGTCACCATAAAGCCAAAAGAAACAAAACTCAAAATTTAATTCCGATGTTCATCGACAACCATAAGATTCACAACTTCAACCTAAAGAATCAGAATGGAAAGAGCGAGGCAGCAGCTTCTATGCTTTTCAGGAATAAAATCTGTTAGTAATCTATTTAGTATCCGAAGAAGTCACTTGACTTGTTTAACAATCCGAGAAGTTGCGTTTTATTTTCAGTCGATTTTATAAGCCTACTCCATCAATCAAGACACTCATCAAGAGGCGAAAGGTGTTAAGATAACAAATATGAGAATTGACACACTTACTGAGAGACGAGAACTGGTTGAAGTGGAGGTGACTGGTTGGCAATTCTTCCCGAATATCCTATCTTGTCAATCTCAGGATCCCGGTTACCGTTGCCGGGATACCAATGTCCCCTAAATTTTCTTAAATCCCGGGATCCCGGGATTGCGGTCCCTATATTCGACAATGCTAGGCTTACTAGAAAATGCTTAAATTTTAACCGCTTTTACACGTGTACCCATTAAACCAATCATTTTTCGGTACCATTTTAAGCAGCACCAATTTAATCAAACTTCCTCTTTTACAAATTTAACCAGTTAAAATATTTTTACCGGTTGAACATTCCTGGTGACTAACTTCCTTTATTGAGAACGGATACCAAAAGAGAATTTAGACTGGCGCTGTCTTCCTCGACTTATCGGGGCTTACTCAACGCATGGCAGAAAGGCCTCCTCTTAAACTTCAGCAGATGCTTACCCCCATGGACTGTTGACATCATTGAATGCTTCCTACAAAACCATCGCTTTCGGGTTCATTTGGGAGCAGATAGAAGCAGATAGAGGCGGCAAAAGTAAGGCATTGCTCAGGGATCAGTCTTAGCACCTATTCTCTTCAACATTTACATAAACTCAAAACCCTTTGTCAACGAGCAGAAAATTCGTCTATGCCGATGACATTTGTTGTATCCATCTAGCTCGAACATTCGCAGAACTGAACGCCCTGCTGAATGATGACGTCTCGGATGTAGCTGACTTATGTACTCGGTTGACTTATGTGCTGCTGCAACCAAGCCACGGAAAAGATGATTTCTACCGTGTTTTACCTAGACAGCTGTCAAAGTGGCCATCAATTTGACGTGCACATTAACATGTTTCGCATATCTCATGAACCTAAGCCTACATACTTTAGATAGAACGTCATCCTACAATGAGCATCTGGCAAAGCTGAGCTATAAAATGCAGACAAGAAATAATCTTCTGAAAATGATCGCTGGCTAGACCTGGGGCACTGATGCCAATGTACTGCGTGAAACAGGACTGGCGTTGTGCTACTCAACAGCTGAACCTTGCTGTCCTGCTTGGAAAACTCAACACATTGCAAAGTAGTCGATCTCCAACTGAATGAAATCATGCTGACTATATGCGGTGCTATCAAACCAATGAAAACTGACTGGCTTCCCACACTCGCCGATATTGCTTGCTTTGCCGAAACCAGTGCCAGATTCGAGGTTGGCTCGCCAGATGCAAGATCTATTCCTAGAATTTCTAAAATTAGGCTTAGTCGAAACCAGTGCCAGGCGCGCCAGACACGTGATCTATTTTTTAGAAATTCTGAAACTGTAGGCGCCGCGCTGGTGCGCGGTAGTCTCTCAAAAGTGCGCCTGAACCGTTGCGGATGAATCGCCTCGCCGAATCAAAAGCGCACCCGTCTATAGATTCCAGTTCGGCTCAGAGGAGTTATTGCCGCGACACCATAATTAATGCGACTGCCGTTGTAATGGTCACTGACAACTGTTTTGATTGAAGGAGCACATGGAACTAGTTAATGTAACTATTCAACATCAAGAATAAAAGCCTCTGCTATAGATGCGATTAAACCTCTCATAAAACCTATATGTAGAAATTCTCCGACGGTATTAGGGATGAGAAAAGGGCAAAATATCTAAAGAGCGCCACCGAGTTTTTTTGGACTGTATTTTGATCAGATATAATGACTCCGCACAATGTCGATCAACGCCACAACTATGTTCGATGATATAAGCGTTTGACACTAGCGTGAAAAATATGTCAGGCGAACCTCTCTATAACGACATCCATCGGGACTCGTTATAGAGAGGGCGTCGTTGTAGAGAGGGATGCAAAAAATAAACAGATAACTATAAATAAACAATAATGTTCAGTGCTAAGAAGTTTTTCACATCTACTGTCGTCATTATATTTATTTTATGTTGGTATACGATGCTCGTTGATACCCAAATACTATTTAATTTAAGTGTATATTCATAAGCTACCGGCATATTCCCAATATGTTTTCAAAAAGCAGAGATGAATTAATTAAAGAAAATTTGTATTTAACAGACTAAGTGCTTCTTAAAAAAGGCTATCAGTGCGCTTCTGCTTCATCGCTTCCATCCGTTGTTTGGCAGTAACGTCATGGAGCTTGTCACACAAAACCAACACTGCGGGATCATCAACATTTCTCTCAATGTATTGTCTCAGAATATCCAAGGCTTGGCGGGATTCTTAATTGGTGACTGATGGAATTTCAGGCTCCTCCATCAGCTCCTCTGGCTCAGCCTCAACCGGTTCAATTGCAGATATAGCTATCTCCTCCATGATCATGATGCCGTTTGTCTGCACCTCACACGTTGGTCCGCCGTCACGCAGTGGGTGAGACTGACTCCATCCTCCACTTCGCGTTGCTCGTACAAGTCTCACTCTAGTCCTGCAAGTTCCTCACTGACGGTGTGCGGTTCTGCAGTCATCGCACCTGTAGATGTGAACTTGCCTCTTCCTCCCATCTTTCTCCAGCTTCTTATCCCAATCTTTCAACCATGTCTCATACATGGGCGCTATCATCCATACCTTGCAATTGGCTTTATGGTCAACGTGAATCCTTGCATTCTTGAAGCAACGTGGCTGTGCAGATTTTCTTATGACAAGCAGTGTTTACTGCTTACCTTTAGAAGCCAATGTTTTGTTGGGCAGAAGTCGCAAACTAGTCTCATCTACGTTATAAACGTCATTACGATGGAACTCATCAATTGTAGCCTTCAGAATCTCCTGCTCCCAGTCGCTGATCACCAGCATGTTGATCGCCCTAGCCTTGAACTGACTTGAAGGTGACCGAGTGTCTTCTGGAAAACTTCTCTAGCCATCCGTTGCTAGCTCATTAACCCATTAACGCCCGGATTTTTTTTAGCAATCAAAATTTAAAAAAACCAGTGAAATTTTTCACAAATATCTATTCTCATTACAAATTCATCGTTTCCGAGAAATTTCGTTCCGCCATCTTTTTCCTACAGAGGTGGCATATATGTATGCCATTGTCGGTAGAGTTGTCACTGTTACAGTAAGTGGTATTTTTTGAAACACCAAGTGTGAAGCCCAACGTTGCACTTTTCGCAGATGAGCTTTGATCTGCCATTAGAACACCCTTGACATCTTCTCTGTGTCTAGACCGTCACCGGCCAATGATCTTTGCGATCATACCTACATATGTGTATGAATTTTGCAAGATCGGTGATCTCAAAACTGTCGACTTCCGTTCGCGACTACGGAATGACTGCTTGAAACCGACGATTCCCCCCAATTTTCAATTTTAGGACATTTAGCTGCAGGTTCATCTACTTCATCATCACTATCCTCATCTTCAATAATTTCAATTGCAGCCGGAGCAGACAGCAAACCCGATCCCAGGTTATTCAAACTTATTTCATCGGACTCGTCTTCTGGAGCACTATCTTCATCTGAATCATAATTGAGATTAGGCGGCGTTGCATAAATCGCGCGAATTCGGGAGCTCCGTCTTATCCCACTTTCAGCGGTGTGATAAATGAGTTGATTTTTGTTTTATTTATTCAATTCAATAGAAGGAATGTCTGTTTTAAATTCACAAAGAAAGTGCTCGTGTGGTGTGTCATGTACTTCCTGATTGATTCAAAATGAAATGACTTAAGTATCAAAGATTACATACTACACCTGACTTTCACTACCAGCATTTCAGATTTGCATTAAGCAAGTTAGTGAAGTTTCGACGGGCATTTATTAAATACGGCTCGCATCACTTTAAACACACTCGCCTAAGTTAGTGCGCCTGCAATAATTAAAATTTGACGCTTTTTGCAAACACATTGGAAATAGAATAATTGAATATTGAGTTGCATTCTCAGTTGAAAAATGGAAACAGACCTAAATAGCTGCCATTTCATTCAATGTCAGGAATCATCAGAAGGCGTACTTTACATTTCAGGTCTGTTTCCATTTTTCAACTGATGATGCAATTCTATATTTAATTATTCTATTTATACCAGCATTTCAGTCAACGAATTTATAGCAATCTCCTTTTCATAATTTGCATTTTGCAATTAAAAAACTCACAGTCTTACACACAACCCAAATGAAGATAATCACTGGAACAGTCCTATAATGTTAGATTAATTAATATTTTTGGGTAGGCTATATTGTAGGGTTCGGCGATTTAAATCGATCGGAATTGAAAAATCGAAAATCGATCGGTAATCAAAAAAGATCTCGATTTTCAGTTCGATTTTTTCGTATTGATAAATAAATGCTACATTTCCCAATTCAGGTCAATACAGGTATGAGAAGTGGTCAGGCCCGGTTCATTTCATGTACACGAGAACGATTTCTTAATCGAAATTATCTGTGATTCCTCCCAGCTAGCTACATGTAGGGTGGCTACTTGATCATCAAACAAGTTGCTGTGCTAGACTGCTACTGCTATCAGCCAGAATCGGCTCAGGCAGTCTATTGTGTGACTAATCTGTGATGTCAGTTGAAGCCAACCAACGGTTATTGAAGCCAATTCTGTGGTTGAAGCTACGAGTCAGCGGCGTTGGCATTGATTGTCCGTGCACTATTTCTTAGGGAAGCTAAAAATAGTTGATTTAAGGTGAGCAGCAGGTGACGAAACTCGTTGGGACGCTGATTGGTTTAAAGTTAGACATTGTTATCATGATCGCCTTCGATCGAGAGGCTATGCTGTAGTCAATTTCGGCATTCTACGCTCCCCCTACCGTCGTTATGTCCACGAAACAGAAATCACAAATACATCGTTATTTTACTTTAGACAATTGTAAGACGTAAGCGAAATGTCTCACAAGTGGCTGTAGGAATCCGAGTGTAAAGGTGAAGGATGGATCGACTACCAATATGTTCGGACATTTGAAAGACAATCATCCGAAAATCTACTCCGATCTTCAGCAGGAGATGTCAGAGGAGAAAGCAAAGAAGGCGGTGAAAAGAAAGCCATCTCCATCTCGTCAATGAATCATCGAAACTTCCTTTGGGGTTCCTCACAAGTATCCACATGGTAGTGCCAAAGCTCTAAAGCTCGATCGTCTACTTGCTCAAACTATCGCTGATCTATCTATTCGATTCGTCGAAAATGAACATTTTCGCAAATTTGTTGAATGCTTGAAAGACAGATATGACATTCCTAGTGAGACCAAAATGCGGCGCACTGTGCTTCCGACGTTGGAACGAGAAATCGATGTGAAAATGCAGAACTTTTTCCAAGAGAATGATTTCCCGTCATACGCAATAACTCTCGATTTCTACGACGCAAGAATCATGAGAGTTTCTTATAGACCGGGAGCCAGGGGTTCTAAGGTAGCTGGAAAGCTAACCAATTGCCACTGGTACCAGATGAACGAGTAATCCTTGCTATTCACGAAAATGAGCTTCTGCCGGGTCGCCGTTGGTGGGTGGGGTCAAGGGGTCAACATAATGACCCCCCAAAATTAGCCTACCTCAGCTGGAAACCTAACCGGATGAGACCAGTGCCAAATTGTTCCTTTTAACCCACCAAATACTGAATGGATACTACCAGAAACTTTCAGTGGTGGGTTGACCCCACCAGAAGCCCCAAAGCACTCGAGCCCCCCAAAATTAGCCTACCTTAGCTAGAAGCCTAACCAGATGAGACCAGTGCCAAATTGTTCCTTTTAACCCACCAAATACTGGATGGACACTACCAGAAACTTTCAGTGGTGGGTTGACCCCGCCAGAAGCCCCCATTGACCCCCCAAAATTAGCCTACCTTAGCTGGAAGCCTAACCAGATGAGACCAGTGCCAAATTGTTCCTTTTAACCCACCAAATACTGGATGGACACTACCAGAAACTTTCAGTGGTGGGTTGACCCCACCAGAAGCCCCAAAGCACTCGAGCCCCCCAAAATTAGCCTACCTTAGCTGGAAGCCTAACCAGATGAGACCAGTGCCAAATTGTTCCTTTTAACCCACCGAATACTGAATGGATACTGCCAGAAACTTTCAGTGGTGGGTTGACCCCGCCAGAAGCCCCAAAGCACTCGAGCCCCCCAAAATTAGCCTACCTTAGCTAGAAGCCTAACCAGATGAGACCAGTGCCAAATTGTTCCTTTTAACCCACCAAATACTGGATGGACACTACCAGAAACTTTCAGTGGTGGGTTGACCCCGCCAGAAGCCCCCATTGACCCCCCAAAATTAGCCTACCTTAGCTGGAAGCCTAACCAGATGAGACCAGTGCCAAATTGTTCCTTTTAACCCACCAAATACTGGATGGACACTACCAGAAACTTTCAGTGGTGGGTTGACCCCGCCAGAAGCCCCAAAGCACTCGAGCCCCCAAAATTAGCCTACCTTAGCTGGAAACCTAACCGGATGAGACCAGTGCCAAATTGTTCCTTTTAACCCACCAAATACTGAATGGATACTACCAGAAACTTTCAGTGGTGGGTTGACCCCGCCAGAAGCCCTAAAGCACTCGAGCCCCCAAAATTAGCCTACCTTAGCTGGAAGCCTAACCAGATGAGACCAGTGCCAATTTGTTCCTTTTAACCCACCAAATACTGAATGGATACTACCAGAAACTTTCAGTGGTGGGTTGACCCCGCCAGAAGCCCCCAAAGCACTCGAGCCCCCCAAAATTAGCCTACCTTAGCTGGAAACCTAACCAGATGAGACCAGTGCCAAATTGTTCCTTTTAACCCACCAAATACTGAATGGATACTACCAGAAACTTTCAGTGGTGGGTTGACTCCGCCAGAAGCCCTCATTGACCCCCCAAAAATACCCTACCTTAGCTGGAAACCTAACCGGATGAGACAAGTGCCAAATTGTTCCTTTTAACCCACCAAATAGAAGGTTCAATGATTGGATTCATGAAAGGGAAATTCTACAATTGATGTCGCAGGATTCATGAACTTGTAGCAAATGTGATGGAGATGAAACTCTACGAAAGCTTCCTTAGTGAAATTAAGTCAGAAGAAGACTCCTCCTCTGAATACTTGCCTGACTTGCTACACGAATGTGATATTGAAACATTGATCAATTGCACACCGTTCGTTGATCATCTAAAAAAATACGAAAAATATTTTCAGAGGATGTTAAATGGTGAGAAAGGACCAACAGCATAGTTCTGGACAATTTATATCTTTTACATCAATCGTGTTCACCGAGAACTAGAAAGATGCGTCAAGACAAATGATGTCAGTGGATATATTACGGTATTTCCTGATGTACTCAATATATTCTTTGCCCTCAATCTTCCGAACTACGCGAGGTGGGGCACATTGTTTTATCAGAAATTGAAAAATTGTAACCCCAGGCATTTTCAAGTATTGATAAACGGAGCCTTTACTGTACGACGAACACAGAAAGAGTTCAGTCGATCTGCTGTAGACTTGTCTCTGGAGCAATCAGTCAACCGCGACTCAGCTTCGCAAATGAAGGGAATTGTTGCATTCCGTAACTCAGAGAATGAATGCTGTGCGAAGATGGTCAGTAACCATGA
Organism: Prostheceraeus crozeri; assembly: GCA_907163375.1. NCBI lineage: Eukaryota > Metazoa > Platyhelminthes > Polycladida > Euryleptidae > Prostheceraeus > Prostheceraeus crozeri. The sequence goes on along the minus strand of CAJQUW010012582.1, from coordinate 221,153 downwards.
CGCAAAGGGCTTTGGCGGTTGGAGAATTGAGAGCATTAACTGGTCTTGAAATCGGGGAACATTCGGCTACTCAATGCCAAACATCACGGGTCAAACGAGACAACATGCAAATGAAAGCTCTAAGCGAAAAAATCGACGAATTTTGTAACCCCTTCCTGAATGACACCAATCCACATCTAATTAATATCGCTACAGGACAAGTTGCGGTAAAAGACACGGAAAACTACCTCCTGAATTCATTGAAACGAGGTGAAACTGCAAGAAAGCAGTTCATTGAAGAGTGGAACCACGAACCCTGTTGATTCCAGAAGCCCGTGAGAAGAATCCCAATCAACAACTTTGCAGCTCAAAATCTCGCTATCAAACCTAAACAAGGAGCAAAGGCATCGAACATCAAAGCCGAGAATATTAGAGATATGTTCATTCGCATCGTCATGGTGATCGCAGAAAAAACCTCGCTTGACCTTCAAAGATTGATGACATATCCCATTACATTGTATCCCTTGTCAATATCCAACAGCGATGGAACACGAGTGAAGACGCAGAAATCCACCTTGATGGTCAAGTTGGAGACATTGCAATCAGAAATAGAATCCGAAGAAGTATTACTTCCATCTGTCCAGATATTTGATGGAGGGCTTGTTCTTCATTCCGTAGTTTCTCAAACAAATGTAGGAACAACGTATTCCTCAATTGCAAGATCAATTCTGTCATTAATATGCGCCGGAAACTCGAGGGAAGTTCAGATATGCTTCGACAAATATGGATTTAATTCTATTAAAGACGACGAACGCAGATCTCGGCGAACAAATGACTTGTCATTCACCATAACTGGTCCAGAACAAAGCATTCGACAGAGTGGTCAAAAGTTGCTGACAAATTCGTCATTCAAAACTGAACTCACGAAATCCGGGCCGGCAGTTCCGGATTCCTTGTTCAGCGATGCTATGACGATTGAGGATGAGGAGTCGTCGTCCGATATCGATGAGGATTGGAGTGGTGATTCTGACTCCGATACTGAACTATGAGATGATAGGAAAATCAAATTAAAGATTTTTATTCTCAAAACTTTTTTTCTGGCCACCATACGTGCATGTACATATAAGAATAACATTCAACAAGCTTAATAAAATAAATCTTAATTTATAGAATATATAATTCAAAAGTCAAAATTAAACTACGAAACATAAGAAATATTAGCAAACATACAAAAAAAACATTACCATTCCAGCGAAGGTAGGCTATTTTTGGGGGGTCAATGGTGGCTTCTGGCGGGGTCAACCCACCACTGAAAGTTTCTGGTAGTATCCATTCAGTATTTGGTGGGTTAAAAGGAACAAATTGGCACTGGTCTCATCTGGTTAGGCTTCCAGCTAAGGTAGGCTAATTTTGGGGGGCTCGAGTGCTTTTGGGGCTTCTGGCGCGGTCAACCCACCACTGAAAGTTTCTGGTAGTATCCATTCAGTATTTGGTGGGTTAAAAGGAACAATTTGGCACTGGTCTCATCTGGTTAGGTTTCCAGCTAAGGTAGGCTAATTTTGGGGGCTCGAGTGCTTTAGGGCTTCTGGCGGGGTCAACCCACCACTGAAAGTTTCTGGTAGTATCCATTCAGTATTTGGTGGGTTAAAAGGAACAATTTGGCACTGGTCTCATCTGGTTAGGCTTCCAGCTAAGGTAGGCTAATTTTGGGGGGCTCGAGTGCTTTGGGGCTTCTGGCGGGGTCAACCCACCACTGAAAGTTTCTGGCAGTATCCATTCAGTATTTGGTGGGTTAAAAGGAATAATTTGTCACTGGTCTCATCCGGTTAGGTTTCCAGCTAAGGTAGGCTAATTTTGGGGGCTCGAGTGCTTTGGGGCTTCTGGCGGGGTCAACCCACCACTGAAAGTTTCTGGCAGTATCCATTCAGTATTTGGTGGGTTAAAAGGAACAATTTGTCACTGGTCTCATCCGGTTAGGTTTCCAGCTGAGGTAGGCTAATTTTGGGGGGTCAATGGGGGCTTCTGGCGGGGTCAACCCACCACTGAAAGTTTCTGGTAGTATCCATTCAGTATTTGGTGGGTTAAAAGGAACAATTTGGCACTGGTCTCATCTGGTTAGGTTTCCAGCTGAGGTAGGCTAATTTTGGGGGGTTATTATGTTGACCCCTTGACCCCACCCACCAACGGCGACCCGGCAGAAACTCATTTTCGTGAATAGCAAGGATTACTCGTTCATCTGGTACTAGTGGCAATTGGTTAGCTTTCCAGCTACCTTAGACCCTCTGGCTCCCGCTCTATTAGAAGTGACTGCATCTTCCATTGACGCTGACTACCGGCTACATTCCTATTGCATCGGAGTTGAACCTTTCAATTCGTCGGATAGAGACCATACTGGAGAAACGATATCACCGTGTCTGCGTGGATTAATGGAAGAAATGTCCATCGATGTTAATGATCAGATATTCGAAGCCGGAGTGACCGACAACGCTGGCAATGTTCGACGAGGTATTGAATTGACTGGAATTCCTTGGATGCCTTGCATGGCTCACACACTACAATTGTGTATTGAAGACTCCTTCAAAGCCTGTGAGGCAGCTAATGATCTTCGGAAATCTTGTCGAGCGATAGCTGGCTTCTTCCATCGTAGCAATCCTGGAGTTCGACTTCTAAATAATCTGCAGCAAGAATCTGGAAAATCGGTTCAATGAATTCCGCAAGATGTTCCAACACGATGGAACTCATCTTTCTATACTTGGTCAGTGATGATAGAAAATCGTCAAGAAATCAATCTCTCATTGCTCGAAATTCGGAATTCACGCAATCCTCCACCGATTCTCCAAAACAGCGAGTGGGAATTACTCGAAACCTTGACATCATTGTTGGCACCATTCGAGGACGTTACTCGTGACTTGTGTTGTGAACTGTCCCCTTCGATCAATCTTATCCTGCCTCTACTGTCAACCCTGACTGAACTCATTGGATCTACGACGTCCCCATCGCCTTGACTTCATTCAAAGTCACAATATTGAACTACAGATTGTTTCATAAAAAATGGATCACCCTTAAACATCGCCTTAACTTCAAATTTGTCTAACTCCGCCAAACTTGAACGAATTTCTCTGAAATTTGGAAAATATCTCAGTTGTGCTTACTAATATCATTGTTGGAAATTTCAAGCATGAATATTGAGTTGTTTTCCTGTTATAATTAAAAAAGTAATAGATAATTTGATCTTCATTTAGCAATGTTACACAAAATCATACCTCCCTCTTATAAAATTACATTTGTTTCCTTTGTTATGTAATATGTTGTTCTACAAGCCAAAAGCTATCAAGCAAAACAATGATAAAGAAAATCGGTCAATCAGAGCCAGTATAGCACCATTATTCATCAACAACAATGTAACTGCTACATGTGATTAACTGGGCTTCATGTTCCATAGCTTCCTGACTTCGTTGCGGTGGTGTTGGCAGCACTCCTGATTGCTTTCAGCTAGAAATCTATCTCTAACCGGTTGAAAACAATACAAAGCACAAATGAACAATAACTAGATCGCACTCACAAAAGGCAAAGTGTCATCCTTGCTAGAACTAGGGTTTTCTTTGCGAGCTACAAGCAAGCGACTAAATGTCCATTACACAAATGTGCATCGATGGCATAATGATGACTTTCTACTCTGTCGTAAAGAGGGCTCTGGCCGTCCACGCAAAACATCCAAACGTAGAGACCGCCTAATTTGAGATTTGTTAAAGTTGATCCAAGTCTCTCGTTAACTGAGATGGCTGCAATAGACTCGTCTATTTCTAAGTTCACTAATCGTAGAAGACTTATCTGGTCGAATTTCAAGAGCTGTAAGAGGCCCTCTCAGATCGAATTATCAGATCAGCATACAAAAAGACGTCTCAGATGGGCAATGAGTCATTGTCACTGGCGAAATCAATGGGATCGGGTTGTCTGGTCTGATGAGGCATCAGTCCGTCTGAAGGATAGTGATGGTCGATTGAGATTATGGATAAAATCTGATCAGGCAATTCCGAGACATTTACATCGTCCCCGGGTACAAGGTGGTGCGACTCTACTGATTTGGGCTGGCATTTGAACCAATGACCGCTCTGAACTTCACATACAGCAAGGAACCATGAATTCTGAACGCTATGTGAATGTTTTACGAATGAACATTGGCCAAATGACAGATCAACTTGGTAATCCATCGACTTGGTTATTTATGGATGATAATGCTACGTGTCACAGGAGTAGTAGAGTCAACTTATGCAAGTCTCAATTAGGGCTTAGAACATTATCTTGGCCAGCTCGTTCTCCTGATCTGAATCCCATAGAAAATGTATGGAGTATTCTAAAACGTAACGTTCGTCGTTCACTGCTACCTACAGATGGCGTATCACAACTTACGTCACTGTTAAAAAGAGAGTGGAGAAAGTTAGATCAGTCAAAAATCAACGATATCATCGAATCAATGCCTAGACGAATTGGTATTGTCATTGACAATAAGGGTAGGGCCACAAAATATTAGCTTCTTAAGAACCGTTACTGTATCATAGCTTATCAGATTATATAAGGACATTTAAATATATTAGGGACATGAAATCACATGAAAAATGCTTTCTGTATCATACTTATGTTTTATTTAGTCAAATTTTAGGATGATCAACTTTTTATGAAACGGCTTGCGCGCACGGCAACTGATCAAAATCACACGCAACAACAAACTTTTAAATAAGTAGGGGGTAATGAGTTTTTCTAATTAGATTCAGCATTGGCCGATATTTTGAGACGTTTGTCATACATGCATCGCCCACTTATACGTAATTAGAAAATAAAGCTCAGACTGTTTTGAAATGATTTCTTTTTTGGTTTACAAATAAATCGAAATTAAATCGATCGTTGGGGAAAATAAAATATCGCCGCACCCTACTATATTGGAATGTTAATTAAATCTAATTAAATGATATGTGAGCGAAGTGTTCGACTACTCATCGCTTCATCGGTTTCTCTGTTCTTGTTCAATTATGCATAGTACTAGTAAGGACCTAACATGAAACTATGCTGTAGAGCAACATTGATCCATGCAAATACTTACTACACCTTTCATATTTTTCAGGAGCCTATTCACATTGGTGGATAGTCCAACTTCACGAAATCTTCGGTATCGATTGATGGAATGGATATTTGCACGAATGGTGCCGCCCAAGACCACAGCAATTTTTGCGATGGCTTTTCTAGCACAGGTGGCTCAAATCGAAAATAACTCAAAAAAATATACCAAGCTTGAAACTTTGGTGACAGTATGCACCTATGATGAGTATTTGATGGTTAAAATATGAGCAAATTCTGTCCTGTATTTTTAGAAAAAATGCAAAAAAACGGTTTTTTGCATACTACTCATTAAAGTCATAACGTTATTATAATGCAAAAAAATATACCACGCTTGAATCAAATTTTCTTTTTATTGGCATGCTTCACACACTCTACATTTAAAATTTCACTGAAATCTGTCGTGTAGTTGCTCCGCAAATTGCCCTTTTTGATTGAATTTTTAATAATATAGATGGTAGTAGTATATCTAGAATTTCATCAACTTAAAAAATATACCCGACGCTAGATTCATGAAGTACATTCATGAATCTCTAAATAGGCCACATCTAAAAATTTGTGCATTTCCATCGTGTCGTTTATGAGAAAACTAAGATTTTGTATTTTCAGTAGTAGTATGAGTAGTACATTCCCGCCCAATAATGCATTAGTTCAAGAAAATATACCGAACTTGAAACTTCAGGATTTGGATGCTAGAAGTCTCTATGATAAAATACTAAAATTACAAGAAATTCTATCGTTGACTTTTGTAGCAAGATGCAAAACCTGTTGACACTTTTTTGACTAATTCTCTTTAAATTAACGTTGACTTCCGAAGCATCCATGAACAGTTCATGGTGAAGAGTCAGATAAAACTGCAATAATTTTGCATGACCTTATATAATAGTAATATGCATTGATTTCATAATATGAATTACACCCTAACCTAATTGACAATTGTTTTCATTAAGTCATTTAATTGAGCACGTATCATTGACATACTTTTGAAAATATTTATTTTCGCTTTCAAGTTCTCATCAGCTGATCGTCGTTTTGTTGTGTGTATCTCCGAATGTGAAAAAAGTAAGCATGACATTTTTAAACTACCAGCTTGATAGACGTTACCATAGCGTTATTATGAATAGAATTACTGTAATTAGAACTGGGTATCCGGTTCCTATTTGTACAATTCTTAAGTTTTTCTCAAAAGATGTAAGATGAGAGCACCAGGAAAATTCAAACTCAAACATGCTATTAATGACGGAATGTTTTCACTCGCAATGTAATGTCAATTAATTGATGACCTTCATTAACCACTGAACTGATGTATTTGTACCTCAATCTGTAATTATCGTGATATGGTAAAATATTTTTCCTCAAAATGCATGATATCTCCTTCCTATTACTTAAATCATGCAATACTTCACCATCTTGGACAGTTTCTGCAAATATGAAAATCCCGGTTTGGCATGGCTTAGTGAGTAAGCAATAGAGTTGTGTCATCACCACTTCAAAGACAAGTGGAACCGTTTCAAGTCAACGCCAAAGTCAAGGAGCGCGTCGCTGCTAGCGGTCAAAGACTTTAACTATGTTCGCTTCCTCACCGCTTTCTCTGAGTGAATAACTCTTCTGCTTCCTTTGTTTTTATTGCGTACTTTCAGATATTCTATGCACAGTGTAATATGCATGTAAACTACTTGAACACTACTGCTTGAATAATAATAGACTACTTGTGTAATATAGACTACTTGAAAACACACGAAGAAGTTTTGCATCTTGCTACAAAAGTCAACGATAGAATTTCTTGTAATTTTAGTATTTTATCATCGAGACTTCTAGCGTCTAAATCCTGAAGTTTCAAGTCTGGTATATTTTCTTGAACTAATGCATTATTGGGCGGAAATGTACTACTCATACTACTACTGAAAATACAAAATCTTAGTTTTCTCATAAACGACACGATGGAAATGCACAAATTTTTAGATGTGATCTATTTAGAGATTCATGAATGTACTTCATGAATCTAGCGTCGGGTATATTTTTTAAGTTGATGAAATTCTAGATATACTACTACCATCTATATTATTAAAAATTCAATCAAAAAGGGCAATTTGCGGAGCAACTACACGACAGATTTCAGTGAAATTTTAAATGTAGAGTGTGTGAAGCATGCCAATAAAAAGAAAATTTGATTCAAGCGTGGTATATTTTTTTGCATTATAATGACGTTATGACTTTAATGAGTAGTATGCAAAAAACCGTTTTTTTGCATTTTTTCTAAAAATACAGGACAGAATTTGCTCATATTTTAACCATCAAATACTCATCATAGGTGCATACTGTCACCAAAGTTTCAAGCTTGGTATATTTTTTTGAGTTATTTTCGATTTGAGCCACCTGTGCCAGTTTTCAATTTAAGTCACGGACCTTCGCTGGAAGAAACTTTGGAGTGCCTCGAGTGCTCTCTGAACATCAGAATGAATTTCAGTAAGAAATGCTCCGAGCGTTATATGAGAACTCTAAACTTTATTTGACCCTCAATCAGGTGCATTAATGGAAAATCTTCTTATTTGTTTATTGTTGCAAATAAGTATGACATCAAGCTGATTTATAGCCGAATTAGCAATCTATGAACAACTTTTAAGATTGTGACATATAATCTGATTTTGGATGAGGGCCCAAAAAATGAATAATGCAGAAATACTTGAAATTGCTTGAAATGCGCAATAATGACACAATGTAGGCCTGTAGCTTCTATCTTTCAAATTAATTGTTGATTTATTGACTTTGAAAACATGTAAAGGCGACCAGTTAAGGACGCTGGATTGAATTCAATAGCCATATCCACGATACTGGAGATATGTTATTAATTAAATGCCTGGAATGTTTACAAAGGTATGTAATATAATAATATAATAATTATAAATATATTATGAAATTTATATATATATATATATATTATATTATATAAATACTAGTAAGGCCCCGGACTTCGTCCAGGATTTATATGCATAAGTATGTTAAATTAAGACAGTGCACATTGTATGTATGCACATAAACTTGCATACCAAGTTTATTAACTCATTCGCCTACACTGATTGGCTGTCTTACCATTTAGATCGCGTTCTCATTGGCTGTTGCTGAATCCGTCGTGAAACATTAGAATCAATGAGACGCATGTCTAGCGAGGCAATTTTTAAAGCAAATGAGGAGTTCATTTGTAAATTTAATGTAGTTACTTGTGTAATTAATATTTTTTCGGTAAAAATTTACACAAAAGTCTACTTTTCTCTGTAATTATGATACTTACGGAAATGAGACCGGGCGGTTTTAACTACAAATTTTTTGTTCTATTAAATGGTAGCATCATATTGGCGTAAAGTTTCATGGTTTAGGAGGAGTTTGTCGGCGTTTTGCATTTTTTATATTTATATAATAATTATATTTATAAAAGTATATAATATTTACAAAGGATCGATTACCCTACATGAGAAGCCATTGTAACCCGACAAATGTGCGGTATGGTGTGGTGGAGTGATTAGACCATAGTTTTTTGAAAATGAAAATGGAGTTGTAGAGGTAAATGGCGATTGTCATTCAAGGATGATAAATGAGTTTTGAATCTTAGATGAAACCTTAGATGAACAAGACTTATGTTTACAACAAGATGGTGCAACTAAACATACTGCACGAGAAACCACACAGTTCCTCAGAGAATAATTTCCTGATCGCCTTTTCTCCAGCAAAGGTTATCACCGATGGATGGCCACCAGGATCATGTGTCTTGTCCCCATATGATTTCCATGATGATTTCTATCTGGGCTATGTGAAATCGCGGGCATATAAAAAACCAACAGGATTGCTCAATTAAAGCACGATATCCGAGGTGTAATTGGTGGAACCACGTCAAACTTGTGTGAAAGAGTGATTGAACATTTCCTTCACAGAATAAGAGTATGCTGTGACTGCAGAGGTGGTCATTTAAAGGATGGCGTTTTTCATAAGTGCATATGCGGACTGTGGATGAAAAATTGTCTTGTGAATGCAATATCAAACATATTTAATCCTTTTTTCGTATTTCAATTAATTTCCTTGTAAACCGACTATGTGAAATGAAGTTGCATGCCTATGTAGATATTCTGGGCAACAAATCAATAGCATATCAGTAGCATTGTGGACATGTCTATTGAATTAAATCCAGTGTCCTTAACTGGACACCCTGTATTTGCTCATTGAAATTAGTTTTCTAGAATTTGAATGGTTTTGCTCATTTGATTTTGCTATTCAATCATCACAAGTATTTGTTTGGTCATTCGATCTACTTTAAATTTCTTGATTTCAAAGAAATACGTCTGCATATTTTAACACCATGATTTTCATTTTCAAATCTTGTGTCATCATATGTTTACTTGAGCAGATATACCGTTTTGTTGCACTTGCCAAAGTATATGAAAAAACAAATAGAGAGAGACAAACATTTCATTACTCTCAAAAATGTGAAATACGCTGTTGATGTGGACAATTTTATGTCATTAGTAGTGCGTATGAGTAGGTCTACTAATGAATTTGACGACCGTGAACCGCTTCCTATAAGTGTCCTATAAGGCCCGTGTGAAAGATCTCATTGAGTTAAATTGCTCCAAAGTCACACTTGGATTATCTATGACACCTAAATCAAAAATTCTTTGTGCAACCTAAGGGAAGATTTCGATCTGTTTTAAAAAATACATATAGTACGAATTAATAAAATAGTTTTGAGTTTGATAGAATTTCTGTGTTCTCAATTGTCCTGTTTTTAAGTGAGATTTCGTAATGTGTAGATATAGAACAATTGCATTATCGCATTGCAAAATTATGACGCAATCTTCGTTTGGGTAGTTAAAGTAATTTCTGATGCATCCGCTCTCATGTCAAAGGTAATCCAAGTACATGGTGTTGAAGCAGTATAGTCTCAGTGTGCTATCTCTTTTGTGAGCTGAGAGTTGACTTTTTGGGGTTTGCAATGCTGCAATTTTTGAGGTTCCTGTAATTTGCACCAAGCATCTAGAATGGAGTTTTCCGATGCCCTCTGAGCTCTCAAGTGTGGTAGCACCTTCAATGAGACTTTTCACATGTGTTGAGAAGTGATTGAATTTGACTATAACAATGTGCAGCATGAAGTTCACTATCAGAGGCTTCAGTGGTACTCATGCGATCCACTGATGTCGCTAAAATAGTTCCATGTCAACATCTTATACTGCACATGCATGAATATGGTAAGACTCTGACTGTCAGTTCTATTTCACTTTTCTGATAAGTACTAAACGGCTATATCTTTTCAAACATGCATGCATTGTTGCAGAAAGTTCTTATGAGTCTACAGCTTAGCGAGAAACATGAATTCAACATAATCGCCATGGTCTGTGGGCTTATATAAGCGGGCATGCGTTATTTCAAAATTTAGAAAATTAAATCAAATAAAGCGACCAAACGACCTAAATCTAATGACTGTTCTAGAGTAAGTGTCGTGGCAGTTCAGAAACTTTATTCAAATCATACTGTATGGTTTGTCTAAAATACTCTGTATTTAAGCAATCTATCATACAACGTGGCTAAGTAATTAAATTAAATAAAATGAGCGAAAACTTAAATCAATGACTAAACAACTTATTTTAGATTGCGAGAGGTGCTACTCCGGCAGACACAGTGAGTTTCTGTCGGGGAGCCAGGACAAAAGTGAGATTTTCACAGAATTACGTTTACCCTATGCCTACTACAAATTTACAGGCCTGCTAAGGTTCAGTGCACTTCAGTGTATCTTTATTCATTTTTTAAACAGATCAAAAAATATATATATATACTGGTACGGAGGCACCAAGTAACTTGGTTTTTTCTTTCTATCAATGGATTTGAACCTCCTGAAAAATTTGATCAATTATATATGCTATGTTCTGCCTGGTTTCTCTTCTTGTCCGACAGGATCAAAGAAATACACATGTTAATCCAATGGGACACAGATTGACGTTTTTGGCAAAAATGAAACTTTTTATGTCTTCTTATGCTGAGTGAAAGTGCTAAGTCTAAAGCCATGATTTTTGACATGGAATTTCCTCAGGTCATTTCCTATCATGTTCAGGTACTTCTGTCTATGAGGCTAAATACATGTTGAATTGGCACGCTTCTTTTGTCGACAAGCACAGACATTTTTGCCAATTTGATGCGTATTTGACCACATTCTTGTAGACATCACCGATAAGAAGCATGATAATAACACATAAACATGATAGGAATTGACCTGAAGACATTCCATGTCAAAAATTATTACTCTAGACTTTTCATTCAGTAGTAGAAAACATAGAGAGTTTTATTTTAACAAAAAACTCCAATCTGCATCCCATTGGATTAAAATGTGCCTTTCTTTGATCGTGTCTGACAAGAAGAGGAACCATGCAGAACTCGATAGATGTGCAGATTCGTAGTAGGTACAGGATATACGCATTTTGTGAAAGTTGCAGTTTCGGCCTCTTTCCCTGGAGAAAAGCATTGTGGCTGCCGGCTTGTGTAGTGTAGCTAAAAGTTGAATAAATGCCTATCACACGAAACAGGTCTAGCTATCCATATTTTTGTTCGCATTGATCAATTGATCATGCCTTCTTTTTTGCCTACTGCGTATTTCTGCATCGAATACAGCATTGTGTTCTACACGTTGAAAAGCTAAGATTACAATTAGTCTCGATTGATGATTTGTCGACTACAAAATTTGTTATGAAATTGTGTTAGTAATTAAGTTATAGGAAAAAGAGCGCTGAAAGAATTAGCTATCAGCGTTCAACATCCTCCACCAGCCGATATTGTTCGCAGTGGTCATGTCGAACGTACTGTGGTTTAAGTAATGTGTAGAAAGATCTTTCTTCATTCCAGTGGTGAGGAAGTATTGATTGTGGGATGAAGATATGTGATCGCTGTTTACTCTACCTACATCTTGCGTGTTGTTTAGGTACTGTTTCAAGAAATTGTCTATTAGCTTGTTCTAAGTTGTGCTGCTATGCTCGCAGACTAAACATCAATCGAGAAAGTTACTTCTTTTTCTTTTGACGCACTACATGTGCATTTTTACATGTTAAACATATTAACTTTTTCAGATAGCCTCATCCACCGAAAAATGGGTATTCATGTGTTTGCGAGCCAAATGAATAGAATTTTGCGTATTTGCTCGCATTTCAATATGTTGTTGAATCGGCACAAAATGATTGTAATTATTCTTGTTAACAGAGGTCATTTTGTTAAAGATGATGCCACACATATCTTGTGTAAACATATGAACTTGTCGCAACAGTTTAGAATTTCTTCATATAAGGAGTTTTTTTCGATCGTTGGTTGGTTTTCCTGCTGACGAAACTAAAATGTTACTCCCTGGTGTAGAGATTTGTGTTTGATAATATGTGATTTCCGTTCGCCAATTGTTTTACGATAATTTTCAATTTGTGTGTTATGAAAAAAATTGACTTTGTCTGGTTTCAATGTGGGAGCGATCATTAGTCCTGCTAAGGAGTACCTATTATTCCATGATTATCTAAACTTTTGAAATATTTGCATATATTTTTTACAACGTTGCACATCATTTGGAATTATATGAAACCTTTACAACGAAAATAAAATTTTGTTTACTAATAAATTTGCTTTCTATGTATCTCCTGATGGTCTCTCTGGAACCGTTCATTTTAGTCCTCGTCTCTCAAGTATAAAGGATAAAAACATCATTGATGATTACATAGCTCGGAATAGACAAAAATTAATTTATCAGGTGGGAATGCTAGTTCATAATTATAGGGAAAACAATTTTGTGAATCCTTTCCAATAGCAAAAAATTCGGTATCCGTAGTCTACTTATGTAGTGAAATCAGTAGTGCAGTCTCACATGCGAAATTGTACGTGGCCATGCATTTTGCGGTGAAGCGAGCCAATAGGAATGCAGGAATTGCATGAACTCACGGCCTCAGTCGCCACGAATTCGCCTGCAATTGGCAACAATAGGGCGTGGTATGATAATGTTTAACAGCCGCATTAGTTCGTGGCGAGTGTTGGCTACTCGTACTTCCTGGTGTTCACTTTTGTTGCCAATGTTTCGTGGTGAGTTAGTGGCGACTTTGGTGGCGAGGCATTTACAGTGTAGGCCTATAGGATACAGGTCTACATACGACTTGTCCTATTTCAACGAAATATTGCTAATAGACAATGTAAATAGATGTGCAAGGAGCATTATAGAAAGCTTATAGGACTACATTAGATATAGAATATAAATGGTTAGGGTTATATCCTCTACTTAGCATTCTTTAAAAAATCCATCGCCATGTGTCATTTTGACACACTCTCCGTTTTCTAGGTAAATCGTTTTTTACACAAAAAATATAACACCTACAACAAAGAGAGGAAATGAAAAATGATCTTTGCCAAAATTAATAAAACAAAATAAGTTTGGTACGAAAATAACTGAAACTATATAATCCGCAGCTATTTTACATCACAAATGTGTCATTTTGACACATCTCGGCATTCGAAAAAATGTGTTAAAATCCTAATAAATCAAAATTCAAAAACAACTCATGTATCATTTGCATTTCTGCATTATTTTTGGAATTTATCACAACAGGCAATTTCCTACCTGTTTGGAATTTAACTTTGTGGATATGGCAGGAACCAAGTAAAATCAAGTAATGGGAAGAAGACCGTTCCAGGACAGGACAAAATTCTCAAATTTTTCGTATTTAAGAAAACGACTAAATTTAATAATTTTGGTCACTTTTCAGGTTATGAAGACCTAAATTCATAAATTTAGGCGTTTTTAAAAATACCCAATTTTTCAAATTTTTCAAAATCTCAAATTTGAGAATTACAATTTTTCTCTTGAAAATCATTACCGTTCCAGGACACCGAAAAATCATAAAAGTTATGAATCTCAAATTTGTGATTATGATTATTTTCTTGCTCAAATCATGACCGTTCCAGGACACAACATCAAAAAAATTGGTACTTTTAAAAACGTCTAAATTCATTAATTTTATCCATTTTTCAGGTTTTTAAGACCTAAATTCATAAATTTAGTCGTTTTTAAAAGCACCATTTTTTGAAAAATTAGTATTTTTAAAAACGTCTAAATTCATGAATTTTATCCATTTTTCAGGCTTTTAAAATATCAGATAACTAAAATTATGTGTCTAAAAATATTTCTTTAAAAATGGAAGAAACCTCAACGGGGAGGGCGACGACGAAAATGGAAGAAACCCCGAGAATATATCCTTCGTTATCACAATTGAAAATAACTGAATTGAATAAAGAAAAACACAAAGATAGAGTTAGGTGTATGAAAGATAAGGAATCTCAATTATTGTTAAGATTAGAGCATTATGATAAATTAAGAAAGAGATGTTCTAAAGTTAAGAATGTAACACAAGGAATTGGAATTGTTCGTGATGAGATCTCTTTTTCCTCTTACTCATCGACATAACTGACAATCGCACTTGACAATTGTTCTCGTGATGCGGCTAATTGACTGAGTGATCTGATGTCTATTCATTGTCTTTGTTGATCCGTGTGATATGATATGTATATCATGCCATGACATTGTTTGGTTGGACAACACAATTAAAACTTTTACGGAGCAGCGGGACATCTTTCTCTATCGATCCTGTCTGTTACAGGAATTTTGCATTCACAATGACATGCATTCTTTAAAACAATTGTTTATCTTCAATGAGAAAAATTCTCGTATGCTTTTAATAGAATGACCTTGAACGCTAATAGAATGACCTTGAACGCTAATGGAAATTTACACCAAAACTGTTCTTGTAGTTAGAAAAAGTGTCAGAAAGTTTGTCGACATGGCTGTCGATAAAAGTGCTGACATGGTTGTCGATAAAAGCGCCGACATAGCTGCCGATAACAGTGCCGACATGGTTCCACAATTGGTGTATTTTTCCATTCAAAACAATGTCGCATGAATTATGGAAACTAAAAGGAGGAGAAATGCTCATTCATTCATTCATTTATCCTCTCTCTCATATGTCTATTGTGTTTGGATTCTTTTTTTCTTTTGTTCTTGTAGTGTGAAGGAGATTTCACAACCCGCATTATGCGCTATTGTCTGTGATTTGCCTCACCTCTATCAGCTGTTACAATTTTAGCAGCTGCTACACGCCAATTCTTTTGTGAAATTTCTGAAATAGATTTTTGTTCCATTTAAAATGATTAACATGACTCAGTTCTTTAAATTTTACGGCAAACAAACCACGACAAATTTCGATTTAAATAAGATCGCAAATCAATTGGGAATAAAGAATTTATACCTATTGATGAGGGGTGAATTACTATTGATAAAAGATGTGCGAAGCACTGGCTCTGCTAATGTACCTGAAGTGAATTTTGTAACAAATCTCCACGACCTGAAACGGATTATTATAATAAGACAATGAAAACAAGTCAGATTGTTTTAAATCTACAACCAGGAACATCATCAACTCAAGATGAAGAGACATCACAATTACAAGCCATACAAGGCAAATGATTTTGTGGACAACTACATCTGAAAAGCAAGCAAGCAGTGATTCAAGAACTATCTAAAGCTGAGTTTTTTCTAATTCATTTTGAGAAGTTCATGAAAAAAGGAAATCTGTTAAACAATGTAACTTTTTAATATAGATTAAATTAAATCATTTCAAAATCGATCATTATGCGACAGTTTTTTTTAACTCAATACCCCCCTTCTGATTTCTAGGGGTCCCTATAAGAAATTTTTTTAATTATACAATGTCTATCATAACCGAGTTCTTAAAATTATATGGAACGAAACAACAACGAATTTTGATCTAAAGAAAATTGCTAATCGATCGGGAATAAAGAATTTTCACATATTGATGAGAGACGAATTACGTTTGCTAAAAGATAAGCCAACTGTAAATTTTGTAACAAATCTCCTCACGTCAGATCAAAAAGGAGTACATTGGTCAGCAGCTATGACTAATAAAAATGGTGACAATTTCTATTTCGATTCCTACGGACTTCCATCTACAAACGAAGTCAAAGAATTACTTGGAAATGGAACATACAATACTTTTCAAATTCAATAACCAGGAACAACTTATTGCGGTCAATTATGTTTACATGTTTTGTATAAATTATAAAAAGGAGTACCATTTCTTGATATTATGTTAGAATTGAATAAGGGAATTTCATTCCCGAAACGTTAGTTCCAATGATAATGATAATTAAAAATCACTTCTTTGTAATTCGTTTTGATAAAATCTGCCAGTGATTTCCCGATCATCTAAATCTTTGATTTCGTAAGTAATCGGATAAGTTTGATTTATTTTACAAACTTCAAATATTTCTTTAGTCCAATAGCCAACAAAGCCTTTTTCAAATTTATTCTTATACTTATATATTCTAACTCCATCTCCAATCTTAAATTTCGGCTTACGTTTCTGTAAATTCGGATTACACTCATTTGAATAATTGTTTTCGAATATTTTTTTTCGTATCAAATCAGGATCGTCAGAAGCATTCTTTGGAGTTTCTTCAATGCCTGAATGAACTTTATTATTGTACTGATCTACAATTCCTGGTAATATTTGTAACCATTCCTGATTTCCTTGTTCTGTAAATTTCTTGAAGATCTTACCTTTTAGTGATCTATTAAATCTCTCTATTACTACAGACTTTCCAGCATTTTCTGTGGAATGAACTAAATCGAATAGTTGCTTAACATTTCTGTTATAAAACTCAGATCCTTTATCAACGAATAGCTTCTTTGGTATTCGATTACTTTCTTTAAAGATTTCTTCAAACGCATATTTTTAACTGACAGACCACTTTTGTTTTTTAAAGACTTTGCCCAAGCGTATCGTGTATATAAATCTATAACGGTCAATGCGTATTTATAATCTTTTCCATTCGGCATATTGATTAGATCAGCACTCCAAATATCATCTTTATTAAATACTTTTACTTTCAATAGATATTTCGGCTTTCTGTATTCCTTGTGAATTTCGGACGCGTAGGTTTCATTTATCCCATGGCCAAAAAGCAGTTTAGCTTGTAAAGCGTTCTTAACAAACATTCTTTCAATTTTTTCTCTAAATGTAGGATTTTGAATACTATCTAATTCTTGAATCATTTTCTTATCAGCTTCATGTCGAGAACTTAGGTCATGATTTGGATAAGCTAGATCGTGTCTATAAGCTGCTGCATCTACTCTGTTTATTGGTTCTTCACCTGGTTTTGGATTATTATTCTCATCTAGTCTTACATCTAATCGAGTTCCTTGACCGGTATATGAATGAGCAGGGAAGTGTTTTTCTTTTGAATATTTACTCCAAATAAATCCAGGAAAGTTTTCTAATGTTTTTTGTATGTCACCTCCGGTATGCAGCCGACCGGTGTGCGACCGATGGCCAGAATGTACGTTTAATAGATAATTCAATAAATCTAAATTAGCAATTTTTTATTTAATTTAATTTTCGGAATTTGTTGAATACATTTTAAAGAGAAAATAATATTTATAACATTACAACAATATATTTATAACATTACAACAATGTATCTAATACAATTTATAATAACCGAATCATACTAGGACTTAGATATATTCCAGAACCATCTTTTGTTTCCTTCATTTCTATTAAATCATCAACATTATGTAGAATGTTTTTGAGAACTCGTTTTCCTTCATCAACTAAATTTAATTTACTAATAAAATTATCTACTATTCCTTCACCCCTACAAACTTTCTCTAACTCTCTATTATGACGTTTTTGTTCTTCTAATGCTGCCTTCTCTGATTTATTTACTGCTTGGACAATACCAGCTGTCCCACCTGCAACACTTCCTGCTGCTGCCATGCCACCTAATATTAGTGGAATTAATGGGAGAATTCCTCCATTCTTTTCTTCTTGTAAATAATATTCTCTATCATTGATTTACTTATGTAATACTTCTTTTTGGTAATCGTAATAGTTTTAGGTGTATTTTTGTCAACAATGTTGCGTAATTTTAATTCAACAGTTTTATTATTATTATTTTCGCTTGCGACATTTTTAATAAAAAAATTTTAAGTTGGGAAAAATTTTAATCTATTCTAGTTATGAAAAAAATTTTAACTTATCAAAAATTTTAAGTTGCCAAAAATTTTAATTAACCGATCGGACCAAAGGTCCTCAGGTTATTAACCTATAGCACCTTCAAAATAACAAGAGAAAACGTCTTCGGATACCATTTCTATTTATTAACTTGTGCGACGTTTCGCTCACCGAGCTTATTCATGCACAACGCAGCAGTGAAAGATCTGTACAGCAGCACAAATGCTTTACGAAGTAAGTAAAAGTCACTAAAACAATGTCATCCAATCTCTTTGCTAAGAAAAAATGTACTACTAAAATTGAAATATAAGTAGGCAGAGGTAGACTGACAAAACATGAAACGTTTTGTGTCACGCGAAAATGTAGCCATCATTTCTGTTTATCAGATTGTCACCTGCATTAATTATGTATTGTCTCTCTAATGATTTTCTTTTCAAAAAATGATGCTGTCGGCGGTGAATAATTTCCCACTCAACGAAAATTACGTTGCCAGCATGGTCAGAAATAAAGTGATCTTTGATCGCCGAAGGGTTGGTCATGGAAACATGCTCTTTGACCCTAGTACCAATCATTCGTGAGGTTTCACCGATATAGAATTTTTGACACAATTTGCATTGGATCTTATAGATAAGATTCTTCTCAAAACATGAGTCGCGGTCAATCTTGGAGAAATGGCAACTAACACAGTTGGTCGGACACTTCTGTCTCTCCTTAGGTGGGTGGAATTTGCGTTTCAAAGATCTCCCAGCATCATACCAGACTCTAACTTTGTCGTGCATCCCCGTTCTTCTGATGAGACTGGAAATCTTCCGTTTCATAATCTCGTTGGTGTAAGGGATCCTCAAGGTTACCATATCCTGCTGTTTTGTTTCAGCTTTTGATGCTACTTTGGATTTCAATTTCCGGAAAGTTTTCCTGACAAACTGCAATGGGTAACCATTTTGTGTGAAGCGTTCAAACACTTTGTTGACAGAATAATCTATAGAACCTTGTTCAGAGGCTTTAGCCGATCGACGAAGTCTCGGGTTTTTCTAACCTATCCTAGCCATCTTTCCATTAAGAATTTCAATAGAATATTTTACATCTTCTAGCAATAAACCATAAGCCATCAATGAAGTTGTGGAATCTTTCTTTTCAATATTAATTGTTACATCACAACCAGTCTTGATAATATCTTCAGATTGTGCACTTAAATCGAAACAGAAAACAGGATATAAATGTCTCCAATCTCCAGGAGTTAATTGTGGTTCAACTCCAAATTCTATACAAAGATTTCGATAAGCATCATATCCTTCCATAAATTGATTATTGGTATCATCGAATCTTAATGGATCAATTGGATATCGGGTTTGATTTAAAGCAACTTGTAAACGTCGAATTGTATTAATATGGAAAAGATTATTGTTCTTATCAAAACTTGGAGAATTATTTCTTTGAAAAGTTAGTAATAAATATCTTGGAGTATTCGAAGTTCTAGTAAAATGCCAGTTAAATCTTTTTTCGGAAAAAGTTACTGAACTAGCAGTACGCTTTAGAAAATTTACTGGAATTGGTTTGTTAGTGTTTAATCTATTTGCAATATCTAATTCGACCTCTAAGCTAGGAGTAATATGCTTTATCCACCATTCAAGTCTATCAATTTTTAAATATGCTTTTTTTCAATCTTACCATAAAAGATTAATTCATTATTTGCTGTGCGATGAATTATCAATGTTAATTGGCATGATATTTTGTCATAATCCAAATATCCGAATAATGGAGACAATGACCAATTTACTGTCTGTTTACTTTTCCTGTTAAATTCACTTCTTTCTTTATATGCACTATTGTTTGTTTTATTTAAATGATTTGCAATATTTTCTACATCTTTCGCAATTTCTGCTGCACCTGTTCCAGCGTGAGTTAAATCATCAACAATTATACCATCATTAGTATCAGGAATCCAACCTTCGATTTCATGCTTTTTATTATTTTCACCAATTGTTACAAATCTAAGCATAGTATCAATTACACCTGGAGAATCACTTATTGTTTCTATATTTTGAGTTGCATCATCTAAACGCATTTGTGTAAATAATCTTGGAAAGAAATTATTCTCTAATACAATATTATCGGTTTCTGGTAATGGTGTTGTAAAATTGGCATCACTATATAAAGAATATTCACAGTGTAAAAATGAATCAGGTAAACATATAAAATTTTATTGATTATCAACTTCAAAGATTAAATCTCCTCCAATATTTACTCTACTGGAAGATCCGAGATTCATAGCAATTCTTATATAATCATTTTTTTTAAATTGTAACTGACGAACGGAGGATCGTCTAATCTAAATTTATTTTCGATAGCGAAGACATTTTTATAAAAAATAATTTGACTTTTTGTTTTTTCTCACACAGAAAAAATTTCTCACATCCAAAAAGATTTTTACTAAAATATCATTTTAGAATTTTGCTAAACCAGTACCTAACTGCGTACCATTACCTCTTATTTCTTCAATTGAACGAACCTGATTTCTTCTCATGTTTACTTTCAGGTACTATGTTAGCAATTTTGTTTTTTGTTTCCTCTGAAAGTTTTTTTAGTTTTTTTAGTTCTTCAGAATCAGTTACACACCTCTGTTTACACTAGCTCCTTCTTTTTGAATTGTTTCTACATTGTTATAATGGTAAACAGATTTCATAGATGGTTCATGTGCTATTTTTTTATTTGAAGCAAAATGTTTAAGATTGTGTTTATAAATTGTTGGCATTTTTTAGGAATAAATTTGACTTTTGAGAAAAATATTTACGTTAAGATTTACGTGTCCGATGAAGATTTACGTGTGTGAATGGACAACAACTTCGTGATATCTTTATTAATTTTCTGTTGCACTTGATCTATTGCGTCAAGCAGCGTGTGATGTATTTTAATTTGTTTTCTATTAACTTGCATTTTCTGCTGATTCATCTTCAACACCGTTTTAAGAGCATTCAATTGAACTTTAAGAACATCTAACTGATTTTTAACAGCATCTAACTGTTCTTTATTTCCTTTAGAGTTTTCTCGTAAATTTTTCTTTAATTCATTTTCTAAATTGATTTTAAGAGTTTTCATTTTATCAACTTTTTCATTAAGTGAGTTTATTTCATTTATTATTCTATTCATTTTTTCATTTGTTGAGTAATTTTTGAACTCAATTCATCAACACTTTTTTGGAATGTAGCTTGTAACTTATTTAAATTTTGAAAAAAATTTTTAGGAAGTTTTTCTGTTTCATCTTCTAATTGTTCTTTCAATAATTTTATCTGATGTTTATTTTTAATGACTGTAGATTTCAACTTTATAGAAAGTAATATTAAAATGTTTGATTGTTCTGAAATCTTTTTAAAAAGTTTTGCTATATCTGCTTCTCGCTCTCTATCCTTTTTATCATGTTTTAATAATTTTTCGTTTAATGATTTGTCATTAAGTTTAAGCAACTTTAATTCATTCATCAGTGGAACCAAAACATCGTTTATATATTTTTCTTTTAACCCCTTCGCTGCTGAGGCAAATTTCGTCTCATTCCCTCAGGTGCGGATGGTAAGTTAACTTACCATGATCAACATTCTCCTCAGTGCGGGATGGTAAGTTAACTTACCATTGATAAAATCACTCATCTTATCACCTAAAACCCATGTTCGAATGCAAATGACACATGTTCAACTTGTTTCTCTTCATTGCTTCCTCAACTCCTTTATGCGCCCCACCGCGATCGCTGATGTTTTTTCTAATATCTGACATTCTCATTATCTCATTCTCTTGATAAGGTGTCACAAACAATTTTGAAGCCCCTCTTGCAGAAATCGTCTTCGCTACAACGTTTTCGCTCCTTATCAAATTGACGGTTGTCTTGTTCATTGGTTGAAAACTCAGGTCTATGTGATCATAAGGAAGCGATAATTTTTCCATTGGCTTCAAGATTATTTGACCAACACAATAATCAGTCGATCCACAGATGATTTATCAGGCTGAGAAGGAATAGTTTACTAGTATTATTATAGCGCGTATTTATTATCCTTAATAAATTTCGTTTACTTCTTCCACCACTGCTAATCAATGACATGAATGGAAGCCGAGAATTAGTACCAATTGATTGAACTGGAAAACTGTAGAGATTTGCATTGATAACGCCAGTTCATTCTTATGGGTTCATATTATTAATTTTCCTTGATACACCTACATGTCACATTGCAATTCACCTGCAATTCACATTGCATTGCATTTTTCCTAATGAAGTAATGCTATTCTTTGTGTTACTATTTCTCTTGCATCCAGTCAAGTGAATTTTTCTATATTGTCAAAATGCAGCCCATCCTTTGTCGCATTATTTTATATGTTGATTTTTCACTTCCCTTTTCCTATACCTACTTGCTGCATATTGTACAAGATTTTTACATTTCTATACTTTTTGAAAGCTGTTGTGCCTGTCAATATGAATTTTGAATCTGTGGTCAGTCTCTCTTGGATGGTCAGTGCATTTTTGACCTAAGAAAAAATACAACAATTAGAGTTCAATATCAAAATTCTTCACTCATTCCACCACTCACGAAGTTGACATTCATTATCCATTTGAGCCATACTGTAGCCTATTGAATTATGTCACTCATCAATAAAATAATGATAAGAAGTGCAGCAATAGCAATTTCAAGTCAGGACGTATAAGCTCTGGTGCGTAAATGATGAATGACCAATGCATGATAAAAAATAGAATTTCATCATCGATTATTTACATGACATTTTATTCATCCTTGGTCCGATAACTAGAGCTGTGCGCGGTTAATTTTTTCCTTTAACCGGTTAAAATCGGTTAAATAAAAAAAATAACCGGTTAACTGGTTAACCGATATCGGTTAAACATCTTACTGACTGTCTTAAAGCTTTTTACTGGTATGTTGTTGCAGTATACAAGCAAAAGGCAATCGTCTCCACTATATATTGACAATCTTTAAGTCTTCTACTGCTGTTAGTGCAAGATACAAACAATAGGCAATTGTGTACCCCTAAATATGCGCCCTTTACTTATATCATATTGAGCAACTCCGACTGTGCATTAGTAATAAATTACTATACAAAGACATCTACTTTAGTTTACAGAAAACGAGAGTAAATTTCTGAAGAAGCTTTACTATCAATTAATCAGGGATCACGCACAAAAAACACGAACATTATACACGTATGATTGGAAAGAGAAACACGACTGTTCTCTCGGTATGGTAATAGGGTAAAAATCACGGAGGAATTAACGCAAAAAGTAAGTTTTTAGTTGTGATGTAGAAAGACGATTGCTTAAGCCGTCTCTCTTTTTAGAGATGTGCGTTTTGTGTCATACAGGGTGTCCCAAAATTAGCGGTGAAATGCCTTTATGTAATTTATTCATTTAAAAAAATAAGACATTGACAACATTTACAAAATATACTTTACTATAGTCATCATTTCTCATCTCTATATCATCATTCATTTTTCAAAGTGTCCGCCATTCTCATCTAAACACCGTTGGCATCGCTTCGGGAAGGCTCTGAAGACATCACGAAACATTTTCTGTGGTATGGCATTCAGTTCTTGTTGAATTCGTTCTTCCAGTTCTCCTGTCGACAGAAAATGGATACCGGGAGGTTGGAAAACACGATCACGTAGAAAAGCCCAAATCCAAAAGTCACACACAGTTAGGTCTGGAGACCTTGCCGGCCATTCAATATGACCACGTCGTCCAATCCATTGCCCGGGAAGATTATCGTCGAGCAGCCGCCTGGCATTGAGACAATAGTGGCTGGAGGCTCCGTCTTGCTGAAACAGTGTTTGTCTGTACCTTGAAAAGTATGGAATGACTTTCTCACGCAAAATACCACAGTATCGGTCACCATTCATGGTTTGAGAACTAATGTCACTGGCCACAATGCCATAGAAAGAAACACACGCCCATACTGTTAAAGATGGAGTTTGACCTGGGTTTGTAATTCGCTCATGAGGACTTGTTGTATTCCAGTAATGAATGAGCTTTCTTAGAAACGCTGGATCGTTGACGAAACGGTCATTCATAGTTTCACAAAATTGACGACGACGATCGTCATCACCATCAATTAGTTCTTGACTGTACACTGGCATGGATGCATATCACACTGTTGAAGCATTCTGTGTACTGATGATTTGGATATATTCAAATCGCTTGATAATCTTCGAGTTGATGTTGTGCTGTCATTTTCAATGGCATGTAAAATACGCTGAGTATTCTCATTGCCTGCAACACTCACCGGTCTTCCACGAAATTGTAGATTGTGATAAAGCAATAGACTTGATATTGCCAGATGATAAATGATGCGTACTTTTCAAATGATAAATGAGCGTACCATTGCCACCCTTGAATGAGTAAGTTTTTGGGCAAAGCGAGCATTAGGCAATTGAATTTGCATCGTCTTTCTTGAAATGCTTCCAAATCCAAGACATAACTATAGGTAGGCGGAAACTCTAATGTCAATGACAATGAGTGGGTCGACGAAGTGCGACTGACTGTATGCATTGACTGAATTCGCATATGCAGCCGCAGTTGAGAGCTATCGATCAATTTTCCCGACCCATTAAAATTTATAACGCACAGTCAGCTCCCTTGTCGCTTGCCAACATCGAAAACACTTTCGCACGCAGCTGGACTTGTCATCAAATTATCTTGTACAAATGCACAGCGTATATTAACTCTATTCTATCCATAGCGATTCGAAGATAGTTTTTGTACTAGATGGGTTTGAGAGTTAATTAATAGATGTATGAATTGACAGAAGTGACAAGTAGGGTGTATAAGGCCTGTAAAATCATACACAATATATTCTCAAACTAAACTTTATGTGAATATAGGGAACAATATCGGTTAACCGGTTAAGATAAATTAACCGGTTTTGACCGGTTAAAAATATTTTAAGCGGTTAACCGCGCACAGCTCTACCGATAACGCAATTAAATGTGTGAAGGGACAAAACTGCCTCAGCAGTGATGGGGCTAGATGCGTCGGCAGTCTCAAGAGCAGTTATGATAAGTAAAACAAAGTACCTGTAATTTCGATAGCATGTTACTCGTTTATTGATTGAGTTGCATGTTTATATAATAGCACTTATATTTTCTGAAAAAATACTTAATTTTTCCAAATTTTCGCGATAGAGAAAATATATCATAAATTTTTTACAGTAAATCCTATAGGAATGTCATTATCGATGTCATGAAACTTCATAAAACGCATAGGCATACTATGCTTATAGCCTTAATTTAACTCTATTCAGACTCAATATCTACGGTCTCTCGTTGACAGGAAACTGTGTAATTATGGAATGTGGAATTGGTAGCTATGGGACAAGGGATGACCCCCTGAAAAATCTAATTCTCGCCTAGCGCCCATAGTTGATACGAGGAAGGAAGTGTGGGGCATCATTTTTTCGCAAGAAGAAAGAATTCAGAATGTCAGTTTGAAGCTTGAATTATTTAAATCTTATATTTGCTGGTGCTATAAAAAATGGATTATATGAATTTAGAGAAGCGGAAACACATTTATAATTGTTTGTTATGTATGCTTAATTAATTTATAGGAAGTGTATAAGAAGACAACGGGTGTGAATGTGTATACGACAGGCCCTATTTACAGGCTATGGTACATATTACACATTACACGACCCGATGGAAGTAGATGTATGCCTATCACGAAGTGATCATTTAGCTATTAACCTTTGTGCTATCAGCTTGGAGGACATGCCAAATTAAAATTGGTTTGCACTGCAACATAAGAAATTAATCGCAATTGATTAATTAATTGCTGAAGAAGCAACATACATATTGATTGATGATTCAAATGTATTTTTCACTGATTTATAAAGTTCTTTTTCTTACGAGACGAGATTGCTTATCTTCATTTAGAGATTCAGAATTAGTCAATCAGACACCTGTAGCAAAGCGAAACACACTAAATCAACTTGCTAAACATGAATGCCTCGTTGCACGCACGTTTGCATATCCATGATAATCAGCGATAATCACGTGATGTGCAATAGGAGAGATTCCAATTTTTGTCAGATAATTGCTAGACCGCTACTGTACCGCAACACATCGAATTTTAGAACATAGATATGTTATTTCATCTTTTCTCATGAAAGTCTCAATAATTTTCAGTCACACCTTATAATATCTGTTAAATCGATAATATTTAAAATGATTAACGATCAAAACATATTTTAGGGAAATTCAAATTATATCACTATGCTGGAAACAATTGGAAATAAACATGCGCATTTCTTTTCTTATGAAGACAGAAATATAATATAGTGAATTATTATCAAGTTCACAAAACATTTCGACTCATTTCAATACCGACGATTTTCAAGTTTGCATACATGAATATCGCAAAAAGGTAGCTGATTTTCTAGTAGCTCTGCTGATTGCTGACTTTATTTCTTTATCTTTCTTAACCGTTTCTGCACCATCAAATAAAGCAGATCGTTATCTATCGCAGCAATGTATTAAACTTTTGATGCTGTTAGATAGTCAGGAGCGAGCTTAGAAAAAGACAATCCATGTTCATTATTTAGGACCCACTAGACAGGGAGGCAGATATTTTTGAAAATTCGAGTGATTGAGAGAAAATTTGGGGTATGTGCTACAATTGTACCAAAAAGCTCAACCTATTGCTAGAACCTATAAAACTCGCTGTAGAAAAAGAGAAAAAAATTATACGAGGACCTTTTTTTAACAGTGCATATTGGGCGAAGGCCAAGAAGTCAAGCAGTGTTCCTCCTATACTGCTTTGATCAAAGAATGGATTGAGCAAGCCACGCTTTTTCTTGCCAATCAAAACAATGCACGAATTTCATATTTATTCAACTGGGTCGACCGTGTAAGTCAACAATAGTAATCGGGGTGTAAATCGAATTAATCATGCTCGATATGTATCTGCAGTATTCTTACCGAATCAATGCTTATTGTGAAAATTTTGATTAAGTGAAATAATCGAAGGAATATGGCATCAATTAGATGTAGGTATGTTTCAATTAATATAATTAGAGATTTTGAAATACAAATTCATGCCCCATAGACTGCTCAAACTTTTTAATGATGTCAGAGTTACTACAGACATCAAAACCATGATGACAAGAGCATGTCAAACAAATTTTTATATTACAGCAAAAATAGAGCCTTTTTTCCATTAATGTTGTAGAGCCCGATTTACATTGACTAAAATTGAACCGGCAGAAAATCACGCCGATCCAGTGCCGCAGAATATTCAACCGAGTTTATAATAAACGATTGTACGTCGCTGAAGCCCACTGATAATTTTTTGGTGTCCACTAATCATTTATTTAGCAGCATTCTGCCGACTGAAGTTTTAGAGAATTAACAGCGTCAATGTAAAAGATATAATTATTGCGTTCCTCTACTATTGGAAGAGAATGAAAATTGCCGAGAAAATTTAACGTTATATATGCATTGCCTCTGTAGCCAATTTTAATAACTGACGCAAATGCTGAAGCATCTTCATGAAGATCGTTACAGAATAGTTATACATTTATGCCATTTTTACCATTAAAAAGAGTTCTGAAAAATTAAATTGCCTTATATGTGCTCAATAAGATTGACCCTCAATTGGTTAGAACAGCATATCGACTGAAAAACTTATGTTCTTGAGTTCAAGTCCTATTGTGCACATTTTTTTACATGGGGACTTGATTGAGCGTTTATTCATTTCGTTCATTCTAAGCTTCTCAGAAGATAGATTTAGTGTCACCTTGAGAGTTGTAAGGTACAAAGACTTGTGAAATAATTGCAATTCGTAAATTCGTTTCGATTAATTCAATCATCAAACTCAAAGTTGATCGATCACCGAGAGAGTCTCAACAGGTCCAGCATCGGACAAAGTGTTGATCGTCTTTCACTGCAAAAAGTTAAGTGAATCCCCGGAAGAAAATGAAAATTTCATATGATTAAACATGCCATTCAAATCGGCTTTCAATGATTACCGGACTTTGATTCTTTAATCATTTTCTTACCGAGTTAATTTCTCAGTATTTTTTTACTGAGAACTGAGAACGAATTTTTCACAAACCTACAGCTACATAGAAATAGATAGGCCTATTGCAGTATTCACCTTCTCCTCCATTAATTTCAAAATAAGGTAGCAGCAGTTTCTTTCAGACCGCTATGAACCCAAAGTTTCATGACAAGATCGTTCAAGTTCATGCAGCATGAATTAAGTTGACAACAAATTCTTATCATCGAGTCACAAAAAATATATTCACCCATCGACTAGCCTGTATCAGTATGCAAATTCAAGCTCTATTTAATTATCGACTTTATCATTCAAGCTCTTTTTGATCTTACAATTCGCGTACATCGCTTCACACAATTAAAATGATGTATACGAAATGTGAGAAATATCAATGGAGACTGGATCTTGAAATAAACTTTAAGTTGCACCGGACCGAATGATGTGGGTTCTGAATCCAAATTCAGTGGCACGAGTAAAATGGATTTTCTGGCAGAGGCAGCGGAAGTAAATACATGAGTGAATTGCTACTCCTCAGAATGTTTTAGGCACACACGTAAGCAAAACTTATTAAACAACCAAAGAATCGAAATTCGAAGAAACAAAATATCTAGTGCATCAGAAAGTTTCTAACAATTTCGTTGCATTTGCGCAAAAGCGTACACGAAACTTTCCTATTTATTATACATGTAAGATAAATAAGATGGTGAATAATGAATGCACATTCGACAACACTTTGATGGAAAATGCATATATATATTAGTAGGCTGCATTAGTGAGCCTTCTGTGGGATCAAACTTTGATGCAAAGGTACATGTATTTCAGGGACGTCGCCAAGATGTTTCGAAGTGAGGCCGGTCTTGGTGGTGAAGCTACATGTATACAGATCATGAGTCATGACAAATGAACAATTTCCGTCATTTTCTTCCTGAGGTTTCTTACATCCAGACAAGCATTTGCAGAGACCGTTTCATTCTCCTGCTTCGTCGCACCTTTGCCCTAATGTCCTTTTATCACGCTTGCTTTGTAGACGGTCATCAGATGCCTGAGGCGTGTGATTCCGTGCCAAAAATGTGAGAGTTTGACATTCACAGTTGTATTCCGATACTCCAATATATTTGGATGTCAAAGCTCTTATCTCGAAACTTGTCGTCATTCCACGCCTCTAATGAGCTGTATTGTAAGCGGGACCAAAACACATGTTTGTTGATTGAAACTGTCATTATCTGTCGGTGGATTTTGCAGGGAAGCATAAAGCACAGGAGAGAATGAATTATAAAACTGACTTAGCACAGGAGAGAATGCACCCATGGCTAGTATACTTACCATCAGCAGTGAAAGGGTTAAGTCATTGATTTTTGTATCAACATATTGTTTATTTGTTACCTCTGTATTTTGTTGCGGAAGAATAGAAAGATGCAATGGACCAGATAAAGCGTCTCCAGCTTTCATAATATAATTTTCTATTTCTATTTCTGATTCACGATTATTCGGGACATATGCACCTCCACCAACATTTGGTAACATCATTTTTTAACAATAAAAAAGTAATTTTTTCTCACATAAAAATAAAAAAATGGAAAAAGCAAATTAAAAAAAATTATATTCGCCCGTATCATCCTGTTCTCCTTATTCGACGAGATCATCGGGATTTGAAAATAAATGTTTTGATGATAATAATAATCCATATATAGATGTTAATCTTTTGTTTGAATTACAAGCTGAAATATTCAAAGAACAGACTAAAGGTTTACCTTCTATAGAAACCAACTATTGTATTTTCCCAGGTGATCCATTTATTAAATTTATGGATATTGTTAGCAAATATAATGATGTGGCTTATGTTGAATTAAATAAAGAAAATATGGTAATTATTGGTCATAATAATGATTACGGATTTATTAGAGCCGTTTTGCCAATCAGCAATACAGATCGGATAGAAACTAAAATTATCAATTATATCAATATTAGAGAATTAGTAAAAAAATTAAAATCTTTTTCAAAAGAAAAAATTAGATTATTTGTCGATGAACATAATCAATGCAATATTCATATAGAGAGCAAAAAACATAATGAAGAATTATTATGCCAAGTTTATTATAGAGATACAATTTATAAAAAAGAAAGTTCTGATATGCCTCAGAGATACGATAATGACACTTATATAGGATTATATTCAAACTTAAATATTAATTTATTAAAATCTTACATAAATGGTTTGGCGCAGCAGGAAAAAATTTATATGTGGACAACACCTTATACTATTAACAATGACCATAATCATAATCATAATAATTTTAGAGAATCTTATAATAATGACGATGATAGTAATGATGATAATAATGATGATGATTCTGAAACATCTGAAAAAGGTGTAAATGGTAAAAAAGATTATAAAAATGTTAGTAATTATAAAAATTTAAGTGAAGAAAAATTTATATCTCAACATGATATTAATACTACATATAATCAAAATTCATCTAAATTTCATTTTCTTACAATTGAAAATAATAATGATGGAATAGTTGAAGATACTATTAGACAACTATGTGTCGGGTCTACAAAATTTAAATTAGGATCTACATCTAATCAATCTAAAATTTTATCATCTTTAATAAAAACTAAAAATGATTCAGATTATGGTGGTGTTATTAAATTTTCAGGAAATGGCATATCAGGGATTGGCATCCAATTCCAAAAAGTGTAATTTGTGATGTTGATGAAGTATCAATAGTTAGTGAAAATAAATTTAAATTATCTTTTAATAAAACATTATATGATAAAGAAACTAAAACTACTAAAGAACGTGAAATATATAATAATATATAATAACTCTCAATACCTTGATATTAGAATGTTTATATCTAAAATTTTAAACACAAATTTTTTCTTCATGAAACAAAAAATGGAAAAGTTTCATTGTGTCTTATGTAAAAAAAAGTTGCAAACAAAAAGAAGTTATCAATCTCATTTACAAAGTAAATTGCATTTACAAAATGTAGATCGAGTTGATGAAGGAAATATATTAAAAATAAATAATTAAAAAACTATCTAGAAACATTACCTACTGATATAAAAGTTAAAAAAATATTTGATGATTATTCACATTCGGAATATAAAAAAGTTTTTAATAGTGAAGATGAACATGTACCAGATGGAAGATATTTATTTAGCGATACTGATGATTTTAACGAAATAGATGAATTTGATGAAGCTGTAACAGATATAAAATATTTATTTGATGAGTCTGTTGAACATAATGAAACCGATGAAACTTTTTCTGATATCCTATCCAACTTTTATAATATATTTAGAAAATGTTTTCAAATGTTATATGAATGTAGAAGTACTTTATGCAAAAAATGGACCTGATGTAATTCCTGAAGAAATAATACAAGGACATTTTACAAATTCACATGAAATTCATAATGTAAATGATATACAACCCATATTTGAATCGATGATAAATAAATTAGAAAATTGTATAATTGAAGCCCAGTTACGTGAATCTGGTTGGAGATTTGTTAAAATACTATCTAAGAAAATAGTAATTGATAAATATAAAAATAATACTGGTGGTAGTTATGTTCCTTTACCTTTCAGTTCACCACAAATAATCAACATAAAAAATGAAGATGATTATTGTTTTCTGTGGAGTATTATAGCACATTTACATCCTGCAAAGAAAGACTAAGTCGTTATAATAAAGAAGAATATATAAATGAATTTGATCTCTCTGATGGCTTAGATGAATTTCCATATGATTATAATAGGTTAATGAAGTTTCATAAAAATAAGTTCAGTTTAATAGAAGTAAATGTTTTTGAATTAAATGTGAATTATGTTTCTATTGGTGATATTACTCCATTTTACTCAGATTCAAAAAAAATTATTTGAATAATAAAAATTTATGTCAATCAGAAATAGTACATAATGATAGAGGAAATTACATGCATCATAATATTTTTTACCAAGGAAATATAATATGTACTGAAAAATTTGAAATTGTTAAAACATTATCACCAATAATGATTAATCATAATAATTATAAAGGACGTAATTTTAATTATGATTATGATTCCAATTATTCATCTTTATCTTTAGAATATCAACAAAAACTACAAAATTTAAATAAAATTTTGCAAAAATGTAAAACAGATTGTTTTCAGCAATCAAAAATGTTACTACAAGAATTATTCAGTATTCAGAACTATTCAGTATTTTGTCAGCCACTATGTGTGGGACCCCGCTCGTCTGGGTTTGAGTGTTCAGGTTAGGGGTCGAAACACAACTAGACGAGTACCTGCTGAGGACTGACGGACTGCAGTATTATGTTTTATATCCCTTAATCGGTAACTGAAGTAGTGGTCGATGTATTGTAATTCAAATGAAGAAATGTGGAATTACATGAAGTACTATAGACGGATGAAGAAACTGGCGATAACAAATTCAAGTGAAGAAATAGTATTTTCCATGTGTAGTCTTAGGTATAGTATGTATAGTTTCATTGCTTTCGGTGTAGTAGAGTGTCATTGTAGTTCTATTGTTTACCTCCATTATCCACTTTCCACTAATCCACTCTTACCATTATCCACTTCGAGTAGTGTCAGATGTAGTTCACTTGTAATCAGTGTAGTAGCATCGTTGTATTTCCATATTTTACCTCCACTTTTCCAATTTTTATTCATCGGTTTCCTGTTGTTTTATAATATCCATTTCTAATTTCCTTAACCTATGGTGACCATTGTCTTATTCTATTTCTACTATCAGCATCTGTAGTCGGTACAGTATATTAGACGTCTGTTTTGAACGTGTATACGGTAGTGTTTGGAATCTATGGTATTAGTATATTAACAGAAAGAATGAGCAGTATTACAAGTCTTAAGATTTCCATTTTTACCAGATATTGGGCCAAAGCTGATCAATTTTAATTCGTTGCCACGAGAAAGCTACATTGAGTTCTTTTAAGAACTGATTAATCCAATGGTTACAGTAGCATTGCTTTTGTACACTTGCGGATTGGAGAACGCCATCAGTCCTCCTTAGGACTACTTTAACTAATAATTTGAATTAGTAAGCATTATATTCTATTATAAATGGCTACTGGGATGACTTTCATCATCGTATGAGAACTACAAGAATATCACCATAAATATCAAAATAAGATAGAAATGATTCAAGAATTAAATAAAGACAATAAAGAATTAAATGAAACCAATAAAAAAAAATGAATGTTTTAAAAAATGTGAACAGCAATATAAAGAACAATATAATAAAGAATATAAACAACAGCTACAAATATTAAATCAAAATTATCAACAGTCTGAAAAAGATTTTCAACGATTTATCGATTTAACGCATGAAATATATCAAGATAAATTTGAAAAATTAAAACAAACAAAACAATAAATTAAAACAAACAAAACAATCAGCACAAGCGAATATATTTTATTATCAGGGTCATTTTATATTGTCTAAAAATGTTTCTATATCTACAAAAACTTCAGATAATGCTAATTTTCCCTGTCTCCAATGTATGACGAGCTTTAGAAATAAAGAAGAAATGAATAGACATTTGGAGAATTGCCAACAAAATGAAGCAGTTGAAAATACTTTTTCTAAAAATGATTATTTAATATATAATGGACATTATTTGAAAAATAAAGTACCCTTTACTATTTATTATGATTTCGAAGCATATAATGTTAACATAACACAAAATTCTGATAATGGTAAATATGAAAAAAGTGCACCTGAACAAAGTAAAGAAAAATATTTATTTGAACAAAAACCATTATGTTGGGGAATGTACATTCATTGAAATTATCCTGAATTATCTAAATCAGATTGTTTTTAATCATTTTTTTAGATAGTTCAGAAATGTTTACAAAGAAAGTAGAAGAATTACAAGGACGTTTTTTATAATTCCTTGAAAGAAATATACCAATGCTTCCATTAACGTGTGAAGAAAAATTTAATTTTGTTAATGAAAAAAATTGTTATTACTGTGGAAAAAAATCTACAAATAATTATAAAACTGACAGAGGTAAGTATGGAAGTAAGTTGATAAAGTAAGAGATCATGATTATCTAAATGGATTATATAGAGGTGCAGCACATAATTATTGTAATCTTAATGCTAATAAATTTCAATATAACTTTGTTCCTTTATATTTCTACAATGGTTCTAAATATGATTTCCATTTAGTAATGAAAGATTTATTTCCATCTGAAAAATTACAACAACAACAAATAAATGTACTATGTAAACAAGAAGAAGAATATTTTTCAATGCAATTAGGTTGTATTTGAATTTTAGATGCTTTTAGATTTTTTACTCCTTATACATTAGATGTTATGGGAAAAACTTCGAAACCTGAACAACGTAAAATATTAAATTAATATAATTTAAAACATTTAAAAGATATATTTCCATATGAATATTTAACTGGAGATTTAAATTCTGTGAATAAAATTATGGAAGAAAAACAACTTCCTCCAATAAATAACTTTTTTTAGTGAACATTAAAACAATCACAATTATCTGAAGAAGACTATGCAGAAGCTGAAAAGAATTGGAGAGAGTTAAATTGTAGAACAATGTATGATTATACAATGAAATATCTTCAGATAGATGTATTAATCCTTACTGATCTTTTTGAAAACTTTCGTGACATGTGTTTAGAATATTATGGAATAGATCCATGTTATTGTTATTCTACACCAGGTTTAACATGGTTAGCAGGATTAAAACATACTGGTGTTTAACTTAAACATTATAAAGAAAATACATATGATAAATTTTTATTTTTGGAATCTGGAATTAGAGGTGGTGTTTCATCAGTTTTAGGTAATAGATATGTTAAATGTTATAATAAAAAGTAAACCCTGATGATTATGGAATATATAAATCTTTATCTCCAGAAGAAAGCGATCAATTTATAAAATTGTTTATTCAAAATATGGAAGGACTTATATCAAATGATGAGAGTCAAGCAGCAATTAATGAATTCATGAGAGAAAACTATTTGTTATATAATGATTCTAATAGCTTATATTCTTCTTGCATGATACAAGAATTACCAACAGGTGAGATTGAATGGTGTAATATTCTTGATTATTAAAAAACATATGATGGAAATTATAATCATGGTTATATATATGAAGTTGATTTAGTATATCCTGATAAAATATAAGATAAAACAAAATATTTTCCTTTCTGTCCCGAAAACAAAATTCCAAATATAGAAGATTTTTCAGATTATCAAAAATCTTTAATTCCTAAGAAATACAGACCAACAAAAAACTTATGTTAACACAAAGTAATAAAGGAAAGTATGTTGTTGAAGGAAGAATGGTAGATTGGTATTTAGAACATGGAATGATTCTCACCAAAATACATCGAAAACTATTTTATCAAAAATCTAGGTGGTTAAAAAATTATATAGAGTTCAATATTGAAAAACCTAAAATAGCTAAAAGAAATAAAGATGATTTTGGAAACGTATTCTTTAAAATAATGAATACTGCATTTTATGGCAAGACTTTAGAAAATGTGTGTAATAGACAAAATATTGAAATAGTTTATGATAAAGATAGGTTCCAAAATTTAACAAGGAAACCTACACATAAAAGAACTACTAGATTTAATGATGAACTCTGTGCTGTACATTTACGTCGAATCAGCGTAAAGCATGATAAGTTTAATTTTATTGGTTTCACTGTATTAGAATTAGCTAAACTATTTATGTATAGATTTATATATTATTATTTAGCACCTGCTTATGGCAAAACTATAAATTACACTTTACAGATACGGATTCCGTTTTCTTAGAATTAAATATACACTTGATGAAGAAATAGATAAAATAAAAGATTTTATTCATCCTTCAGAATTATGTAAAGTAAAAGATGAGTTTGGAAATGAAGATTTCATAAATGAAGCTATATTTTCAAAATCTAAATGTTATTGTTATAATACAACTAATAATATTAAAACACATAAAACATTAAAAGGAATTTCAAAGGCATCAGTGGCTAACCAAATAACATTTCAAGATTATAAGAATACATTATTTAATAATGAAATGAAAACAGCATGTAAATATAGACTTGATTCAAAGAAACATAAAATGTATTTAAAAGTGGAACAGAAATTAGCAATAGATCCATTTGATGATAAAAGCAAAATTTTACCTGATGGAATGACTACTTCACCTTTTTAAAGTTTATTTATTATTTAAATCCGTCTAGAATAAAAATTTTATTATTTAAATCAGTCTAGAAAAAAATTTTTTATTATTTAAATCAGTCTAGAATAAAAATTTTATTATTTATTACTCAGTAAACAAATCTTCTATAACTATATCATGAATTTTTTTATCAATATTAATTGTGATAAATCCATAATCAATTGACCAAGCATTGTTACACGATTGTTTAAATTCATCTTTATTTCTTACGCATAAATCTCTTAACAAATCACTTAAGTTTCTTGCATTTATTTCAAATAGCATAAATATATTTGCATTCTTTCTAATAACACTTCCGTCTAATGAATACATACTTTGTGTTAAATAAAAAACACTACAGTTGTTATGTCTACCTCTTGTGAAATAATTTCTCTGAACTGACTGATTTCTATCATTAACACAATGATCAAAAATTACACAATGTTTCATTGTTTTATCTAGCTTACTAGGATGTTGCATATTACGGCTATCATCTATTAATTGTATCTTTATATGCTTATTTTTATTGGATTGTACTAACTGATTATTTTTTGCTGCTTCCTCACACCATGAACTTATTTCTTCTTCATATTCAGATTTTTCATAATCTTTGACTAATGAAGCAATTGCTGTTTTTTATGATTATTTTCAAATCCATATTTCAAAAATTGATCTGCTGTTGTTCTGCTGTTGTTGTATAAATTATAAGATCGTTATAATCCAAAAAATTTGGAGTCGTTAAAATTCTAAATAATAGATACGTTTTCCCACAACCTGATCTTCCACAAATAACAGACAAAACTTTATTAGATAAATTTGGATGATGATTAAATTTAAGTTTTTTTTTATTTAATGGGGGAAATTCACTCATTTTTAATAAGAAATTTTTATTTTTATTTTTAAAGAAGAAGAAGAAAATTAAACTTCTCTAACCAAAAGATCTATCATAATCTCTTCACCTCCAAAATTTATTTCTTGTCCTTTCTCATCAGTGATTCTAATGTGATTGTTGTTAATAGTATTTCTTGTAATAGGGAAATATATTAATGTTTGTGGAGTTACATTTAATCTATAACCAATGGGTACAGTAAAAGCTGGAAAACTGAATATTTAATTTGACAATTTACCATTTATACATCCTCTTTCAATAATGTCACAATGTACAACAATTGAATTTATTTCAGTTGTTTTTGGAATCTTCTCACCTAAATGATAACCTTGACTATAGGTTTGTTTATTAAATCCTAATAGTTTTGACAATGGTCTATCATGATTAAAATCAACTCGATGATTTTCGTCAAAAGTAAGAGAAAATTTGTTAACTGTCGGTTCAACTGAAAAATGTAATTGTTTCTTATCTTTAAATGCCATACCCAAATGTCTCTTAATTTCATTTGATATTGATTCAACTTCGTAAGAACCAGGAAGAAAAGTTAGTACTTTCCACGTTTTACCTTTAGAATATCTAAATTGATCATTCACATCTTTGATAACGTTTTGAATAGTGTTAAATGTGGAGAAACTAGTTTATGCAATTTAATAATTTTTATTTTGTTCCAAATGTAGAATGGGTTCTAAATTACAAGTGTGTGATGAAGTAGTTGTTATAATTTTTAACGTCGTACTAAATTTTAATGAACCCAAAATCTCTGTTAGATTTTCTAAATGATTATTAATTTTGTCTAAATCTACTGAACACATTTTTTAGTTAAAACTTTGAATAAATATTTTTTTATAAAAATAATTAAAAACAACAACATATTTCAGCTATACTTTTATAATCCTCTTCATTTAGAATCTTCTTTTCTAACAGTCTTTTCAATATAGCATGAATTTCAATGAAACTAGAATTTTGTCCTTCTTTTATTGCAGATATTAAAATATTTAATCTATTTAATAATTCCTGTTGATCATCTGGTAAAAATATAGTTGTTTCTGTTTTAAAACCTTTTCCTACTTTAGGTGCCGTTGGTAATAAATTTTCTAATTGTTTATAACGTTTAAGGGATTTTACTGCACCAACTCTATCCAACATAGCTTTATATTTTATGAGATCTTCTACAGCATAATTATTTAAATCTGCTCCTCTCAAAAGATCTACAAAATTTCTATCTAAACTAAAAGGAGATTTATCTGGTGAAAAATTTAAACCTCGAAAAGGTTGTGGAAATATTTCTTTTTGTCCGAGATAAAATCTAGGTATTGTTTTACCATCTATAAATGCAATAGAATGTTCAAATTGCATAGATTTTGGTAATTTCTTATTAATGTTTGATTCTAGTAATCCATAGTCATCTAATATAGTTTTGTGTTCTAGATCTGTTATATTCATTTGTTTATCATCATTTGTACTTTGTTTTTCAAGAGTTTTAAATGGTTTCATAGTTTTTTCAAAATCAGTTTTTATTTGCTCGGTTTGCTGCATTTCTTCAAACATATCAGATTGAATACCAGCTTTCATCAGTCTATGCTGAAGATGATTTTCCTTCATAATATTTCTTTGTTTTATTAACTCTTCTAATTGTTTAATTCTTTTAAAATTATCAGCTCTAACTTTATCCATTTTTTATATTATATTTTTCATATTTTTTTATATATATATTTTGATTATCAGCTTTAATTCTATCCATTTTTAAAATATGATATTTGAATTTTGTGATAACATTGGAATACAACAAAAACATTTTACTGAACAAATTATTTTTTTATTGCTTTGTTGTCTGACATCTTTTCGTTTTAAGTTTTGTTTAATAAAGTTTTGCTTAAATTTTCGCTTAAAGTTTTTAGCTCTTCTAAAAAATTTTATCATTTTCTTCATTAGAAATTTTACCATCACTAGAAATTTTGCCATCCTGTTTATTCTTGTCATCAACTTTTTCTGACTGTAATTGAAATGATATTTGATTTACTTCATTAGCTATTTGATCAAATTTTTCAATCTCATCCAACGTAATAACATTATCATCACATACTCTTTGAAAGTAGTAATGTAATTTGTCATAGACTTCTTAAAAAATGTAAATGCTTGGTTTTCAATGATTTTCGTTTCTTCGCTATTAAAGATTTATCTAACATTGTAACAAGCGAGGTTGTAAAAACACCCGTACCTGTTAAAGCTGTAGCAACTACTGGAATTACTAAAACACCTGAAGATATAACAATTGTTAAAGCACCTAAACTTATTGTTAAAATATTCCAATACCTTGTGTTACATTCTTAACCTTAGACAATCTCTTTCTTAATTTATCATAATGCTCTAATCTTAACAATAATTGAGATTCCTTATCTTTCATACACCTAACTCTATCTTTGTGTTTTTCCTTATTCAATTCAGTTATTTTCAATTGTGATAACGAAGGATATATTCTCGGGGTTTCTTCCATTTTCGTCGTCGCCGTCTCCGTTGATGTTTCTTCCATTTTTAAAGAAATATTTTTAGACACATAATTTTAGTTACCTGATATTTTAAAAGCCTGAAAAATGGATAAAATTCATGAATTTAGACGTTTTTAAAAATACTAATTTTTCAAAAAATGGTACTTTTAAAAACGACTAAATTTATGAGTTTAGGTCTTAAAAACCTGAAAAATGGATGAAATTCATGAAATTAGAAGTTTTTAAAAATACCAATTTTTTTGATGTTGTGTCCTGGAACGGTCATGATTTGAGCAAGAAAATAATCATAATCACAAATTTGAGATTCATAACTTTTATGATTTTTCGGTGTCCTGGAACGGTAATGATTTTCAAGAGAAAAATTGTAATTCTCAAATTTGAGATTTTGAAAAATTTGAAAAATTGGGTATTTTCAAAAACGCCTAAATTTATGAATTTAGGTCTTCATAACCTGAAAAATGACCAAAATTATTAAATTTAGTCGTTTTCTTAAATACGAAAAATTTGAGAATTTTGTCCTGTCCTGGAACGGTCTTCTTCCCATTACTGACTCATGTTCTGTTCAAAATAAGAATATTTTCTTTTTTGCAATATATTTTCATATGCAGCCTACTCATAGATGATCTTCAAACAAGTGAATCATATTCTAGGTAGACAATAAATTCATGAACATGCAAGCTATAGTGGCATATGGATGCTAGGGATGGCTCAAGTAATGAGATGAATGACATTATAAAAATTGAAACAATTACAATAATAATAGGATTACAATTTACCGGTAGTTAGACCATAAACTCCAGTCTGACAGGACAGTTATCAAACTTAACAAATTTAAATGTAAAGAAAGTCAGTAAATAACCATGCCAAAGTGCTTGGTTCAAGCTCTCCTCTATGTTACTTATCAGTTTACATGTTTGAATTTATCATTTACCTTAACTGCGATTCACTTGTTTGACGATGACCTCGAAATATATTAGAAAAAGAAAAATATTCTAACCTTAAACGGAACATCAGTTTCTACCCACAACATACCTACATGTCAAACCAAGGCATCTTCACCCTAATGAAACTTTATTTAGAAATAATGAGCTCATGCAATGACTGTTGCAATCATCAAAATAAAAATCTCACCTGTAGTGGGTCCAAATCTTTGATCAAATTTGTATTCTTTTTGACTTTACAGCAATAATCAATATCACATGAATTTGATGGTTCTCAGCAAAAATATAGAGACAGTGTAGTACGTACTTCACTGAGTCTGCAATTAAATGCGAATCAAGACGTGTCCAATAGATGAAGATATATCAGATATCAAAATGTAGGCATAATCGAATTACGACAGAGTTCCTCTGAATCTCCAAAACACAAATTACTGACTTGAAGCGGCTTTAAAAGTTTTATAAATTCGGAAGTTTGAGACTCACAATATATTGATGCCGGTGAGTTTGCTGACTGATATGCGTACAGCCACATATCACGATGCAGTGGGAGTCGACTAGCAAATAAATGACGCCTGCTTGATAAACATTACCTGCTCGCATCCTCTTTGTCATGTGACTCATGAAATGAAGGTCGGTTCAGCGGCGAGCGACGGGGAAACTATTTCATATAGTGAATTGTTGTGCGCAGACGAGTCTTACGTAATTGTGAGACCAACAGGCATCTGAACAGCATTGTGACTTTCCACATGTTCCAGCTGGACGCCATTTAAGATCAGTTTCTGAATGGATAAAGAAGATGCAAGGAAATTAATAAATGAATTAAGAGAGAGAGAGAGTGAGTGAGTGAGTGAGAGAAGAGAAAAGAAGAGAAGAAGGAATATTTCTGTGCTTCGTACATTGTGCCGCCCTATCAAAAACGAATAATTAAGAGACGGAGCAGATTGAACTAAATTGTGACGTAGTCACCTAACTGGTTGTTTAATGTGCCGGAAAAACATTATTTCATTTCTATGTATTGAATTTACTTCATGTATTTCTATGAGCATGGAGTTGATTTCGGTTGGCATGAGCCTTCTATGTAGAGTATATTATTTTGAATTTTGTATTAAGTATAATAAAGTCTGAAGTCAAAGATGCTGGTCGTGTTAACAAGGAGATAACATAAATGTTCCTTTTGCAGGTGTATACATCACGTGATCGCAATTAATTTCCAAATTTTCTATCTATTAATGAATCTTATTTCTTATCCCTTCCAGATGAATTTATTCACAATTTCAGTTGAGGAAGCTCTTATTGACTGACCATTTCAATTACTTTGAAAAGATAAGAAGTGTATTCATTTAATCAATGATAATTATACTTATACAATGTAAAGATAAGTAACACATATAAAAATTATAATACATACCTATTATACCATGAAATATATGAATATTAATTAATGCTGTATTTCAAATACACTTAATGTGAAGTATTCTAGAAATATGAAAAATAAATGAATAATTACTTTGATCGGTGTTACAATTATTCAAATTACATAATCAGAAATACGCTTGTGTTGGAAATTTGTTGATTTCTATTCTGCATCAATCTGCTTCTCATCCATAGAGAATGAGAGTGCTACACCTTTTGTGCTTGCCTCCATGCGTTGCGTTTATGCATGCATGTTGAAAAAATGAACTTTTGCTCTCTTAGTCTTCATGCGCAGCTGCTCATGCGAACATAGGTGGCGTAGGAGTGCGGCGGAGACGCCGCGACGAACGCCTTAGAAACGCTGCCATTGCTTTGCGGAACATTATGGCTTCTACCAGGAGAAGAGCAGCTTTTACTTCATCATAGCTTCGTCTTCACACATAAAACGGATGTCAAGATGCTACAGCCCGTTTCATAAAAAGTGGATCATCCTAAAATTTGACTAAATAAAACATAAGTATGATACAGAAAGCATTTTTCATGTTATTTCATGTCCCTAATATATTTAAATGTCCTTATATAATCTGATAAGCTATGATACAGTAACGGTTCTTAAGAAGCTAATATTTTGTAGCCCTACCCTTATTGTCAATGACATTACCAATTCGTCTAGGCATTGATTCGATGATATCGTTGATTTTTGACTGATCTAACTTTCTCCACTCTCTTTTTAACAGTGACGTAAGTTGTGATACGCCATCTGTAGGTAGCAGTGAACGACGAACGTTACGTTTTAGAATACTCCATACATTTTCTATGGGATTCAGATCAGGAGAATGAGCTGGCCAAGATAATGTCCCAAGCCGTAATTGAGACTTGCATAAGTTGACTCTACTACTCCTGTGACACGTGGCATTATCATCCATAAATAACCAAGTCGATGGATCACCAAGTTGATCTGTCATTTGGCCAATGTTCATTCGTAAAACATTCACATAGCGTTCAGAATTCATGGTTCCTTGTTGTATGTGAAGTTCAGAGCGTCCATTGGTCCAAATGCCAGCCCAAATCAGTAGAGTCGCACCACCTTGTACACGGGGACGATGTAAATGTCTCGGAATTGCCTGATCAGATTTTATCCATAATCTCAATCGACCATCACTATCCTTCAGACGGACTGATGCCTCATCAGACCAGACAATCCGATCCCATTGATTTCGCCAGTGACAATGACTCATTGCCCATCTGAGACGTCTTTTTGTATGCTGATCTGATAATTCGATCTGAGAGGGCCTCTTACAGCTCTTGAAATTCGACTCAATAAGTCTTCTACGATTAGTGGACTTAGAAATAGACGAGTCTATTGCAGCCATCTCAGTTAACGAGAGACTTGGATCAACTTTAACAAATCTCAAAATTAGGCGGTCTCTACGTTTGGATGTTTTGCGTGGACGGCCAGAGCCCTCTTTACGACAGAGTCGAAAATCATCATTATGCCATCGATGCACATTTGTGTAAGGGACATTTAGTCGCTTGCTTGTAGCTCGCAAAGAAAACCCTAGTTCTAGCAAGGATGACACTTTGCCTTTTGTGAGTGCGATCTCGTTATTGTTCATTTGTGCTTTGTATTGTTTTCAACCGTAAGAGATAGATTTCTAGCTGAAAGCAATCGGGAGTGCTGCCAACACCACCGCAACGAAGTCAGGAAGCTATGAAAGATGAAGTCCAGTTAATCACATGTAGCAGTTACATTATTGTTGATGAATAATGGTGCCATACTAGCTCTGATTGACCGATTTTCTTTATTTTTGTTTTGCTTGATAGCTTTTGGCTTGTAGAACAACATATTACATAACAAAGGAAACAAATGTAATTTTATAAGAGTGAGGTATGATTTTGTGTAACATTGCTAAATGAAGATCAAATTATCTATTACTTTTTTATCTATAACAGGAAAACAATTCACTATTCATGCTTGAAATTTCCAACAATGATATTAGTAAGCACAACTGAGATATTTTCCAAATTTCAGAGAAATTCGTTCAAGTTTGGCGGAGTTAGACAAAGTTGAAGTTAAGGCGATGTTTAAGGGTGATCCATTTTATATGAAGCAATCTGTATCAAGCAGTTAAAAATTTTATATCGCGTATATTTGGCACAAGTGCGTCATCATAACGCGATCAACGCCATTCCCAGCCAATCAGCAACGCCAGCGTGACGCCAAGTCATTTTA
This sequence comes from Prostheceraeus crozeri, assembly GCA_907163375.1. Taxonomy (NCBI): domain Eukaryota; kingdom Metazoa; phylum Platyhelminthes; order Polycladida; family Euryleptidae; genus Prostheceraeus; species Prostheceraeus crozeri. The sequence continues at coordinate 176,725 of CAJQUW010012582.1, read as the reverse complement.
CACTGAGGTGTTTTTAATGTTATTAAAAAATTCAAAGACCCATCACAGGGTAGGCCCTCAGTATACAAAGCAATAGCAATTTTATACAAGGCAATAGAAATGACGTTGACTAACCTACAGCACTGTATTAGCTATGAAAAATATTTGATGGGACGCACGGTTATGTCAAAAGCAAGTTCCAGAGCACAATGTGACTTTACAGTAAATTTTACGTAATTTTACGTGAACATTAGCAGTGCTCGTTATTTTACAGACTCAGCTATGTTAAATTACAAACATCTTTTCATGATGTTGTTTTACATCGAATAGCACGTAATTTTACGTGACCAAAAAGTTGTACGGTTAGACTACATAGCCGAGTCCGTCAAATCACAGAACTTTTTTTACAGTGTAGCAGATTGAATGACAGAGAATAGATGGATATAAATACAGACGAAACAGAAGCAAACCTTGTGAAATAACAGCCAAACACTATTATTTCCACTTGAATTCCCTTCGGTGCAAGAGACACTGGTTGCAAATCGCTACTAACCCAGACAGCTGCACCACCTCCTAAACAACCATCATTTCGATCGTCACGAAAAAGTACAAAATTGTCAATAGCAATAATATCATCAGGATGATCACTGGAAAGCCATGTCTCCGTTTCTGCAAAAGCAGTTGCAGATTTTGAAGAGACCGAACATCACGAGTGACTCTTTTCTATGGGTTTTTAAGGGAATATGTGGGATTGTAAGGGATCCCATATGATCCCATTCATGATGCAAATACATGTAGGATCATATGGGTTTCTTGGGGATTATATGGAATCCCTTACAATCCCATACAACTGAATCCCCTAGAATCCACGATTCTCATCAAAGGATTCCTTATGTAGAATATGAAAGGGATTAATCAAAATTAGTTCTAATCAATCAAAATCAAACCGGTCTCACCGATCTTTATGGATGACTTGCAAGGTTTTGATTACATATATCGATTTCGATCATTAACAGTGTGGCCCAATTGCTCACATATACAGTGTATAGTCGACTACACTGTGAAAATGGACGCGATGGACTCTAGACCTACACACGTAGAAAAAGATTCAATGATGGCATACAGACTTTATCCTGTGGGACCAGAAAACTTCAGACAATTATCTATGGGCCTGCTGTTTTAGGACCTTCACATAGGCCATTATCATTCCTACTGTAACAATTTTGGTTTTTCACTGGTTGCCTGGAAAACCAAATGATTTGTTTTGGTTTCCTAGAAAACTAATCTCGCAATGATTTGCTGGAATAACTTTAAAATGTAATTATGTACTCCTTTGGTACATGTATTGATTCGAATCCTACTTATCTGGCAAGAATCCTATATGTTTCCTACCATAACCTGTGAAACCCACCATTTCCTATAGTAAAATCCCGGCAGGTTTTGTAGGGACATCAGTAATAGCTCTACTCTTGATAGGATCTCAATAGGACACACCAGAGAAATATAATTGACCAGAATAGGATCCTAATATCAAACTTCAGAGAAGTAGATTTCTCACGTTTTAATATATCGTCAGTGATGACGTGATGATTCATTCACAAGGCTTCAACCGACCTCGATTTCGCCAGACGACGGATATCTATGACGTTATTATTTAAGAACGTCGATATCGAAAAACGTTAGTATTTTGAATACAATCAATCGACATTGTCATTCATTTGTTGGTGAACTTCGAAGACGGTGAGTTAGTGTGCAGTGAAAGAGTGAATGATGTAGAAAAATTGTATTTCAAGTTTGTTTATAGGACCAAAATGTCTGTTGTCCTTGTCTTTTCATTGTAATTTCTTGAACCGGTTCTAGGGGGTAGCACGAAACAGCTATCCGTTGTCATTAACAAGGGACTGGCGATTATCCGTCAGCATTTTAAGAATTATTGTGACTCGATCCGCAATAATAGCGGAATCAATTGCTTTTGGAGTATCCGTTCAAGCATCGAATTCCTCAAAAAGATAGGAAATAAAAATATTTTTGGTCTTTAGGTGTTTGATTTTTGTACACTATATACTAATCTGAAGCAAATAGAAGCTAGCAATCATATTTTTGCTTTGTTAGACATAATTTTCAGTGAGAAATTTATGTGCTTTGGTTACGACAAAAAGTTTTCTTTCAAACAAGTGGTTATTACTTTCACGAAAGATTCGTTCAAAGCTACTACTAACTTTATTACATAAGAGGCGTATATCACTTTTGGAGGATTTGTCTTCAGACACTATAAGGGAATCCCTATGGGTGGCAATTGACATGGCCATCTTCTTTTTTCACTGCGAGTACAAATTTATGACTGATTTAATTCGCGGTGATAAAATTGGACTTGCAAGGCTCCTCTCGAATATTTCTAGGTATATTGATGATTTTTGTATAGTTAACTACAAATTCTTCGATAAGTTAATACCCCAGATTTACCTCATTGACTTGGAAGCCAGCCGATGTGGTAATAACAATGAAATTATTGACTACTACTACACGTTAAAATTAACGTGTGTGATTCTGGTGTAACCACTTTGGTATACCACAAAATTGACGATCTTGATTTTAACGTAACTCTTCTTTTTTTCCCGGAAAATACCATGCCTCACAAGATAGACATTAAAGTTTTCTGCAGCCAGATATTCAGGTACGCTCGTATCTGCTCACAACTCAAAGACTTTGAGGAGAAAACGTCAAAGACGTTCACTTTGCTCGTTAATAGACGCTATAATAAAAGTGAACTTCGCTTGAACGCGGAGAAAGCTTTACACAAGCACCACCATCTTTTAAGTAAATTTGGTTTACTTTCTGCTCGTCAATTGATTAACTGTTGTTTTTCATAAACTGGGTTGATTTTTCGCATCTTTGATTTGAATTTATTTGAATTTTAGGTTGATATAATTTTCCTTCTTACCAGATATTCTGTAAATATTTCTCTTCTTGCTTAATGTTTTCTTTTTTGATAACAATTTAGTTAACTGTTGGCCAGAGGCTGAGGGCCCAGCTAGGATGACTCTGAACGAGCTGACGACCTCGTATGCCACTTAATCTTTCTTAACTTGACATGTTTATTACTGCTCGGAGTAAACGTTAACTAGTACTCTTAAGGACTACAATTACAATTTTAATTCCTTTTTCTCTCTCTCTCTCTCTCTTACATTCTTTATTCAATTTGCTGAGAAAATTTGCTCAAGATTGTACTTCCATTCCTTAGAGTAAGTCTTATTCTCTCTCTTACATTCTTTATTTTATCTGCCGTTTATTTCAGAATTTTCATACCGCCTCTGTTCATCCACATGTCTAGAATAGTTATTCCTAGTCTCTGATTTGTTGAGTCAGATTCACCCATCATTGTAGCGTTTACGTAACTTTCTTCGTCTGTAGGTTATTGCCAATGTCGTTCAGAGGTCAATGATAGGGATAACTTCGCGTTTTGGATTTGTGACATGTTTTCGTCCGACTGCACACTTCCGGTTCCAAGCACTATCCAGGTAATTTTGGCCGCAACATTTAATAGATTCTCGCTTGATTTTCAGTCATAGTACTTCAAGTGAATTTGCAGGTCAGTTGCCTTCGTATAGCAATACTATTTCTTTAACTGTAATTTAAACAATTTTACATAGAGTGTTGATACTCAACGATTGACAATTGAATCGTAGATAATCCCTGTCTAAGATTAATAAAAACGTTTCAGTAAAATTTCAATAATTGGATGTTCGAGATTGCTTTGTAATCATCGTTATGGCAAATTTGGCTAACCGCACCGTGTACTTATCAAATGAATTTTTCGGATAATCAATAATCAGGCTTAGATTTGTTCTCTATTCCTATCAGTGAAACGCATTCGTACAAAGAGTCCCTTAAAAACATTATTTCTACCGGCTCATCACAGTAACGCGCTTTGTATGTTTAGCCTATAAGTGGAAATGCTATTCCGCGCAGACGATTTATTTGCCAGAGTCCCAAGGCGTAAATAATCTAGGATTTTGTAGGCCTACTTTGATTTTGAGTAATTTTGAAATGTTAAATATCAGCCTCATCAGCAGTTTAGTGACTTGCTACTGGTGAGAAACTGGTCTGATTTATCTGTTTCTCCGCATCCTTTATATCGTCGTTAAATACCGTCGACTCTCCGCATCTTTGATCTCAGTAGTAATTTCTTGCATTCGACTTATGGACTATTATCGTAAATATTATATTTAATTTTCTACATACATGTACATCGTAAACCGACCGTATAGAAATAATTGGGAACGTTTGGCCCCATAGAAACCCTCAAACATTCTCTTAAAACTCAAATTGATTTGATCATGTTATAAATAGATTGCCAATAATGTGTAATTTATAATCATGATATCTTCACTACGGGCGATGTATTCATTTTCAAATATCAAGGTTTGTTGATATGTGAGATATCTCGGTTGAACTAGAATAACAGCTTTTGGCACATAAAAAAGGCTCCAGTCAAAGAGTTACATTCTCCATGGACGCCTAGATATTTGCATAATATCTATATGCATAAATATCTAGGCGTCTATGCATTCTCCCATGTCTATGACTTAAATTTGAATCTTGTAAGATGTCTGACAAATCAAATCAAATTGTCTCTAAAATTGACACTTTTCTTGCAATATGGAAGCTTAGAAGAAGTGAAGGAAAGTAATACGGTAAGACATTATTCAAAGTAGCATAATAATAAGTATTCAATTCTACAAATAAGCAAAGTAGGAAATTTTCGCGCTATTTTGCATTGGCTTTTAGAATTTTTTTTTACGAATTTTTATCGGTATAATCAAATACTTGTTTGAATTGGTAATAGTATACAATAAACTGCAAAGGTTTTCGCCAATTAAAGTTACTATCAATGCTGACACATAGACTCACACCGACCTATACTGTACTGGGTCTATATAAATCAAGACATATCACATTAATAGATAGATAATTTCCAGGCTTGAAAGATTCATGTTGTAATTTCAAAATACATCACGATTACAGCCTATTCAATCATGAATAATCATTCTTGTTTCAAAAAAATTACATGCTATTGGATTTCAGCGACAGTAAAGTATTTCGACAGAATTTCGTTGTAAAAGATGGTTAATCTCCTTTGGTATGCTGTTTCTGAGTTTTGATTTCCCTCTAGTCCAGTAACCGTTCTAAATCGATGTGATGACCTGTTATCGGTTATGCGTGACTCACGCATATGTCATTTTCAAATCAGGCAATCAGCATATTTCAGAAAGTCAGAATTTTAGTTGTTATGGTCAATGAAAAATATTCTATGGGAAAGATGACAACAGATTTCTGTTTCCTAACCATTTAAACTGATCTTATACTAATCTTATAATCCTTAATACTAATCTTTTGATAACTTTTTAGATGTATTTTTCAATTTACTATGCATAAAAAAGCACAAGAATAAAATAGGTATGCGTAACATCTTACGCTCATTTTTTCAATGGCTTTTGATTTCAGTCTGAACTCCACAGAAGGAATAGAAGCATTAAATAGCTTTAACATGAAATGTCGATAGAATTAGCTAAATGAGTAACTATCAACTTGCATACAGTTTGATAATAATTTTGTTCAACTGTGTTATGAACGGAATTTATGTATAAGACATATTATATATAATATATTATCTAATGTATAAGACAATGTATGCATGTATTTCGAGTGCAATAATCGCAAAGTGAATGCTATATCAAGCCATGTATTACTTTATTAAATATTTTTTAGAAATTTATATCAATGGAAATCTATGTAGCACTGACACTACTGCAGTGTGCATTACTTGTCAGAGCATACGTGCAATTATTGGTAAGGATTGGACGCATAAAAATCGGAATATAAACACATTGAAATCAATACTTCAAATGAGGACGCTATTGTATGATATCTTTGAATAACATGCAAATATTTAATGATATTTGTGAACATACTTAACTTTTCCTAGTCTAAGCTGTATGCAATTACAAGTAAAATTACTACGGTAACATTGTAAACATTTTGCATACCGGTATGTTATGTTGTATAACGCACTTTCTTTTTTCTAAGCTTCACGTCGAAAAAGTTTCAGACCCGTTATGAAAATAGACTATACTAAATAGGCCAATACTGTACACCCACTGATGAGCTGTTTGAAAATAGTATGAAATTAGCATGTTTGAAAATAATTTGATAGGCTACCTGTTGTTGCTCTACAATCTAAGCCTACATGTAATCACGCAAATCTATTTCTTACAGATGTTAATCGACTGCATCCTATAGTCGAAAGGTTTGAAGAAATTGTGTCTGCTGCAAAATCAATTGATTTCAAACCTGGAACAGTAAGCTTTATTCGATACTTAGTCTTATTTTGGCTTTTGCACTTGTAAGTTCAGTAAATGTTACTCTACACACATATTAAATTGTTACATGATGAAATTACTGCATTCAAAAATTGTGTTAGTTAAATCATTATTCGTGTATACAATTGTTAGGCCTATCGGGCGTATAGAAAAATGCCATTGGCCTACATGTAGGCAACTGTAAATTCATTGTCTTATTCTTTCTAGGATTTCAGGATGGAAACGGCTGATGAGGAGGAATCGGCAAGCAGATATCCCACGTCTACTCCCAATCGCAATCCTCTTGCAAGCATTTCATCCAACACTGATGATCTTTTGGTTTCAAAAAGCAAAGAATGTCTTCTTAAGAGGATAATGTTGAAATTGGAACGGTGAGTTCGATGAGCTGTTCAACAATGTAGGCTAGGTATACCGTAAAATGGATACGGTGCCTGAAACAACTGTCTAAAGTTCTGAGTGCTCTTGAACACTTTTGTCGAATCAATAGAATGATCAAATATGAAAAATTAATTTTATGAGATCAATTTGATCTTTCTATAATGTCTCACAATGAATGTTCTCATTTAATCGATCCATTAGGCCTACATACGGATACCGGTAATTACAGTCTACTGAATAACATAAAAAACAATGATTATAAGCCGTACTCATACATTAATTATATCTAAAGTTATCTTAGATGATTCCATGGTAGAATGCTGTTACACCGTACGATGTGTATGCGTGGAAAATGAATATTTTGACTACGAACATTGAATCTACTGATCCCGAAGCGAAGCTGAGGGATTCTTATGCGCAGCCACGCATAGCCATCGTATAACAGTATATTATCTTATTCCTATCTAGTGAAGCCACAGTCATAGAGCGGGCATACATGTACTCTTGCATTTTTTATTATACGGCATATATTTTCCTTTTATACCGTATTTTTAGTACATGTATAACGGTAATTTACGTAATATTATACTTACATGTACAGTCTGACATCCAAAAGTAAAATAACATAACTGATATTATTGGTAATTTACAGTTTTTGTACCTCACTTTCAGATAAAAATTCAATTTGTGCACCTGTATTCAATGCAACAAATGTACTCGTATATTTGAGTATCAGACATAAACAAAATCAAAATGCAACACAAAAAGAGAAGATGGTCTCAAATGACAACCATCAAAATGTCAGTTATGTTATTTTATCTTTGGACGGCAGCAGTACTGTGCATTAAATTAGAAGCTTTTTAAATCGCTTTCATGGGAAGCTTTTTGGTTGTCATACATTAATTTATTCTTGCTGGTGTTTATACAATTTCACATTGCATTGATAGACCGATATGCATTCTACATTGAAGCATTCATTCTTTTCATACTAGGCCTACTTGTAAAATTCATCATTTCATTTTTTCCAAAATAGCCGGATGAAATTTTTGTACTACGTAATTAGCGATTTTCAACTTCACTGTGGTGCATGAACATGTACACACATGTAGTATAATCTGAAAATCCAATAGGCCCTATATCTGGAGAGGATTTTAGGTCATATGCGAAATCAACAACAACAACAGCTGTCTGCACGAATCTCTTGAATAAGACCGTTCACAGAAAATTACGATAATTATGTAGCTATGTCATATGAATGTCATACCGTATACTATAGTGGATAGTCCATGTATTTCATTCAATCTCTCGTTTCATTATTTTCAGATTTCGGTGCCGATCGGTATGGCAAAGTGAAAGCTGAAACAGAGTCAATTGTGCGCAAGAAGTTACATACTGAAGCGGAATTACTGAAAAAACAAAATTTGTCCTGAATACACATAATACACATCATGCGGAAATGTTGCACTTTTTCTTCAAATTAATTATCGTATAATTTTCGTGCTCGGGAGTCTCAAATGTAACTACTTTTATCTAAGGAAATCGAAGGCTATTTTAATTTGCCTATGAAATTCCTATAACATAACTTTATGGGAATGCTATAAGGGATTTCTCCATGGGTTTGAAAGGGTTTTTTGCACTGAGAATGAAAGGGATTTCTATGGGATATCATATGGGAATCATAAGGGACTTTAAGGGGATCCCGTAGAAAACCCATAGAAAATCATATGGGATTCGTAGGGGAACCCCATAGAAATCCCCTTTCAGTCCAATTAAAAAGGGTCCAAAAATACCATAGAAAATTTTGTATGGGAATCCCATACAATAGAGTCACTCGGGTAGTCAAACAAGCAATGATAAGTTTTAAATGTCAACAATTGTTGGTAGCATAGCATTTCAATAGGCCTACTCAAGAAACTTGCCAAAATATGCAAGCTATTTCATAAATGCTCCTTTTGAAGCAAATTAGCTTGTCAAACTTAGTACGCTACTCCTTCATCACTTGCTGTTCATGACCCAGTTGAATTAAACATAAAAAGTCTATAAATCTAGTTCTACATGTAAGTTTTGGAATATATTGAACTGTTCGGATGAATCAATATTGTTGTGATAAATCGGTTATTGAAAATAAGAAGCAAAATTGAAGCGGGACCAGAAATAGTACCAAAAAATGAAGTTATCTGAGTTTATCTGCAAAAATCACCCAGATGTGGCAGTTGTTTTTGCCATATTAGGCCTAAATTCCACCGTAATCAACAAAAATTGTATGATCTTGACACAATGGATTCACTTCAAAACTTCATAATCAGTTTCAGATTCAAAGGGAGGATATTCATTACATTCTTTAATCATTGTATCATTGAAATATCTGGGATGCTAACACCGTCTAGCTAGGTATGAAGTGGAACACTGACGAACCGTTAATTGACTCAAGGTCGCGGCACATCCGGGGGAATTTAGTTGGGGCATGGATCACCAATGAAAAGCTTAGAATCGCACATGTGAACGATTCTAACCCAATGATAAAGACGTTGACAAGTGTATCTAAGTGAAAATGCGTGCGATTTTTGTGCCGCTATTGTGTATCGCATAAAGCTTTACTTCCATTCTAGAGGTTTTATTGTTATCAATTTCTATGCTACAGACATTAACCCAGTGATTCACTCTATCGAAACCAGTCAGGACTTATTGCTGCTTTGGAATAATAGGAAGAACTTACGACAGATTGATGAATCAGAAAAAGTAGATCCACCGACAAAAATGCGGGGAATTTACACCAGAGCCGAAGTAACACTATCGATGTTATCAATGACATGAAATGCTATTTTATCAACAATGTAATAATGACGACATCCATTACGTGACCAAAAATCGATATTTTGATATCAAAGCGACGAGACAGGTTTACGATGACCTTTGATTAACAGCTGATTTGTTGAAGCAGCTGACAATACCAGCTGTGCGCAACACGCCACTAACGCACTCAGATATCTGTGTGAATATTACGTAGAGTAGATAAACCAGGTGACGTAGCCAAGAAGATGCTATTGACCGCGATAAGCTTTTCATGCTGACCTGCGCATGCGCACAGAGACAGAACTATAAATGAGGACCAAGATCTCACAGAATTCAGAATATCTCAAAAGCAACGATGCAGCTCCAAAATCCAAATCGACAGCAAGACTCCCAAGAGCAGGACGATCAAAAAGATACCAAAAATCTTACCAGCCAAATTTTATAGGAAACCAACAGGAAAACACAGTGCGCGGGAGCAGACAAAACACAACCGGCGACGGCGCGGATGATTTGTATTTATTTCCATGTATTTAAGGAAAAATGTCAACATGGAGAAATGGTTTTTCGTGTGTCATTTCATGTGAGGCGCAGCAGTCTGCTGTGCATGCGCATTCCGGAGGCATTGTGTATCAAACGCCTCTGGCCGAATTTGTGTGTTCAAGACGAAAACTCTTTGCTTCCAGCTTTATCTTGGTAATCAACTTTAATCATCTTTATATTTATTTCTTTTCTTTTTTTTAAACATACGTGATTTATCATTTCCAGAGTGCACAGCACTTCTAATGCAAGCGCATCTGTTTCAAACCTGTGTAATGCCTGAGAAAGAACCGGTCAAAATGCCTCGCGTTCACGTTTCATTAAATTTTTCTGAAAAGCAGTTTTCGCAAAAGTTTTGGATAATTCAGTTTTGACCAAAAAACTCTCCAGAGACCGAAAGAGAGAGAACGAGGAGAGAAGGGCTTTCCCTGTAGTGCCACTCGCACATATGGAGTGGAGAAGCATCTACAGTTGTGGTAAAGGATTGAATGAAAAAGTCGTGGCTGGAGGACGTATGTTTCAATTTGTAATATTCGTCAAAATTGTCAAACTGCATGTATGTATGTGTGTGTGATAGAGAGCTGTCTAAATTAGATCATCTACTGCGCATAAATCAATACGACGAGTTAACTTGGGCTTTGATTTCATTGTACTTGTATTACAACCTGTTGTGACTTGATGTTGTCTTGCTGTGACGATTCGAGTTAATTCAGGCTCAGTGAAAGTCGGTAGGTGTATGAAATAAACACAGCAGCTAAAGGGTTAAGGCAATTATTTGATTCTGACAATGAATTCTCCCACTCTTTTACAGAAAAAGAAAACCTGCCTGCACCTCCCCTGGCACAAAATATTGCCTTTGGAAAACAAGTATATCAAAGTTCAGTTGCATCTGGCGGAGTTCCTGAACGTGCTGTGGATGGTAACAGGGACGGCTATTTCAGCGGCAACTCATGCAGTCGCACTAAGGCCGAAGAAAGAAATTATTTTAATATTGACTTGGGAAAAGTATACTTCATCCATAGTATTGTTATTTACAATCGAGTTGACTGCTGTGGATACAAACTAAATGGTGCTCTTGTCCTTTTGAGTGTTTCCGCTCGCAGTGGGTGGCATCCAACAGGTATGCACATTCATCAATCTGGAGGTGAAATTCGTGAAACAGGTGACTATATTCGTATGTCTTCGGGTTATACTAGACCAGCACGCTTCATTTCGATAATCAAAGAGTCAACGGAACTGGTCCTCTGCGAAGTTGAAGTCTACCAAACTGGTAAGTATTGTACATCGCTTAGCGTGTATCATGTATGACAACGGAACATTTCTCAGTATTCAACACGCATGACAATGGGGCATTGCCTAGCGTTCATCGTGTATGACAGGACGTGTATTGACTTAATTCGCCTTTGTAATCAAAATTTACAGATTCAGTTTATTTTCCATGTCATTGGCTAACAGCACCGTTTCCAACAGATGTCTATGCTTGTACACTGTGAATCGCTGGATACGAAAATTACATACAAGCATATACCAAAATCGCATACAATTTGAAACAAACATCTGATACGAGATTCTCGTATGTTTACAGAGATCTGGTATGTTTTTCATACCACATTTCACTTACTTTCGTATGTGATTGGTATGTAGCGATGCGAACTATTCTATCTTTGATTGGTTGTTTTACACTGAAATACGAGTTGTTGGTAGGTTTTATATGCAAATTCATCCTTATTCGTATGCCTCTGGTATGTATTTGGTATGTGCAGCTTTAAGCCACATAGCAAAAAGATATGTCTATTACAATCTACTGTCAAATAACTTTTTTCAGTAATACCAATAGTGAATATTTTTTGTTTGATAGAGTGATATTTAAATAGATTAGATTTATTGTGAAGTTTATGCTCCACGAGAATGTCGGCGTTGCTACTTGTCTAGCAACATTAACAGGACGTCTAGTTAGCTCTACTTAATGAACCAAGTTGATGATCATCAATTCATTAAAACGATATCTTTCGTGAAATCATGTTGAGTTATATATCTCAAACATAACTATTTTTGCGCTCATGAATTATAATGTGTCATAATTTCGGATTGATAATATGCTTAATTTCAAAACTACACAATGCATAATTGTTGATGGTTGAATAATGATTGATTATTCATGAAATGCCTAAGACTTACGTGTATTAAAATCGAATTCAGCATTGAAAGTATGACTCTTCAATGTCATTATCTCACTACTTACATCACAGTAGTAACATTAGTGTGATCTTTATTGACAAAAGGCCTTAAATCAACATATTTTGGACATGATTTGTGCTTTCTTTCAACATTGTGCTGGTATGGCTTTAGTATGTAAAGCATACCACATTTGAAATATACGAAAAGCATACAAATATATACCAAGAGAATACAGAAATATAACAAAAAATATTTTGGGGTGGATCCTTCGTATGTGATTGGTATTGAGTGATTTACAGTGTACCGTACATGTATAGTACAAGAACTTATGTAAAAGTGAACAACAGTGTCATGCAAAACATATCAATGCAATCACATGCGGCTAGGTCGATCGTAAAAAATGCAGAGACAATATATGAAAGTCACAACTGACCTCAATAGTGGCAGATGCATTTGTATCATCAGATTTTTTGTCAGAAACAGACTGCTGAATGACATTATCAATCGGTAGGCCCACCATCTCTGTTTTGAATTCATCATCATCCCCCCTAATCGTTCATGACTTCCTCAACTACATTATCGATTATTTCGGAACAGTATTCTCTTCCGTTGACATGCTCTTGATGATTGGGCAGAAGTTGCTGCTTCTATTTCTGAAGAATTCAGTCTTCGTCTTATGGTGAACGAAAAACGGAAATTCTGACAGATATTTTATATAATTTGCGTGTAGATATCAATTGGAGTTTTAGCAGCTTCTCTCTGTATATGAGCACGCAAATATTTGTACTATCCAAATACACACTTTGACATCTGCTGAATATACTATGGAAATTTATCTCAGAAATAAGAAGTCAATTTTCTCTCCATGGCCTTGCTTGTTCTCTTGGTGGCAGTACATCAGGGAATGACAAAACGATGAGAGGTTTGCATGATATCAACTAAAATCAAAAGTTTCACATTGAATAACAGTAACAGCTATTAATTGAGTACCATTAACAGCTTAATTGATTCACTTTCTATGTAAAATAGAATAGCTATACCACAAATTTTGGTTTAAACATATACTATCCGAATAATCACATAGGTAGCAGGAACTGCATCGTGAAAACGATTTCAGAATAAAATTACATCATAAATAGCACTTCATTCAATGCAAGTCAAAAAATAATAAAACGTAAAAAGTTAACTGATATGTAAATGAGCACAATTTTAAAACAAAAAGTCTTTCTTTCTGAATACACATTCAAGTCTCAGATGCCGTATAGATACACTTTCGGTGATTGACAAATGCAGTGAGCGTCTCGTCCTCTTGAACACCGTAAACCTTTGCTTTTCTTTTTGCAGCAGCATTGACTTTTCAGAGCACTCAGTAAGATGGCGTGTGATGGCGGATTGAGGTGAGAGGGAAGATCTTGGTCTCTGATTGAGCTGCATAACCAGTTCGGTAAGTGCTCCTTCTTCCTGGAGGTCAAACATCGTTCGCCTTTGCCAATGTAGCTCGCTCTGCAAGTACAATCGAATTTGTATATGATCATATGTATTTGGCTAGGCAGAATGACGTCTTTGACCGAGTTAGGATCCAGAGTTCTTGTACGGTATGTCGGAATCGCCTGTAGTTGGAAGTATGAGTCTTCAATATCTGAGCGTATCTTCCTTCTAGATCTTCACTAATCTTGCTGTAATATTGAATTTCGAAAAAGAATTTCTACTTTTTTACAGTCGTGACTTTTTTAGGAGGAGGATGCGAGTATTTTTCGATATACCATGAGGGATAACCGTTACGGAGGAGTACATTCCGAACAAAGGCTAATTCTTTATTTAGATGCTTCGGTGAGCATAATTGCCTAGCACGGTAGAACAGAGTCCTGACAAGATTTCTCTTGTAAATTCTGGGTGACAAAGATTGGAAGTTGTGATTGTACCATTATCCTCTCGATGCATCTCAATGTCTAAGAAATGATGGGCATTCTCCCGAGTAAAGTTGATTGATGGATGTTGCTTGTTGAATTTCTTAAAAAGAACTTCACACTCGTCTTGACTTTTCACGATCAATAGTGTGTCGTCAACATAACGGCAGTAGTATTTCAATTGTCTCAATATATTTTGAAGATTTTTCTCAACAGAACTCATACATGTAAATATCTCGCTGAATGATCCACTCAGGGGTGAGCCTATGGCGAGACTATCTTGTTGCAGGTATGTTTGCCATTGAAGGAAAATCTCACGTCAGTTGCCAGTGTCGAGAGAAGTACCGGTAGTCTGCAATTATCCTCACTAAATACTCGATTGTGAAGTTTTGGAGGGGAGTCAGCATTTTTGTAGAGCTCCGAACAAATAATGTCAATAGTCTCATTTACCGGAATAATGATAAAGAGACTCACAACGTCGAATGACATAATGATGTCTTCTTGATCAAGGTTGACATTCGTGATTTCCTTCCGGAATGTAATGGAATCCTTCACTGAGAATTTGCTTAATTTCTTTGATAGGGGCTTGAGTAGCTGATTGTCGTCATATCTTGGAAGTTTGTGGTAAACTGAAGATACCATCGATAAGAAGGGGCAAGGGAACATCTTTTTTGTGAACTTTGGCGAGTCCATGTAGTCTAGGAAAGACGAACGCACTTGAAATAAGTTGAAAGGCCGCAGATGGCAGCTCCTTATCATTCATCGGTTTACCGATGACATCACTGACCTTCTTTCGAGATTCCTGACCGTTCCAATCATCGGTTTCGGACAGTCTGGAGAACTTTTTATTGTCTTTCAGTATTGTTTCCATTCGTTTTACATACTGTGGCTTGGTCATTACAACTGTTCCATTACCCTTATCAGGACGCATCAATAGAGGTCCTTTATCCTTTAAAGACCTCAGGATTTGGGAATTATTCCTTGCGTTGAAGGAGTCTATTAACATCGTGGAGACCAGGTCATGAGCAAACTTCTACAATGAGGCCTTCGAGACCTTGCCTCGATCGTTTTCGGAGAAGCATACATGTAATTCCTTGGAAAGTTGATGAGCAGTTAATTCAAAATCACTACAGACCTAGACGGGATCTGTTTTCGTTGGCTGATGTATTGGTCGAGACCTAACTCCAGAACTCTTTCTTCTTCCTTGTTGAGAGCTTCTCCACTGATGCCAGACTTGTCTTCCCAAAGTTCATAATCAACAAATGATTGAGTGAGGATTCATTCTTCTTTCGGCATTTTCGCAGTTGATCATGTCTAATTTCCCAAATACACTGTAAATGCCTCGTCACCAAAGTCGCCACTAACTCACCACGAAACATTCGCAACAAAAGTGAACACCAGGAAGTACGAGTGGCCAACACTCGCCACGAACTAATGCGGCTGTAGACATTATCATGCCACCCCCTATTGTTGCCAATTGTTGTCGAATTAGTGGCGACTGAGGCCTTGAGTTCATGCAATTCCTGCATTCCTATTGGCTCGCTTCACCGCAAAATGCATGGCCACGCACAATTTCGCATGTGAGACTGCACTACTGATTTCACTACATAAGTAGACTACAGATACCGAATTTTTTGCAACTGGAAAGGATTCACTAAATTGCTTTCTCTATAATTATTAGCTAGCATTCCCACCTGATCTATTAATGTTTGTCTATTCCGAGCTATGTAATCATCAATGATGTTTTTATCCTTTATACTTGAGAGACGAGGACTAAAATAAACGGTTCCAGAGAGACCATCAGGAGATACATAGAAAGCAAATTTATTAGTACACAAAATTTTATTGTCATTTTAAAGGTTTCATATAATTCCAAATGATGTGCAACGTTGTAAAAAATATATGCAAATATTTCAGAAGTCTACATAATCATAGAGTTATAGGTACTCCTTAGCCCTAGAAAGACCACACCGGTCAATTGACCGGTAGCCGTTGCCTTTTTGCTTATACTTATGAAACTATTAAATTTAAAGCTACAAAACTTTAAGACTTTGTTAAAAATAATGTGTGAAATAAAATCATTGCTTTTGTAAATATAATTATTATATATTAGCGTAATAATTATATTGTTATACCTAGAACGACCGTAGCCGGTCAATTGACCGGTAATAAAATATGAAAAAACAATTATTCCCGAAAGCTTTTGGCTTGCTATATTTTGATACACAATGTAACTAGCACATCTAACTGCTTCTTTTCTATATAAAAAATGTTAAAAAACGTGAACAAACACTAGCTGTCTATTTCAAAAAAGCTACTGGTCTTTCTCAAGCACTCAGTCACGAGATTGAAAACAATAATCACAAACAGTATTTCCACAAGGTCCACAAATGAACTTGGAACATGTCTGACATGTTGATTTTGTCTTGTTGGTTTGGCACTGACGACATGTAGTACGCTTTCGTAATGTGTGGCATGCTCCATGCATACCATCATCACCGGAATTACCGGGCGCTGGACCTGGATGACTGGATATTCCAGTTTGAGATGCGTTGCAAAGATGCTCTCCGAGAGAAATAAGGAACTCTCGTCGGCTTTTTTGTGTGATACCAGCATCGGAACAGATTATGAAAGTGTTGAGTGCAACTATGTCAAGGAGGTTGAAAAACACGGCCAAAGGCCATCGCCGTGATGCAGACTTTGTCGAATATCCGACGTGCCGACGCTGTGTCGACGCCTCCTTTTGTGGAGTTGTAAAATAGAATTGCTTCTGGCTTCCGCTTTTGATCATTTTCAGATATCGAAGGTACTTGATGCATTGATGACAAGACATAAACAATTTTGTTCCTTTTGGCTTTGTATGAAAGAAGCATAATATTCTCTTCAGAAAAAATGAACTTTGAAGAATAAAGTGCAATGTCTTTTTTCTTCAATTGCGACGGAATTTCGCGACGATTTTGTCGGAGGGTCCCAACAATGGTGATACCTTCACTCAGTAGTCTTTAATCAATTCGAAGGGAGGTAAAAAAAATTGTCGGTGGTAACATTGATACCAGATCTGTGGTATGGTTCCATGAGATGTTCCACGACATGTTCTCCAAGTCCCAATCCAGCTCGATTATCTTCCCTCCCAACATAAGGATAGGCTTGAAGGACATAGGAAGTCTTTGAATCGCACAGTAGCCAAAATTTGATGCCAAATTTTGATGGCTTGCTTGGCATGTACTGTATAAAAGCACAGCGTGACCGACAAGGGAATAGTTGTTCGTCGATTGTCACATATCCATAAGGATCAAAACACTTCTGAGCATTGTCCATCACATTCTGCCAGAATTCTCGGATTGGCGCAAATTTGTCCTCCGACTTCCATCTCTCCCTTGTCAGTTTATTGTCAAATGGAATGTAACGTAATATATCTTTGTATTTCTTCCGTGACATGGTTTGCCGGAAAATTCTACGTCCGTAATTTTCGGACCAAAGGCTTGACAAAGGTTCATCTCAAAGTTTCATAACAAAGGTTCTGATGCTGGCCAAGGATGAAATGGCGAAGGAGAAATGATTGCGTCATCCTGCAGCGAGTCTGACAAGGGAACAGATAAGGAGGAAGGTTCGGTGCGTAAATATATTGTATAACTTCCAACGGTCGCTTATTCAGTTAATGTTTCCTTATTAAAACATAATACATGATCTACCGGTCAATTGACTGGTGTTGGTCTTTCTAGGGTTAGCAGGACTAATGAGCGTTCCCACAGGGAAATCAGATAAAGTCAATTTTTTTCATAACACACAAATTGAAATTATCGTAAAACAATGGGGAACGAAATCACATATTATCAAACACAAATCTCGACACCAGTGAGTCACATTTTAGTTTTGTCAGGAGGAAAACCAACCAACGATCGAAAAAAACTCCTTATATGAAGAAATTCTAAACTGTTGCGACAAGTTCATATGTTTAGATAAGATATGTGTGGCATCATCTTTAACAAAATGACCTCTGTTAACAAGAATAATTACAATCTTTTTGTGCCGATTCAACAACATATTGAAATGCGACCAAATACGCAAAATTCTATTCATTTGACTCGCAAACACATGAATACCCATCTTTCGGTGGATGAGGCAATCTCGAAAAGTTAATATGTTTAACATGTAAAAATGTACAAGTAGTGCGTCAAAAGAAAAAGAAGTAACTTTCTCGATTAATGTTTAGTCTGCGAGCATAGTAGCACAACTTAGAACAAGGTAATAGACAATTCTTGAAACAGTACCTGAACAACACACAAGATGTAGATAGAGTAAACAGCGATCACATATCTTCATCCCACAATCAATACTTCCTCACCACTGGAATGAAGAAAGATCTTTCTTCATACTACTTAAACCACAGTACGTTCGACATGACCACTGCGAACAATATCGGCTGGTGGAGGATGTTGAACGCTGATAGCTCATTCTTTCAGCGCTCTCTGTCCTATAACTTAATTACTAACACAATTTCATAACAAATTTTGTAGTCGACAAATCATCAATCGAGACTAATTGTAATCTTATCTTTTCAACGTGTAGAATACAATGCTGTATTCAATGCAGAAATACGCAGCAGGCAAAAAAAGACGGCATGATCAATGCGAACAAAAAATAAGGATAGCTAGACCTGTTTCGTGTGATAGGCATTTATTCAACATTAAGCTACACTACATAGTCCGGCAGCCACAATGCTTTTCTCCAGGGAAAGAGGCCGAAACTGAAACTTTCACAGAATGCGCATATCCTGTGCCTACTACGAATCTGCACGTCTACACTGTAAATCGCTGGATACGAAAATTACATACAAACATATACCAAAATCACATACAATTTGAAACTAACATCTGATACGAGATTCTCGTATGTTTACAGAGATCTGGTATGTTTTTCATACCACATCTCACTTACTTTCGTATGTGATTGGTATGTAGCGATATGAACTATTCTATCTTTGATTGGTTGTTTTACACTGAAATACGAGTTGTTGGTATGTTTTATATACGAGACCCGATGCAAATTCATCCTTATTCGTATGTCTCTTATATGCATTTGGTATGTGCAGCTTTAAGTAACATAGCAAAAAATGGATGTATTACATACTACTGTCAAATAACTTTTTTCGGTAATACAAGTGGTGAATATTTTTTGTTTGATAAAGTGATATTTAAATAGATTAGATTTATTGTAAATTTTATGCGCCACGAATATGTCGTCGTTGCTACTTGTCTATCAACATTGATATGACGTTTAGTTAGCTCTACTTTATGAACCAAGTTGATGAACATCTTTTCATTCAAGCGATATCTTCCGTGCGATCATGTTGACTTATATATCTCAAACATAGCTATTTTTTGCTTTCATGAATTATAATATGTTTTTATTTCGGATTGATAATATGCTTAATTTCGAAACTACACAATGCATAATTGTTGATGGTTGAATACTTATTGATTATTTATGAAATACCTGAGACTTACGTGTATTACAATCGAATCCATTACCGAAAGTATAACGCTTGAATGTCATTATCTCACTACTTGCAGCACAGTAGTAACATTAGTGTGATCTTTATTGACAAAGGGCCTTAAATCAACATACTTTGGAAATGATTGATGCTTTCTTTTAACATCGTGCTGGTATGTCTTTAGTATGTAAAGCATACCACATTTGAAATAACACACGAAAAGCATACAAATATATACCAAGAAAATACAGAAATATACCAAAAAAGTATCTTGGTATGCATCCTTCGTATGTGATTGGTATTAAGCGATTTACAGTGTATGCACGTCTGAACGTTCTGCCTGGTTCCTCTTCTTGTCAGACACGATCAAAGAAAGGCACATTTTAGTCCAATGGGATCCAGATTGGAGTTTTTTGTTAAACTGAAACTCTCTGTTTTCTACTACTGAGTGAAAAGTCTAGAGTAATAATTTTGACATAGAATGTCTTCAGGTCATTTCCTATCATGTTTATGTGTTAAGTTCATGCTTCTTATCGGCGATGTATACAAGAATGTGGTCAAATACGCATCAAATTGACAAAAATGTTTGTGCTTGTCGACATAAGAAGCTTGCCAATTCAACATGTACTTAGTCTCATAGATAGAAGTACCTGAACATGATAGGAAATGACCTGAGGAAATTCCATGTCAAAAATCATGGCTTTAGATTTAGTACTTTCAATTAGCATAAGAAAACATAGACAGTTTCATTTTTGCCAAAAACTTCAATCTGCGTCCCATTGGATTAACATGTGTATTTCTTTGATCCTGTCGGACAAGAAGAGAAACGAGGCAGAGCACAGCAGGCCTGCAAATTTGTAGTAGGCATAGGGTAAACGTAATTCTGTGAAAATCTCACTTTTGGCCTGGCTCCCCGCAGAAACTCATTGTGTCTGCCGGAGTAGCACCTCTTGTAATCTAAAATAAGTTGCTTAGTCATTGATTTAAGTTTTCGCTCATTTAATTTAATTTAATTACTTAGCCACGTTGTATGATAGATTGCTTAAATACAGAGTATTTTAGACAAACCATATAGTATGATTTGAATAAAGTTTCTGAACTGCCACGACACTTACTCTACAACAGTCATTAGATTTAGGTCGTTTGGTCGCTTTATCTGATTTAATTTTCTAAATTTTGAAATAACGCATGCCCGCTTATATAAGCCCACAGACCATGGCGATTATGTTGAATTCATGTTTCTCGCTAAGCTGTGGACTCATAAGTACTGAAGATTTTTCTGCAACAATGCATGCATGTTTGAAAAGAAATAGCCGTTTAGTACTTATCAGAAAAGTGAAATGGAACTGACAGTCAGAGTCTTACCATATTCATGCATGTAGATAGAATGTTGACATGAAACTATTTTAGCGACATCAGTGGATCGCATGAGTACCACTGAAGCTTACGATAGCGAACTTCATGCTGCACATTGTTATAATCAAATTCAATCACTTCTCAATACATGTGAATAGTCTCATTGAAGGTGCTACCACACTTGAGAGCTGAGAGGGCATCGGAAAACTCCATTCTAGATGCTTGATGCAAATTACGAGAACCTCAAAATTTGCAGCATTGCAAACCCTAAAAAGTCAACTCTCAGCTCACAAAAGAGATAGCACACTGAGACTTTAATGCTTCAACGCCATATACAGTGAACTCTTGTTTTAAGAATCACTCGTTATAAGAATAAACTCGTTATTAGAATCATATCCATTTTCCCGAAGCATTTCTATTCAACGTTGTAAGTTATCCGCTCTTTATAAGAATCATTATCATGTCGTTTTTGTTATAAGAATCAATGTCTAAATAGTCATTCAACAAATCGGTTTGAAATACTACGTATTTTGCACTCGTTATAAGAATAAATATGGACACATTTTCGTTAAAAGAATCAGTGAATTACACTTGAACTGTCATTGGCCGAAATACTCACCAAAGGCGTAATCCTACATTTTATTAATTCGTATTATAATTATTCTTTAAAACAGATCGAAATCTTCCCTTAGGTTGCACAAAGAATTTCTGATTTAGGTGTCATAGATAATCCAAGCGTGACATTGGAGCAATTTAACTCAATGAGATCTTCCACACGGGCCTTATAGGACACTTATAGGAAGCGGTTCACGGTCGTCAATTTCATTAGTAGGCTTACTTATGCGCACAACTAATTACGCGAAATTGTCCACATCAACAGCGTATTTCACATTTTTGAGAGTAATGAAATGTTTGTCTCTCTCTATTTGTTTTTTCATATACAGGGTGCGGCAAAAAGATCTCCCCGATTTTATATGGTATTGAAAAGTAAACGAAGATAATGATATGAAAAATATTTGTATCCTAGAGACATGTTATGCCATTATGATATTTTACGGTTTGAAACCCCGTTGCTGCTATTTTACTTTTTGATTTCACCGAACTTGTATGTTAAGAAAACTACGACAAAACTATGAAAAATTTTCTATTCCAGAACAGTAAATGTATGAAATTATGTCAATTTAGGATTTGAAAATTACATCGCTTAAGTGTCGGCCGTCATTGTCGATGCAATAGCGAAGCCTCTCGCGAAAGTTGTCCATTACACTACGAACCATGTCGATTGGAATGTTAGCAATTTCCTGTGCTATTGTTGTCTTTAAGTCTTGCAAGTTTCTTGGTCGGTGTTTGTAGACTTTTGATTTGATGTATCCCCACAAGAAAAAAATCGCAAGGGGACAAATCTGGCGAACGTGGAGGCCAGCCAATATCACCTCGTAAAGAGATCAAACGACTCGGGAACAACTTTTGGAGGATGGTGAGTGACCGGCGTGAGATATGCGATGTAGCACCATCTTGTTGGAACCACAAGTCCTCCTGATCATTGAGTAAATCGGTGACTTTCGGACGGAGAAAATGCTCTAGCATTTTACAATAGCGATCAGACGTTACCGTTACTGTAACACCATCCTCTTCAAAAAAATAAGGACCCCAAACTCCGAAATTTCCTACGGCACACCAAACGGTAACTTTCGGACTGTGGAGCGGTTGCTGATGAAGTTCCTGAGGATTGGTGTCAGACCAGTAGCGAAAGTTCTGTTTATTAACTATCCCCGATAAATGGAAATGCGCTTCATCGCTGCAGATCATAACGGCTGTAGGGGCAACCTCCCTGAGAATGTCTCCACACAAAGTTGTTCTGGTTTCATAGTCTGTCTCATTCAACTCTTGCACGACCATCATATTGTAGAGATGCATGTTGAGTTCCTGATGTAAAATTCTGCGGACACTTCGATCTGACATGCCTAGGGCAGCCGCATGTCTACGTGCTGAACGCCTGGGAGAGTGCTGTATCGAAGCTCTCACAAGTGTAACATTCTCTACCCCTGTTGCGGTCCTTGGTCGGCCGGGACTTTGTCTTTTTAAAGTTGAGCTAGTGAGTCTAAAATTTGAAACCCAAAGGCGAATCGTCTCTCCCTCTGGGACAGGAGCATGACGACCGAGATCAAAACGCCTACGGTACGCGCGCTGCGTCGTTATCACGGATTCACCGTTCTTGATATGTTCCTCGACAACAAAGGCACGATGCTTTCCACTCCACGCCATGACAATGCAATTCCAAGAATGCTGTTATACGGCACGTGAACGCCAATAAGAGAGCGGAGATGAGTCACTTCAGTAGTGTCTTTTGTTAACCTAGACTATCGGAATCGCAAATAAGAGAAGACACGTTTTGCATAGAAAATATGAAATGGCATTATATGAACTACTTTTGGAATATAAAAGAATTCTTGCATCTGTCTTCTTTTTCGTTTCATAGCTATGGCAAATAGGGGAGATCTTTATGCCGCACCCTGTACTTTGGCAAGTGCAAGCAAAACGGTATATCTGCTCAAGAAAACATGTGATGACACAGGATTTAAAAATGAAAATCATGGTCTAAAAAATGCACAAGTATTTTTTTGAAATCAAGAAAATTAAACAAGATCTAATGAGCAAACAAATACTTGTGATGATTAAATAGCAAAATCAAATGAGCAAAACCATTCAAATTCTAGAAAACTAATTTCAATGAGCAAATACAAGGTGTCCAGTTATGGACACTGGATTTAATTCAATAGACATGTCCACAATGCTACTGATATGCTATTGATTTGTTGCCTAGAATATCTGTATAGGTATGCAACTTCATTTTGCATTGTCGGTTTACAAGGAAATTAATTGAAATACGCAAAAAGGATTAAATATGTTTGATATTGCATTCACAAGATAATTTTTCATGCACAGTCCGCATATTCACTTATGAAAAACGCCATCCTTTAAATGACCACCTCTGCAGTCACAGCATACTCTTATTCTGTGAAGGAAATGATCAATCACTCTTTCAAAAGAGTTTGACGTGATTCCACCAATTACACCTCGGATATCGTGCTTTAATTGAGCAACCCTGTTGGTTCTTTATATGCCCGCGATTTTACATAGCCCAGATAGAAATCATCATGGAAATCATATGGGGACAAGACACATGATCCTGGTGGCCATCCATCGGTGATAACCATTGCTGGAGAAAAGGCGATCAGGAAATTATTCTCTGATGAACTGTGTGGTTTCTCGTGCAGTATGTTTAGTTGCACCATCTTGTTGTAACCATAAGTCTTGTTCATCTAAGGTTTCGAGTTGAAGCAAAGAAACTCATTTATCATCCTTGGATGACAATCGCTATTTACCTTTACAACTCCATTTTCATTTTCAAAAAATATGGTCTTATCACTCCACCACACCATACCGCACATTTGTCGGGTTGCAATGGCTTCTCATGTAGGGTAATCGATCCTCACTTGAGAATCGTCTGTGGCCCATATTCGAAAATTTTGTTTCTTTACGCAATCGTCGAGATGAAAATAGGTCTCGTCGCTAAAGATTGTTCTCCTCGTAAACATTGGATTCACTTGCTGATTCTGAAGCGCAAAATTGGCACAATCTTGGCGAATTGCATGGTCGCAAGCTTCAAACTGTTGTGCAACTTGAACTTCGTAAGGGTAATTGTACTAAGGGGGCAACTGCTGTGACCGATGGCATAAAGATGCTATGGGATTTTCTATCTAATAAGACAAATGGCAAGTGGTGTGACTATGCCAGGTATTTTATTACCATTATGAGTGGAACTCACCCAATGTAACTTCTGTATCAAATTCGTAACAAATTGACAATGCAAAATGAAATAACATACAGTGTACCTTTGTAAATATTCCAGGCATTTAATTAATAACATATATCTGTATAAAAATGTGTAATCTATCTAAATGCCAGGATCGGCCTAGCAACATAGGGGGTAGTAGCTATGACATGACAACCATCTTTCACTACTGCCCATCAACTAATTTTATGAAATAAACATACAGTGGATGAGTTTGTAGGCGTGAGATCGCATGCAGATTCATTCAAAAGTTGAATTTCCTGTAGAAAGGTGATCTGAACTACAGTTTCCAATGGAAACTATCGGAAACTTTCCATGCATGGCGAGAAGATATACCAAAGAACGAGTTGCCGATATGATGGTCCTGAGTGATGACGAAAGTGACATCGGCAACATCAACGATCAAACTATTTTTGATTACGAAGGTGACACTGATACCGACGAAGAACAGCCTGAACTGACACCACATTGTCCTTTACCCGCGAGTCTCTTTTCTTTCTCCGAAACCTGCGCCCTTGACTCAGACCGCTCCGCTGTTGCCGAATCCTGTGCCTTCACCTGAAGTTTCTCCGTTGCCGAATCCTGCGCCCTTGACTCAGACTTCTCCGCTGTTGCCGAATCCTGTGCCCTTCAGTTCAGCCTCTCCACTACCAATGAATAATTTGTCATTGACTCTAGCCGCTCCTCTTGACTGGGAACTCATCGATACTGACTCTGACTTGACCTTGCCGAAATTTACTTTCCTTGGTGTTCCTGGACTTGCATCTGATGGCGAGGAGGAGATGCTGTCTGTCAAAGATGACAGAGACCTGATTCAGAAATCGTTGGAATTGTTCTTAACTGAACCGTTGTTCAATGATTTAGTTGAATTTACAAACATTCGTGCAGATCAATATTTGAGAAAGGAAGAGGAGCATTTGAAAGCGCATTCTTAATTCAGAAAGTGGAGAGAGAGACAGATGTCACCGTCATGATGAGATTTATTGGTATGATTTTACAGATGGGTGTCATCAAGAAGCCTTCACTTAGTACTGGAGTACTGGAGCACTGACCCCTTCATTTCGACTCCATTCTTCCACAGTGACTTTTCCATTAATCGCGATCGATTCCTTCTGCTGCACCATTTCATTCGTTTTGCCGATTACCGCGATCTATGTGATCAACATGATCTCCTCCGAAAAATTCGACCGTTTGCAAGGCGAATACGCAGTATCATCAGCTCTGTGTACCGACCAAAGTCGAATTTAGCAGTTGATGAGTCTTTGATACTCTCCAAAGGTCGATTGGTATTAAGACAACACATCCCAGCGAAGAGAAGTCAATTTGGCATAAATATATACATGCTCTGTGAAAGTGACACTGGTTACATGCTCAACTTTTGACTTCCATTCCATGAAAAGTGAGCATGATCGTTTTGCTCAACACGCAACAGCTCTCAGCCTCTCCGAACAGATAGTGGTGCATTTGTCGGAGGAATACCTTGACCTCGGGTATCGCATTTTCGCCGATAATTGGTTTGCAAGTGTGCGGCTAGCTTCTTATCTGCTCACTCGCCGAACTCACTTCATGGGAATAATTCGTCCAAACCGCGGTGTTCCTCAAGATCTTGCAAATAGCGTCACAGCGGA
The DNA here is from genome assembly GCA_907163375.1 of Prostheceraeus crozeri. Lineage (NCBI taxonomy): Eukaryota > Metazoa > Platyhelminthes > Polycladida > Euryleptidae > Prostheceraeus > Prostheceraeus crozeri. The sequence goes on along the minus strand of CAJQUW010012582.1, from coordinate 150,239 downwards.
TAAAGAGACTAAGTTTGCCACCAATGGAAACTTGATCGTTTCAAAATTCTGTGACGAAAAGTCTAGTGGAGTAAAAACAGTGTACAAGATCGACACTTTTAACAAAGCAACCCTTCACTTGACGGAAAGAATTGTACGAGGAGGTGAGAGGATATCTTTAAGAAAGAGTGCCAGCATGGTGGACTATAATATGAGTATGGGAGGTGTTGACAGGGCTGATCAAAATTTACACTCATATGATGCCACTAGGAAAAGTTACAGGTGTTTCTCAAAGTTGGAGTTCACCTTATTCAACGACTGTGCCTGAATACATTCATTATCTCCCGAAATAACGGTGAAAAACTGTTGTTAGAACAATACTCAAAATTTCGGTCAAAATTTCTTACTGGAGCAGAAAGTCTCAACTCGACCTTTCATCTTGGTAAGCGAACTGGTCAGCATTTTCCTTCTAAGATTGAGCCAAGAGGAAACAATCAATGTCCTACGAAACGTTGCCGTGTGTGTTGCAGCAATGGAAAGCGCTCTTCCTACGTTTGCATCAAGTGCTCTGGAGATCCAGGTTTATGTTCCTCTCCTTGCTTCAAACAATTTCATTGTGGATGATAAGTGACATTGGTGAATGGTGACTAATGACTTTTCATGCAATTTACCTCTGAGCTTTGCATTCTACCTTTTTACTCACGCCGATTTCTTGCTTGCAGTGCAAGGTTTGCATTTTTGCATGTTTGCGTGTTTTCCAAGCATTCATTTCATGGAAAATTTTAATTGCTTTTATTTTGAATTAAATCTATGCTTTGGTCACGCAGGAAAGCAAAGGCAGGATTGGGAGGCAATTTACTAACTTTGATAAACACAAAATTACAGCGTCATCAGTGATGTGAAACATGAATGGTGTGGGTTGAGATATACTGATGGATGAAACATACTAAGTAGGAAGTGTCCCTTCCTGGTTGTATTATGTTATGTAAACATACTTGCAATGTGCACAACAGCAATGTTTGTAAATCTAAAAATCATGGGAAAGGACTTTGCTATCAATAACTCACGCCTTCATAAAATTTTAAGTAATATCCATCAAAGAACACAAGTATCTAGCCAAAGCGCAATACATCATGCAACAATTTACATCAATAAACATAATTCTCAAAATAAATTTCATTCTTAACCCATTAACAACGAAATTTTTGTTTTTCGATCTTTTGTTGGTATGACATCCTTTCAAGTCAAAATCAAATACAATACTCGTAATGTCAGTTTTAGGATTGATTAATTTTCTATTGAAATAGAAACACTTTTTGAAAACGTTGCAAACGCGACGGTTGGCTAACTTCAAAAAATACAAAACACTAGTCATCAAACTTGTTTTATTACTTCTCATCTAGGGCATTTAGTCGATGCATAGTAGAACGTCTGGAAAGGCATAGCAAATATATTTGCGGTACAATTACAACATAGAGCACGCCGGTGACTACCACACCTTTAGTTACTTTTGGTCTACAGATCAGGGTTTCTGTGGTAATTTTCAAAACAAGAAATATGAAGAGCAACATTGCACTTCTTGCATCGGATTTTTGATCTTCCAGAGCACATTGGACAAACTCCGCCCTTGTTGATTGTATCAATAGGCCATGATTCATGCCATCATATCTGAGGGTAGAATTCTGCAGTTGCGAAACTTTTGCCCTGCGACCAGAACGCTTTCTTTCCTCTCCATGTCGAGTAAGAGCTGAAATCACAACTTCTCGAGTAAACTGAAGCAGAGATATTTGTGGATTCTTCACATCTTGGTAAAATCTCCATGAGTTTACCATTAATGCATTAATAATCCATGAGAAAAGAGGGTGATACCCCTTGCGACATCGAGTACGGATTCAATATAATGAAACTTGCTGATCAAACAGGTCTCCGCCTCCCATATGCTTGTTATATTCAGTAATTGGTTTCGGAACCTTTAGATTGATATGGTTTCTTGTAGACCGATCCCATCGCCGGACGTACTTGAATGGCTCAATCCCAAAGCAGCTCGATGCACGGAGTACACTTTTGTTGTCATTCCATTGTATTATGATATTGTTACCATCTGACTTTGAATCGATCGTACTCCGAGGAGTTTTTCTCAAATACTTTCTTGTTCTGCAATAGACAATCTCGAAGTCGATTTGACCGAACCGTTCCGGTAATTCCAATTCTACTGTTTCTCAAATCGTCAAACATTTCCAGTGACGTAAAGTAGTTATCAACAAAGATGGAAGAACTACTAGGTGCGTTGCACTTCTCGACTAAAGATCGAACAATGTCTCCAGAATGACCAAGACCGAATGTTTTGATATGAGTGCCAGCACCTGCGTAAAGTTCCGCGTGATACAAATACCCGTCAGATGATGCTAAACACCATCACTTGTAACCAAACTTTATTGGTTTGCTTGCCATGTATTGTTTACTACTGTGATGACCATAGTACTTTATCATTGCTTCATCGATCGATAAACTCCTGATTCCAGATATTCATTATGCGCTACTCTGCTAACCGTCGCAATTGCAACGTGATGATGATAATGATGATGATGATAAATACTTATATTTAGAATTGAAAATCATACAATTGCATTTACAAAAAGAGCACAAAATGTATATACAAAATCAGCAGTAAAAATTAGAACAAGAAGTGGTGCTCAAACATAAAGGCGATTGTAAATACTTATGCTCGACGGAATGAAAGACGAGTGGCGGCGTTTTGACGTAATTCTTGGTACTAGAAAATGCTTTGAGAAACGGTGAATTGGAGGCACTAAATGATGAAAAAGGTGCGTCGGGTTCATCATGGAACGAAGCACTTTCATCGATTGTTGATTGCGTCGAATGTACAGGGGAATAAATGAACCACATTGGCAGTCTCGACCACATATGATGCGATGGCAATAGCACCTTATAGCCTCAAGCCTGTTGTTTTCGAGATGATTCATATCAATAAAAAGCTTTATTGAGGTTTGAACCATTACTGGAGCACCAAGAATCAACGTGCTGTTCATCTCCACAAATGATTGCATCTACGTTATGCGAATCCGTTGCTCGAATAGGAATCAAAGATATGATATCATCGGCAAATTTTCCATGACTGAAGTGGAGCAATGAGTCGTCAATGAACGCATATGTGTTGCAAAAAGGTAAGGTGCTATGACTGAGCCTTGTGGGATACCTGAGATTGCAGCACGTGGAGAACTCAAAGTTGAGTCATCCAACCTCACGATCTGATGACGGTTGTGGAGGAAGTCACCACACCATGATAAGAAGGTAAACCGGATTGGGTCAATGACTTTAAAAGACAATCATGGTGAAGAAAATCAAAAGCCTTGCGCATGTCGAAAGACAGCATTATAACGGAGCAGATATCTGAGTCGTCAAGGTTTGAAGTTATAAAATCATGCATGAGAATATGTGAATGCAAAACAGAATACTGTGGCCTGAATGCAAACTGGTTTGGACCATAGGCACCAACCAATTTATCTTTCACGGACACCAAGACACACTTCTCCAGTAACTTTGTGAATACGGGTAATATTGAAATCGGACGCAATTCTTCGAGCTTTCGGGTATTAGACTTCTTAGGTATTGGTGACACATGAGAAACCTCCCATCTTGTCGGAATCTTGAGCTTTTCGATCGAAAGATTAAAGACATGAGCAAGCGGCTCTGCAAGGGCAACACCAGCTTCACGAAGGAGTTTCGGAGGGAGTCCATCACTACCGGCGGCTTTATTCACCTTCAACTTGCACAGCTCGTTGAAAACATCCATGACAGATATGACAGGATACCAGTCGTTGTCAGATGGACAATCGGACAAACTTGAAAAACTACCCTGAAAAGCGTCACTGATAGCTTCAACGGCTAACTGCGGTGTTTCATAGGACTGGATGATTGAAGAGAGTGCCGATCGAGAAGATTTGTTCATTATATAATTTACTATCTTCCAGAGTCCATTGCTAGTTGACCTTTATGATGCCATCCACTTCTGCCTCGAATTATCGATCATTATCTTGATTTTGTTTTTATAGTATAAATAAAGTTGAAAATTGCAACAACGAAATGCTCGGTACAGCTTATTGATCGTATCCTTTATCAATGGGGTTATCCACGGCTTGTCGTTTACAGTAGATGGTACAAAGGTGCAAGGTATGCATTTGGTAAATGCATTGTATATAGTATCATACAGTATTTGGCAATTTACATCAATATCTGAATCTGATCGGTAGAAACTATGCCAGGGATATGACAACACACAACTTGTAAACGCCAAAACATGGCTTTCACGGTAATTATACAGTTTCTTGTAAGAACTTATACAATTGGTTGAACTGCGAGAATTAAGAAAGACCGAGTAATGGTCAGAATTTCCTAAGCTTGGGCCGACAGTCGCATCATGATATAGATCAACCAGGGAGTTATCAATCAAAACTCTATCCAAAAGCGAGTTGCCACGAGTAGCAGATGTAACAGTTTCCTTGAGACAAAAAAATTGCTCAAGCAAAGTTGTGGAGAAGGTATTCAAATCACCAGTGATTTTTATCTTCATATCGGGCATGTCATTGGCAAAATGATCGACGTTATCAACCAGGTATTGTTCAATGTTCTTTTGATCATCAGCTCGAAGATTTGGAGGAATGTAGATCGCGATCAACAGCAATTTGAGTGGAGGAAATATGATCCATACATCCTCTAGGTGATATTGAGAAGAAATAGGAAGAATCAGGCGACTACAGGATAAGAAGTTGTGTACATAGACACAAACTCCCCCCTCTTCGACCATCTTAGCGATCATTACGGTGAGGATCATGATACATGGGCAGAGAAACTCGATTACTTTCAACATTATCAGACAACCAAGACTCACATATTACAATTATACTAGGTTGAATAGCGTCGGCAACAGCGCATAATTCTCCAAACTTTGGCAACATAGACTGGGTGTTAGCTAAAAATAATGATGGATAATTTACACTCCTGGATAAAACATTCAATGAAAATGTGGGATGCTCGATCTTTCAAGTCACATTTTCGCCAGCAGATTTCCTTCATCGACACTCAGTCAGAAGGTTCTTTCGTTGTTCCTGTTGATACGAAGTCAGATCATGATTGACATACACTGATGAATATCTATGTACGCTGCGCAGAGCTCGTGATTTCTTTAAAATTTTCATTTTCGACTCTCTGTCATCTAGTTTGATAAGAAGTAAGCGATTACGAGCGGAGTTGGACCTCCCAAGCCGGTGCATAGACTTGACATCAATCTCAGACTGGTCTAAGTCCAGTTCTCGCACTATGTCATCGAATGTGTCTCTGTCATGCTTTTTCCTTTCCTTCAATGAACTGTGAACCTTTTCAGTAAGTCAAGATATCACTATATTACTTTCTCTCATTCTTCGATTTGCAACTTCATCGAAGATCATATCAGGCAGGTCCTGGTTTATGCTAGAATTGAACATTTGTAATGAATCAACTTTCTTTTTCAATGCATTATATTTACTCGTAGCTTCACAAACATTCAGCTTATCATTAATTCGTGTGATGTTTTCACACAACGGAATTAATTTCTCGTCTAATTTTGCATCCATGAAATAAATTCATCAATGCAACTACTCGTATTCGAAGTAGAATCTTGCTTTCGTAGCTGAATAAAGGCATCGATCAGATTATGCTTCGTGATACTTCCCTTGCGATTCATTAGATTGGAATCGGACAAAGCTAATATTTCGTCAGCAGTGGACATATTATTTTTTTTACCGAAACGATAGCAGCAAAAACTCCCCGAGTAGTTTTAGGTCGAAGTAATATTCCAAAAGTAAAAATTTCAAAAGTAAACAGACTGATCTTCTGCGTCCAGCGCCTTCGTTGGTCGATCTTACAATAGCGTTACGGGCCAAGCAAACCGTGTGAAGATATATGAAGAGTGAGTGATATTAAGAATTGTGATGTCTGTATGAATGCATGTCTAATTGTGAAGTCAGATTGTAGTGTGGCAGTTCATATTTCCTGTTTATTGCAGGTTTCAAGTATGTGATTGCTTTGGCTTCTGTTATTGCTGTGTCTCGTGTGTTGAACAGTTTGCCAATGAGACCGACCTGAAAATTTCCGATGCTGCCCTCTCCATTGCGTTTATCTTGCAGATGTTGGTATAAGGCACTGGTGATGCTTTTATTTTCTATAGCTCTTTTGTGTTCTTGATGTCTCGTTTTTAGCATCCTCGCTGTTTTGCCGATGTAAAATTCTCCGCAATGTACACATATGTACTGATACACTACAAAGCGGTCTCTACAAGTATATTTACTGTTTACTAAGTCCTTACAAACACTACAGTCGCAAGATTTATTATTATTACTATTTTTTAGAAAAGACGCTGAATTACAGCCATACTCATTTGTCAAACTTATTGGTAAGCTATACTTCTTAATTAATTTATTAACCTTACGGTTGCAGCGATCAGTAACATACGGTAGCTTGAAATTTACATTCCCATCTTGACGTGCTTTACTTTGCTTCCTTAAAATACTTATATTCTGATCTTTTTTGTTGTAGCCATTATTTTCTAAGATATTTTCAAATTTGGAAAGGTTCTTTTTTCTGAGTTCGGGGTCATTGGACCGTTTGCTTATAGTATTAATGCTATTCCTAACATAGTTAGACTTTACATGCGCAGGTAAGAACGAGTCTTTTCTAAAAACGATGCCCGAATGGCATTCCTTTTGATACCAGGAGTACTCTAAATTTCCCCCCTTATGCGAATTTGAATATCCAAAAAAGGTAACCAATTTTGTGGTTTTGGTGCTTCTATTGAAAACTTGATATTAGTATTAATAGACTCGAAAGCTTCTTGAATTGACCTGAAGTGGTCTTCATCGTATTCTAACGGACCGATAATAATGTCATCTATGTATCGCTTGTATAGACTTGGGTTGAAATTTAACTTTTCTAAAGCATTAGTTTCTATTTTATGCATAAAAATTATTGCAAAAGGCGGTGCCAAATGGCATCCCATAGGAACGCCTCTAATTTGCTTATAGATTTTATCATTGTACTTTATTTCATAATTGTAGCAAACAAAGCGTAGTAATTTTTCAACGTTTTCAATATTTATCCCAAAGTTCTCAATTTTATCCCAATTATTTCGCAAATGTTCAATATTATATTGTATAGCCACTGCTAATGGAATGCTTGGGTACAAGTTTTTTACGTCAAGTGAAATAAATACGTGGTTATTATTGATGCTACCAAAACTGTCTAGAGCTAAAATTAGATCATCAGTCTTAGTTAGATGTGCCGGAACAAAACTTAGGGCTTGTGTTAATATTTTTGAAACAACCCAGTCTATTTTCTCAACCGGTGTGTTGTTGACTGAGGCTATCGGTCGAACCGGAAAACCCTCCTCTGACTTTGTGATCTTTAATAAAAGTAAAGAAGTTTGCTGGATTACTCCCTGTACTTATTAACCTCTCGCTTTGAGAGAGTGACGGACTGTCCTTAATCGCGGTTTTTATTAGTTTATTCGCTTGTTTTTCGATGGCGTCTCTTTTACTTTTTTCTAGTATTTGGTAAGTATCTTCATCTTGAAGAAAAGCTTCGCTCTTATCAATGTAGTCCTCAGTTTTACAGAGTACGAATTGATTGGTTTTATCCGACCTCACGCATTATAGATCATTTCTATTTAGAAAAGCTTTAGTCGTTTTACTTTTTTTATTTATATCTACATAAGATTTGCTTTTTCTAAGTTTTGCTGTTTCGCAGTCTAAAATTCCTTTTAGATCATTTTCAAAACAAATAAAATTATTTTCTAATTCTTCGCTCATCTTAGGCGGCAAGCGACATGAATTCTTAGTGAACGGAACCTTTAGTACTGTTTCATCCTTAGGCTCATCTTTCATCCTATCGCTCCAACGTAAATTATATTTTAGGGCTTCAAAGTTCAAAGAAACCTTTTCCCAAAAAGACTTATCAATTTTATTAGGTAACCTATGCTTAGGTCCTTTATTTAGAAAATCCCCTACAGCATCGGGAATCTCCAAGTAGGTCTCATTAGCAAACTTGGTGTCTTGGAGTTGAGTGATAGTCGAAATTTTCAGGTCGGTCTCATTAGCAAACTGTTCAACACACGAGACACAACAATAACAGAAGCCAAAGCAATCACATACTTGAAACCTGCAATAAACAGGAAATATGAACTGCCACACTACAATCTGACTTCACAATTGAAGAGCGTTTTTGCAAAACTCACTCAGTCCATTTTCCTTATTTTTGGTAAAAGCTGATTTTTTGTTTCTATTCATTATAATCATTTTTAGTTCTGAACTAAGGTTTTTTATTTGATTCGAATGCTAGATGAAGCAGTATGTAGTCTTAAAACAAATATTCTATTTAAAGAGGAGGATATATACCGATATAAAAACGAGTCAACTCTGCAAAACTCACTCAGTCCTGGACTGAGTGAGTTTTGAAAAAACGGCAAAACAAACCTAATACAGACAAGCCTTTCAAAATATAAAAATCAGTTATATGGTTCATCAGTGAAGTAACGATCAATAACATCTGCATCAGTATTCGACGTATCATTAACAATCGAATCATAAAACCATGCGCAGTCGTCTGGAATCGTAAAATATTTCATCAACTTTAGCACGTCATTTCTTTTCGCCGGTTTCACGTGAGTTTCCAATGTTTTGATTGCGGCTCTCCCCATTTCCAAGACGTTTCTCCCAACCTTGATGATAGAGGTGCCTGATGGTGTTGCATAATACGCTCGTTGAGTAGAAAAATCAGTTTTTGTATGCGTAAAGACTCTGCTATCGCTCATTTTGAGTGGGAGTCGAGGCTTGGTTATATTCACGGATACAGATTTGTAATCACGGAGATTCCAATCGTCGCCGAGTTTGTGGACATGACCATGGTTACTGTAGATGTCATAATATTCCTTAGGAGAAATGATATTCTCTTGAAGACGTAAGTCTTTCTCGATTCGACCAAATACTCGATCTGGTGGCATGTAGCTATGTCCACGAACAGGAAAATAATGAACTACAGATTCGATTACTTTGCTGCCTCTTAAAAAATATTGAATGCAGTTAATCAGAATTGTGTTCTTATTTTGCGAGGCACAAGCATCAGAAAATAGTCGCAACTTCGTTGGAGGAGCAGGCGAACTTTCTAAATCCTTGTCAAGAGTAGTCAAGTAATCTAATAATGCACTTGATACCTCATTCGATCCACGCCCAGCTTGGGTCTCCAGCCACGTGTAGATATGTATGTCATCATTGTTTTGCTCTTTCTTATGCTTCATGATGGTCAAGTTATAAAGCCAAACCTGTCTTGAATAGAATACACTCAATTTTGGTAATGGTTGATTTTGTTGCATATCAAAGCATACTGTAAGGGTATTTTGAGGATCTTCGTTCAAAAACTTGTAAAATGTGCTCGCTTTTCTTTTGTGGAGACGAAACTCAGTTATATGCTCTTGCAATTTCTCTGAATTAGTTTCGGATTTAATACGCATTCTTAATTGTTTGCAAAAGCTGCAAACATCTTGTCGAGGATTCCCGAAGCCAAGATTGAATCTTGAGTAGAATAATCTCTTGAATTTCGAGATTGAAGCTATGTGTTGCTCCTTGTCAGAACGATCTTTTTTCCACAGTCTCCACATTCTTGAAATACTAAGGGTTGGTGGGAGGTAGCTACGGATACTTTTATTCCTACCATAGTGACTTTCACGGCATTTATAACTTTTGATCCACTCTATGATTGATGCATCAGTCTCTTTGTCTTTATTTGTCTTTCTTGATCCTCCTCGTTTTTCAACGAAATTTCGTCCTGTACTGTAGTAGGTACGAACAAGACGATTTACTCGAAAGCGACTTATGCATAATATCGAGAGGAAAGACTGCTTACACACTTTCACTACTTCTTTATCCAGTTTTCTGACTTTGTATTGAGCCTGTAGAGGCCGGCGTCGAGCAGAAGCTTGTACTCTTCTTCGCTGGCGTGTTGGCTGATGGACGTCAATGTATTTCATAATAAACATATCTTGCCGAACTTTTTCAACATTTTCGTAAAGATGATCGAAGAAACCTGAAAAATAAAGTGGGGATCCTAAGAAAATGTATTAGCAAATGTATTGTATGTTGCAAAAGCCTATTGTTTCTATACTATTATTATTCCTTCACTCAATATCTTCTCAATGTTTCCACGTTGTATTGTTACACATGGAATAATACGAAATAAATATATTTATCATGTAAGTAATAATGCTACATACCGTGTATACTTGCATTTAACCCAGATGCCTGGGCCTACCGATATGCTTGCGATTAGGTGATTAGGTCATACAAACAATACAACCACGATATGTAGGGTTTAGACATAATTATCAATCTTGACCTAAACCTGAGCTAAATCGAATTATATCGTAAACCAACCTAAACTTGTTGTGTCTACGACAAAAAACATTTCTGAAAAATCAGGAAGCTGAGAATAGAAGGACAATTGCTTTTTGTGCACTGCAATAATTTTCCGGAAATGTATTTCATGATGCATACTTCTGAAGTACATGTAATATCTTTCAACTTTCATCTGACTAGCCAATGGATCGGTCCTTCCTGGGTAACCCCATGATTACGGATATTCGAGCCTAAACACATTGGAGCCAGACAAACGAAGTAGGCCTACATGAGCTTATCCTACTATGTTTAGAGTCTGACTTTGCTTTAGACAAAAGAACAGAGCAGATGAATGTAACAAATGAAATAAAAATGCATACATGTAAAGCAATTGAAAAGAAATTCTAATGGGAAAATACTAAAAGATTATAAATTATTCTGTCATACTCTTATTCATTTCGTTACTGTACCTTTGTAATTTAAGATACTTCGTTTCACTTCAGTTTAAAATTAAAAAGATATTTGTTAGTAGGTGAACTGAACTTACTTTGCACATCTTCCTCACTTAGAAGGGACGCCTGGCATATCGAATAATTCTGGTTATTGTGGCTACACTTCACTTCAGGTAGCTTCAGTTGCGGTTTGTAACGATTTGATTTTCTTCGTGCCGCAGTATTTCCCGATGAGTGCCTTTTCCTGCCAAAAGGCTTTTCAGTAACCGAAATATGGTAATCTTCGACCAATTCATTAACAGACATGTTAATGACAAAATGTTGATATCGAATTTGTCTGTCGGGAAGCCGACTTTAGAAAAATTGATTGTTAGGTGTTCTAAATATTTTTGACTCTTAATTGACTTTTCGTAATGGTCTTTAACACGTGTCTTATACTACTGATGATTTGCATGTATTACTTACTGTACCTTTACTGACACTCTTACTGAAATATAGATATATTTGATTGATTTCATTCATTAACAGACATTGCAAGTCATTCACTGAAGCCGTCACAATAACGTCTGAACTGAGAACATTAATGATGGATCATAGTGTCACGAATAAAAAGTATAACCAAAGATATCTATGATATCTATGATCAAGCGATGAATGATAGACAACTGTCGCGTATCTAATATGACTCATGGCGGCAACCAAAGAAGGTAGACAAAGACAGTCGGCTGCGACTAGGGAGCGCAAAATGAATTAAATCTAAATATAGTAGTTTATCATTGGACTGAGTGAGTTTTGCAGAGCTATTTGATGGACTGAGTGAGTTTTGCAAAGCTACAGTAGATGGACTGAGTGAGTTTTGAAAAATTCTCACAAATTAACAAATGTATTTCTGAGGTTTAAAATAGTGATACAAGCTCAAGTTTCTGATAGCTTTTAGAATACATTTCATATTGATGAAAACGGGGCAGAACTCATTTTTGAGAAAAATGGACTGAGTGAGTTTTGCAAAAACGCTCTTCAATTAGACATGCATTCATACAGACATCACAATTCTTAATATCACTCACTCTTCATATATCTTCACACGGTTTGCTTGGCCCGTAACGCTATTGTAAGATCGACCAACGAAGGCGCTGGACGCAGAAGATCAGTCTGTTTACTTTTGGAATTTTTACTTTTGGAATATTACTTCGACCTAAAACTGCTCGGGGAGTTTTTGCTGCTATCGTTTCGGTAAAAATCATTATGATCTCCCGTCGTCTGGTCAATTACGTGGACATAATTGATTATCAAGAAGTCAGTGCACTTACAACAATGGAGGCCTTCAGACGTGTTGTATGGACACAGGCGACCGGTAAATAGTACTCACGATGCAAAGAGGGTCAAGAGACGCAGATGAAGGGAGCTTTTTGGAACAATCAGCGAATATTGCCAAATTTCACAAGAAGTGGGCACAATCGACGACAATCGAAGACCAGAGGACAATAGACGACTCCAAGGAGATTCCAACCATGTAAAAATCACCACAAACACAGTTCATGCAAGATATCCAACAAGCAAGAGAAGACAATGTCACCTCTCCTCTCATTGTCTGAAGGAGAGCCAAATCATGCGACCGCACACTACAACGTTCAGGTTGTTGATATCCATTATGCGCTACTCTGCTAACCGTCGCAATTGCAACGTGACAACAAACTGTTCGATGTGGCAAAATAAAATATTTGATTTTCAAAAAAACATAATGTCATGAATCATAGGTAATAGGCAAAGACTTCCTGGCAAGCATTCATCAATGACGATAATAGTTTTCGATTTAATTGAATTTACCTTCAGTCCGAACACTTACGATTGTAAAAGCTATACAAGATGAGAAAACGTCAATGTGTCTCATACTACACAGTGATTTCGAAAAAACTAATTCAATCATTATAACGCTTATTTTCACTATAAAAGAATATGTAGCGATCAAGATTGAAATGTGTCTATAGACTTGTGTAGAAACCACAAAAATGTTGAACGTCGCAAACGCGACTGTTAGCCATTAATGGGTTAACGTTGACTCACATGCAACTATCACTTTCATTCACGCCCGCATTTTATAATACCTCGGTAGACTACTTTGGCCCGCATCAAGTGAAGCTAAGCAGAAACAAATCAGAGAAAAATTATTGTGTCATATTCACCTGCATGAATTTACGGGCAGTACACCTTGACCTGGCTAAGGATGACTCTGCCGATCAATTTTTGCAAGTTCTCAGACGTTTCTTCGCACTCAGAGGTTTTCTTGCACTCATATTAAGTGACAATGGCACTCAAATGATAGGAACAGAGAAACAACAATTAGGCGAAATGATTCGAAATTGGGACAAGGAACGCATAAGAGGATTCTGCGAAGACAAAGGAACTAAATGGAAATTTACTACTCCCTCGCCCCTCATCACAATGGTGTCACCGAATCACTAGTAAAGACTAGCAAGAGAGCATTAAAGATTGCAATCGGTGAACAGAAACTGACACATTCAGAGTTATGTACAGTATTGCTAGAATGTGCAAACATAATCAATCAGCGTCCGCTCGGTACAATGAACAATGACCCCAACGACGGAAAATACCTATGTCCCAACGACCTTCTTCTTGGACGAGCCAGCTCCTTGCTTCCGGCGGGGCCTTTCCTTGAACGACTAGTTTAGAAACAGCACATCAAACATTTTATTTCTCACGGAATCATAACACAGAAGTTAAGCATAATGTAAGATGAATGACAAATATACTTCAGATTGGTACTGCTATCTTAATTTCAATAACAAATAAAACTAGATAATTGCAATTAGGCCAACAATTAGACTACTGTACAGTAAATTGCAGCTGTCTGTAATTAATTACACTTTCTGAATAATTGGCACAATCTGATATGGGCCTGCTTGTAATATCGAATTAGAGATCTCGAGATGTCGGTATTTGATAAATACTGATTCTCGAGATTGATATTCGAGATCGAGATTAAATTCACTAAGTGTATGTCATGGTAACGCTCGCAACAGACATTGAATTTATTATCTACAAGGAAGTGGATTTAGAATAACTTAGTTGATTATCACAGTGATTAACATTCATGGAAAGTCGATAATCTTTGGTAGCATAAACTGGCTAGTCATTCTTGTCTCCGACGGAAAAAACTTATTCTATATTTTCGGTACATTCTATGTTTCGTACATTCTAATATAGAAATTTAATATTTTCTCAAGAGTCATAACTAACTTTGACAGAAAGTTGTCTTTCAGATACATTGACTAACGTGAAATCATCTAGCATCATAAACGATTTTTCAACTTTATATTGTCATTTTCATGTACAAAATGCATTGAAGCACACAGCTCATAAAATAGGGGCATAATTGAAACTTATATAATAATTTTTATACTACCCTTTGTCATCTATACAGACACATTTAAGCTCTTTAGATAGCATGGGTCTGAGCTTTAGACTATATATCATATCATGGTCATCGGCGCAATTCGTCAAAAACTGATTTGAAATTTTACTTCGGTGCAACCAACTCGTGGTTTGACCCAAATAGCGGATAGTTTCTGGAGAAAATGGTCGCGTGATGTTTTACCTATGCTATTCCCAAGAAAGAAGTAAATCGAGAAGTTCGTGTCGGGGATATCGTAGTAACTGCCGATTGTAATCCTCTTAGAGAAATATGGACACTTGGCGAAATTCAAGAAATTTACAGAGGCATGGATGATCAAGTCCGCAACGCTAAAATAAAAATTGGCCAAACCTCTGTCCGCAGACCTATAACTAAGTTAGCTGCCTGTCGTCTTAGAGTGCTAACTATTGCTGGCGGGAGGATGTTTCGATCAACTTCGAAATTTCTAATTTTGTTTTGTGTTTGCTTCGTTTGTAGTTCATCTCTGAGGTGTATGTTTGATGCTTATCTTTTCTGTATTTTTCCTTCCAAATTCTGTTCCTTGCCTTGTTTGAGTGTAGCTTGGTTTGACGCAATGTTTGTCTGACCTTTTGGTGCGAGTGTAGTTTGCGTGTTGCGTGTGTATGTCAAGGTCTCCGTGTGTCTGGCCTTGCCGTGCGCGTCACAGACTCGCTCCCCTTTTTCTTCTCGCCTTTTCTATTTCTTGATAGGCGACGCATCGACTTGTAATACAATTGTGTAGTTATTTTTGAAGGTTGGAACTCCGAGACCTCCACACACTTTGACTCCCAACAAATTTGAATCGTCTCTCTGTCATTCTCTGCAGTGATGTAATTGTGCATTGCTTGACAGACTTTAATTGCATTGTACATTGTACATTTAATGTACGTGCGCATGTAATATGCATATATAGTATAGGCCTACATCTATCTGCATGTAGATAATATTGAAGAAATGAGTTTTTGCGCAAAATTGCGACATGAAACCCATAGAATAGTACAAATTATGCATCACCATTCGAAAGATTTCATTCGGGATGTCTCATAACATTATCTTTATAGCGAATAAGCCATTAGAACGAGACACAAAGATGGGCAATTTCACGTAAGCATCAACCTCGGTGAAAAAATATTTTTTGTTGAATACAAACAATTTGACGCTTGATTTATCTGAAGAATACTTGAAATCATCAGGAATCAATAACCATATTACTTATTCTACGACTTATAAAAAATTTCAGTCAATTTTCGGCAGACATCTGAAAATGTTTCGAAATTGTGATAATTTAACTGTTTTTTAATCGAGCGCAGTGCGAGGATGGTTCGTGGCCATTCGCATGCACGAAGTATTTTTCAAGACAGATTGACCTGGGCTACTTGACTGTGGACTCGCTCACTGGGATATCTACGTGCTTCAGTGAAAAAAATTGATTGAAAGTTGAGCCTCTAAAACGAGCGTCCGTTGCGCCTTAAATACGTTTTATTTATCTACAGCCTAAACAAAGAGTGATAGAAAACTCATATCTCAGATTATAAGCTAGATATCCCATATATATAAGGTCATCATAATTAATTAGCGAATGAAGTACTTCCTTAGTCACTATTTCAGATCAAAAATGCGAGCGTCCGTTACGCGACGGGTGCCCATTTTCGAAAGTGTTCACTGCCCTTTCTTTTTGGGTATGATCTGTCCCCACATTGTACATCTGATAAAAGCTTGGTGCTTTGTGTCACACAGAGCAGTCAGTCAAGTTGTAGACAACCTGAGAACAAATATTTTTCTCACAGATGACGAAGGAGAATGGCGACTTGCTGTCGGCAGGGTCGAGTCACGACCGTAGTCAGCAGCTGACTACGGCAAGCCGCTTGCCGCGTCTGATGCCCTGTACATGTAGATATCTATGACAGACAATAAAATTGTTCATCTAAGGCTTAGTCGGCAAGGCAGCAGGGAGGCGAATGATTTTCTCACAGCTAGCCCATGACACCTAAATTCCTATTGACTTTACGTTAACCTTAACAGAATCAAGTTGAGAGCATCATTAAACTGCTTGACTGCGTCGATGGATGGTCATAAGAGCAAAGCAGCGATCCGCCAAAGGCGATACCGAGATTCTAAACGCGCCAACGAGCAACATCGACGTAAAGAAAGAGAGAGAAAGCGAATTGCAAGGGAGAAGATCAAATCGAATGGAGGTGAAGCATTGAGACAACACAGGATGAAGGAGAAAGAGCGCCACAAGAAATACAGATTATTGAAGAAGATAAAGAAGTCTGAGATTATCGCAACGACAGATCAGCCTGAAGAACCTTACAACACACCACAGGCCCTTGGTAAGGCAGTGAAGAGAGCTCAGGACGCTTTGCCAAAGTCTCCAAGGAAGAAGCGACGTGTTTTGGCTGACTTGCTCAGGTCACACAAGCCGAAGATTATATGCCCGCGACGAAGCAAAATAACAGAAGAGGTTTCGAGAAAAGTAAAGGACTTCTATCTCTTGGATAGTATCTCGTGGCAAGCACCAGGCCAGAAGGATATTTTCATTGAGAGAACTGTAGAAGGAAAGCGATATATCCCCAAGCGCTACATGGTGATCTCCATCAGAGAAGCGCATGCAATCTTCAAATTGCAGCATGCTGACGTCGAAGTCGGTCTGACAAAGTTTAGTCTGCTGAGACCACGTCACGTATTCCTGATGTGCAATACACCTCACTCCGTCTGCATTTGTCAAATGCACGAAAACATGCGCCTTCGACTCAAAGCGATCAACTCCGTTGACCCAGGCATCAGCTATCAATTTCGTGAGTTCATATCGACCATCGTTTGTGATCAAGAAAGCGAAGATTGCATGTCATCGCAGTGCGAGTTCTGTCGCGTTTCTATTGAGAATATACACGTCGATGTTGAAGATGAGAGCCAAGAGATATCGTATCACATTTGGGCTAAGGACACTACAAAGCTGCCACAGTTGATCTCAAAGTCGGAAACAGTCAGAGATATTCTGAAAGGCATCAAGTCCGACCTCAAGCCATTCTTGCTACATACCTTCATTAAAAGGAAGCAACAGGAGTGGTTTGAAATGGCAAAATCTTCGGTAGATGGAAAGACAGTTCTCGTGCAAGTGGATTTCAGTGAAAATTTCACAATTAAGCATCAGAATGAAATCTCAAGTGCTTACTGGAGTAATAAGCAAGCTTCGCTGTTTACTTCTCATGCATGGATAACGGATAACACCAGAGAATCAATTGTGATATGGTCAGACAACTTAGAACACACAAAGTTATCAATCTATGTCTTCGTACAAGAGATCCTCAATCATTTGACCTCGAAGTACATTGACATAAGGCATGTGAATTTTATTTCCGACGGTCCATCTTCTCAGTTCAAGCAGAAATTCTTGTTTAGCAATCTGCACTTGTGGGGCTCGCGCTTCAATATTTCAATCGATTGGAATTTCTTTGCAACGTCGCATGGGAAAGGTGTCGTCGACGGCATAGGAGGATCAACCAAGCGAATGATCTGGAACAGGATTAGATCCGGTCGTGTCGTCAACACTCCACGAGAATGCTTTGAGGTAAGTTTCGGCTACATGTTCATGTACGTCTATATTTGATTCAGCTCTTAGTGCATTAGACGACTTGCTATCAATGTGTCTATTACATGTAAATTGAATTAAATTTTAAAGTATGCCGACACATTTTGCTGCCTACATAGGCCTAATTATTATCTGTGTTATAAAGTGGTTGGCGTCAAATTTACGTAGGCCTACATGTATGTGCATCCACAGGCCTATCTTCTGAGGCATACGTATAGTTCTAAATTGTGAATGATTTGATTTTTCCAGCTAGCCAAGGAGGTGTTGAAGACTGTCCACTTCATGTGGATTCCAAATGAAGAGATTGAAACCTTGGCTGATCAAATGGCTCACTATTGGAGTAAAGTGAGATCAATTCCTGGCACGCAGCAAATCCATCAAGTGAAATCAATTGATCATTATCGTGTGGAGGTCTCTGCATTCAGTACAAGCATGGACAGCAGAACAGTGATCTACGCAAATCCACAGAGTAAGTTCAGCATACTGAGACTATCACAATTTACGCGTAAGCTTACAATCCGTGTAATTCAGTGAGCTAAAAATCTGTGTACACGTGGTTTACTTCATCTACGAAAAAGGATACCACGAGTACTGTTTCCACTGCATGCTGAGATACAGTAGGTCAACTGTAGCACAGAATTTCTTTGTCGGGGTATAGGCCTATACTGTTCATACACATGTATATATGTAGCACACGCCTGTGTGCGTACTGCAGGGTGTTTAATATTCCTTTGCAGACGAAGTTGCGCAGACAACTGAAGAAGCAACTGATCGGACCAGCTCTGAAATGCCGGATACAAGCCCTGACGTCCAATGTCTCGTATGTGAGGACTACTGGAGTAACTCTCTACCAGCGGAGAAATGGATTCAGTGTCTGCACTGTAAGGAGTGGACTCATCAATCTTGCATTGATAGCGAAGAAGACTTGGAAAGCTACACGTGTGACTTGTGTAACATCATTAAAACTTTGTGATTTTAAGACTTCGTGCGCATGTGCTACACTGCATATTTACAGCACAACGTGTGCTGAGCTTCCTAAATACACATTGATTCAAATGGAATGTGAATATTTTGACTGAGTCGAATATAAAGTGGAAGTCTAGAAATTGTGCGTAAATACCAAAAAATCGAGCGTCCGTAACGTTATCCTGCAAAAATCTGTTAGAATATCATACCAGCTGTGCAGTACAATGCTATTCTAAAGTTAAGTCGGGAAAAAGTTGGTTAAAAGTATAATTATCTACGAAATTAGGCACTTGGACAAAACGAGCGTCCGTTACGCGAGCGTCCGTAACGATGGATTGAGGTCTGTAAAATCAAGCCATCTTTGTTAATCATCAAACCAAAAGCATTTTCTTGAAGTTTTGTGTTTCTGGTTTCAGAAAAATGTAATTTATTTGGATTATTTAATGTCAATTCGCAGAGTTTTACATTTTAAAATTAAAAAGTCAAAACGCGTTTTTCTCCGCGAGCGTCCGTTACGGCTACATTTGTGGTCGTAGAATTTGCTACAGTACGAATTTCAAATTGAATTTTTGGTAGTATATAAAGATGGATAGCACGCATATATATCTGCAAAATAAGCGCTCTATGATGTTTTTAAAAGCCTACAGAGCTTTCCGAACGAGCGTCCGTTACTAAATGAAATTGCCCAGCTATAGAAAAATGTAGTGATGCATGAAAAAACATTATTTACATTCAAATTTCAAGTTGCTATTTAGGGTACTACAATTGATGTAGAATGTTGTGCTTATAGCACCATATAGATCTGCTTGACCAAACAAATTGCAGAAATACTTTAATTGTTATGAACAGTTTTTGAAAACGATAAAAATCGCCCGGTACTGATAGCGTTAATGCTTTGTGCAAGTTGATGTGACTACAATGGACAATAGCTGATTGTTGATGACAGTTTCAACTGCTGGTCAGACACCGATCTGTGTAAATGTTGCTAGATCTTATGAAGAATCAAAATGTGTTGCGACTACAATAAATTCTGTAAATTTTTTTTGCGATCAGGAGAGACTGCTTGTTTAGCTGCGACAGTAACATCAGTTGTCATGACGTTTTCATTATCTGTAGCAGCAAATCGGTCAAGCTAACGGTATAGACAAATGTCGTATTTCTGCCCGATGATGAACTATTCTACCATGAAAGTGCAGTCATAATCCTAGAAATGACAAATTTCATTTTGAGATTTCAGATTCATGTTGGATCAGGTTTGAATATTATGTTATTTGTGCTATGAGTATATGAAACTCGAAAGTACATGGATCTACAGAAAAAAATGGGATTTTGCGATGTTTCAGGCTCTGTAACTTGCAAGACGACTGACGTTACAACTTATTAAGAATTGTTGTTTTACTCATGTTGGATGACAATCTGTATATTAACAATAACAAGAAGCTCATGCGCTAGAAGAAGCTCAACCCACTGCGCAGGTGCTGTTCGGCTTGCAGATTCCATGCTCCTTCGGTTGTTCTCAGACTGCCTAATATATGTACCGGTACACAATAGCCCCAAATGGACCATCCTTGTTCTCTCACCGATCTCAACAATCCCCGCCTATTTCTTGCTTTAAATTTTGAGTCAAACACGCATGTCATGTGATGTAATGATGTAGAATCCTGAAACTCTTGGTTTATCGCTCCGTGAAGTATGAAACAGAAAATCTGAAAACATATCAGAAATTACCTGTAATTCTCATTTCAGCTCCTCCTTCGCCGCTAACCCATCATCTTCATCGGAATGATGTGTCGCGTGGCAAACCGGTTGAAGTAGGCCCTTCTATTTGGTTTGGATTTCCCGAAAGTGTCACTGATGGCAAGACTAGAGGCAGCTGGTGCGTCATTGCTTCTGAAGACGGTCCAACCAAAGGGAGAGTTTTGTCATTTACAATTAACCTTAAGAAGACGTACCGCATCCAGTCTGTTACAATTTGGAATGGGTTTGTTGGTGAGTCCGACTTTCATCGTTTAATTCATAACTGTAAATAAAGTTGATTTTGCGGTTAAGCAAGATGGTCCGTAATTAAGTTACAAAAACGTCAATAATGGTGATAAGACCTTTCCAGGACAGACAAAAAATCAAAAAAAATTAGGTTCCCCAAAATTGATGAAATTTTCATGAAAATGAGTGTAATATTAACAATTTGAAATGAAATTTATTCATTTTAGCGTTTTGGAAAACGACTATTTTTCAAAAAATTTCGAATTTTAAATTACCCGCTAATCAGCTATTTTTGAGCTAAATCACAAGTTTACGGACTAAAATCGTTACTTATTCAACAATGTTAGCGAAATTACTGCCCGTTCATTTGTATTCAAAATATTTATTAAAAAATGGAAACCTCTTCGGATGAAGTTAAATATACATTAGATATCCTTTCATTAACACATGAAATGGATATAGCAAAATACAAAGATAGAGTCAGGCATATGGAAGATAAGAAGTCGCTACCATTATCAAGATTAGAACATTATGACAAATTAAGAAAAAGATGGTCTATAGTTAAGAATGTAACACAAGGTATTGGAGTATTTGTAACAGTTTCTTTAGGCGTTCTGACTGTTGTCATTTCTTCTGGCGCGGCGCTCTTACAATTCCTGTTATTGCTACAGCTTTAACAAACACAGGTGTTTTTACAATTTCACTCGCGACAATGATAGATTAAACTTCAATCACTCGTAAAGTTGGTTACGTGGGGCAGACTCCTGCGAATTATCTCTCTCTCTCTCTCTTTGGTTGTCATGCCATTGGGTTGTCATGCCTGCCACCCACTACCGCTCTGAGGCCCTCAGACAGCTCTCTAATACCGATTTCTACCAGCCGGTCGATAGAGAGCCCTCCTCGATCGTGGCCCCGCGCTTACGTCAACTTGTTCGCCACTTTCACAACAGCCACTTCATCAGCGCTTGGGAGAAACGGGTTCTCCTCCCCCCTCCTGACCACCGATCCCGCAATTTCTACCTCCTACCAAAACTGCACAAATCCTCATGGCCTTCTCCTTACATGCCTTCAGGCCGTCCAATTGTCACGGATATTCACAGCCTCTCCAGACGCTGCAGCGACTTCACCAACTTGTTCCTGCTCCCCCTGTGTTCTCTTCAATCAAGCTTTCTAAAATATTCCAGCCACCTGATAGCTATTCTCCGCTCTCTCGCAGTAGAACAAGACACCATCCTCTTCACCATGGACGTGGCCTCACTCTATACTAATATCCCAATCGACGAGGGGATTGCGGCAGTGTGCAGGGCATTCCTTGATCACCCTGAAGCTGACCGCCCAGACCTCACAATCCTGTCCCTTCTGAAAGCAATCCTCAACTCCAACTATTTCTCCTTCCAAGGTTCCACATGGCGCCAGAAGTCAGGCGTTGCGATGGGCAATGCCTTCGGAGGAGCTTTCGCCAATATTTTCATGGACTCCTGGGAACGCTCCGCCCTCGCCTCCCACACCCTGCAACCGGTACTTTGGAAACGCTACCAGGACGACATCATCGGTCTGTGGACTCATGGCGTGGACAGCCTGAAAGATTTCCGCTTCTTCCTCAATTCTCATCACCCCAACATTTCTACCACCCTCAACTACGGCTCCTCGCTGAATTTTTTGGACCTAACCATCGAAATAAATGGCAGCAGTCTCTCCTACCGCCTCCATTCTAAGGACACAGACACTCACCTGATCCTTCCTCCATCCTCCTGTCATCCTCCTCATACCTTCAAAGGCGTGCTCTATAGCGAGATTCTCCGCTTCGCTTCGCACAGCTCTAGCGCCGAATCATTTCAAGCCTCCTATAAATCAATCTCGAAGGTTTGGCGAGCCCAGGGCTACTCGAGGTCAATCATCCGTTCTTCCAAAGCAAAGGTCCTTTCCCACCTCAACCTCTCGTTCGAATGGAACTCCGGCATGGTGCCATGCCCCAACCCTTCATGCCCCATATGCAGCTTCGCCGACTTCTCCAGCAACTTCGGTGACAACTTCTCCGGCATCCGATACCCGATCCTGGGGCGCATCTCCTGCAGGTCTCAAGGCATCATTTACTTAATTTCCTGTATGAGATGTGGGAAGTCGTATGTCGGCCAGACGAACAGAGCCCTGCGGGACAGAATATGCGAACATGTCAACAACATCAGATATCGAACGCAAAGCACCTACCTTTCCGAACACTTTTCCTCCAACTGCGGCCTCGAAGACTTCATCTTCAAAGGAATTGATTCCAGTCCCAACCCAATGAAGCGAAAAACCAAGGAAGCCAAATGGATAAAAACCCTCAAAACAATGTCACCCTCCAGCCTCAATCTCTCCATGCCAGACAATTCAAAAATCACGAACCTGATCCTTTGTATTGTATCTGATCCAACTACTGTCGCTTTTGTCTAATTTCCCTATTGTTTGCATGTTTTCATCTTAACTAAGGGTAATTGTCCGTTTCACTCCCTTTAAGATCCTGCTTAAATGATTCTTTCATTTTAAATGTTACTGAGCTGAAGAAGCTATCGCGAAACCGGTTCTCAGTACATACTATAATCTTGCCACCCATCGTTTTCAATTTGACGCGTTCTAGACGGGTTTTCGGGTACAGAGCGGGTGACACAGACAGCTTTCTTTGTCTTCGCTATCTCTCTCTCTCTCAAAAAAACAACTCAAAACTCAAAAAGTTTATTGCCCATGATGGGAACAAACAAGATGCACAAGTATTACATATACTGTTAATATGAATGGCAGAGAAAGTAAGATGTCAATAATAGTTGAAATGGGTGAGATGAAAGATAAAATCACACTTTGCACCATCGCCGTTGTATTCATAGGTGAAGTTTTGAGTGAGATGAAAGTCTGAAAAAATCTTGAGATGCATGAGTAACAGAACATGATCGATGATGATGTAGGAATGGAATGAATCAGCCATCATTTCATAATGTATAGGAGAGGAGACAGAGTATGCATCAATCGAATGTGTTTTCGTTATTTATTTGAGTTACATTATTATTTTCTATTTTACTTTTATTTAGCGATTTTATTTGCACATCACACCCAGCAGCAGATTATTAACCCTATTATTATTCCTATTATTTGATCGGAGGCACGGAAATAATGATAGGTATGGTTTTAAAGTTCAAAATAATTTCAAATACCTGGAAAGTAGTTGAAAAGTTACAAGTTAACAGCAAATCAATTTTGTCTCCGACCTCCGATGTAGTCTTTTAGCGAGTGATGATAGCGAGCAAAGATATTCGATGGTTCTGATGTGAATGGAAGTGAGTAAGGCTCAGTAATATTTGGTAATAAAGCAATGCATTTCTCCTATTGTTTTCCAGCTCTTTTAGCATTAAGCGTTAATGTGGTCATAGCAATCTGACCGAACACTTTGTCAAATTCCAATTGCTTGAGATAATATCATTTTGTTCATGTATTGATTAGATAAGTCTATCATTTCATGCTATGGAATACCAGACATAATAATCAGTTGGTTTGTAGTCCGCTATCTAGGGTTTCTGTAACCATTGTTCTCTCCAAATATTTAGTAAAGTCAATCATGTAGCATTTCACGAAGAGAAACATACTAACAACAAATATCTACATTCCGCTAGCTATGATTTCTGACATTCATTGCCTTAACAATATAGTCGTTTATAGGTTTAATCTTTCCGATTGTCAACGAATTCATGAAGGCATAGAAATCTGATCGTGTAGCATCTATCAGATATGGTATTAGCGCATTTCGTTCTTCACTATATCTTGGACATACAGCAATGAAATGATAGATATCTTCATTCTCTTCTCGATCACATATTATCAAACTCCCTTCCTATCTCCACTATGTTGAACTATGCGTTCTACATTTTCTAATGTAGAACGGAATTTCTATGAATCAAAATACATGTAATCCAATGGGCTACCGTGCTACATTTTTTTACCCTACAATGCACCCAAATTGCAAGTAAGCTTAGATGATATCTTGGGTATAGATAATAAGGCTACACCTCATGCAAATGCCAGTTAAATATCGGTTCACTTGAAATTCAAATGAAGGAAATGCACATAGAAGTAGATAATAGTACTTTCTATGGTATTGTTAATTTCTATGGAAATGCATGACATCAATATTGGATAGGCTATCTACTAGGACTTTGGATGCCATGGAAAGCCAACCACGTTTGTGTTCTTAGCAGATTGTCTATATCGTCACTGGTCCATAGAGTTCATTGACATTTCTTGATCGTTTGATAATAGTGATATAACTACTCCATCTGTACTACCATAGAAAGATGTAGCACTCGGCTTCGCCTCGTGCTACATTTTCTGTGGTAGTACAGATGTCGTAGTTATATCACTATAATTTACATACACAATCTTTATATGTATTGCGATTTTGATAGGTTCCAACTTCTGCTGCCAGTGTGTGATTTCCAGTTCTAAGTTTAATAATATTATTAATTTTAGTTTTATCTCTATTATCCATTATGTAGGGCTTTAATTCACATTGAAATCTGCAGAGTTCTAAATAGTTAAACCCTTTATTACTATGTTTGGCACTGTCGATCCAATCTTTTCGAAAGTATTCAGCTAGTACATTATCAACTAATTTCTTAGTATTTCTACCATTTTCCAAGCTCTGTGCTTCTGTGAAATGGACTTTATCAAACATTTTAGAAACTCTTGCATACCATGTATTTTAATAAGATCTATTATCTATATCACATTTTATCTTTTTGAAAATTCGTGCAATTAGTCTTTTGTCCTCACACCTACGTGTTTAGTTTTGTATTTAGTTTAATGAAATAATTCATAGCAGATTTGTAGCAATAATATTCTATCGGTTTGACTCCAAATTCACCGATGATGCAATAATTAGGGGTAGTCATCCTCAAATGATAGTACCTTTTATAAAATTTTACAACGACGCGATTTAGATCGGTCAAATTCTTATCGAAGAATAATTCACTGCCATATTTCATTTTTGAAAGCGTTAGCATTTCAAATGTTTCATTAAAGACCCTACCATCAACTGTATTGAATTCCTTTAAAGTTTTGGCAGTTACATATGAAGATGACTTTCCTTTTTTGGTTAACTCTTCCTTGTGCTTCCTGTCACTTTTAGCAATCCAAAAACCTAGGTACTTGTATTCATCTACTACTTCAATTACGGATATATCATCATCCGAACTGCTCTTTTCGAAATCCTATTTGTGATTCATGCAATAATTCATACTTCTCAATCCAGTCATTTAATCTGTCGTTTAATATTCGGATTAGTAATTTTCCAATGCATGAAGATAAATTAAGACATCTGTAAGAGTCAGCTTCATTTCTGTCACCCTTCTTAAAAATAGGGGTAATCCAACTCGAATGCCATGGGGTATTATGGTCATTCATTACTTGATTAAATAAAGTGTACAGAATTTGTGTTTGATTCGTGTCATTCTTTATCATTTCATATACAATTTCATCTGGACCACTGGATTTAGAGTATTTTGAATATTTGATTGCATTTTCGACTTCTGTTATAGTAATATTTCGATTAAGAGCATCGTCATTTCTAGAAGGTAATAGTATTTGATTTGCAAAGATATCTGAAGCATAGTTAAGTTTTTTAAGTTCATTGTCTCTCTTCTGAAGATTATCTCTAAATGATTGAGCATTTAGGGTGGTTTTAACTTTATTATTTTTGTTAGGCTGATTTTTGTTAAGTAATTCCCAATATCTTTTGACATCATTATTCGCTTTGGCTGCTTGTAATTCCTTTAGTTTCCGTTGTTGTAAGATCCTTCTTTCTCTTTTAACATTTTTGTTAAGTTCCCTTTTCGTTCGTAATAGCAAGCTTAAATTTTGCTCAGATTGATCATTTTTATATGTTTCTACATTTTGTTTATATGATTTTCTGAGAATTCTTGCATCTTCAGAATATATTGGCTGGCTGTTAAAGCTCATCGTAGTGAGTAATGATTCTTTATTAATGCTGACAATTCTATCATATATCTCTGATTTATTTAGTTTTTTGTCCTTCATATCTTCCAAAAGTTTAGAACTTCTGTCTGACACATCTTGACGATATTTTTCCAAATTTCTCTCAGTTCTCCACCTGAAGGGGATGATACGTTTCTGAAGATCCTTTTGAAATGTGTTTCTAATATTTACTGTTATATGTGCATCTAGTTTTAAAGGCATTTTTATATCAAATTTTATTGGTCTATGGTCAGTATACAATTTTGGCTCCACATTTTGAAGGCTTCTATATTCTTCAGCATAGATTCCGAAAGTATTAAATAGTCTATGACTGATTTACAGAATTTATCATTTTGAAGCCTGCAAAACGTATGTTCACCGTTTTCAAGTCTACCATTAGCTATTATAAGTGAATTTTCATTGCAAAAGTCTATCAATTCTCGACCTTGCTTATTGATAATGATGTCTTCAGCATTTCTTATCGGAATATTCAAATGATTGTTATCATTTATGTTGCCAGTTCGGCTATTAAAGTCTCCCATTATGATTATATGTTTCATTCTAAATTGTCTTATGTAATCTTTAATCTTATTAAGGTAATATTTATCAGCATACTTAGATTCTCTGCCCTCCCTGTAACAAAAAATCATGTGTATTTTATCCACATGTTTTTTACTTCTACTATTATCATGTCTCCATTTTCACCTGTTATGTTCTCAATAACCATGTCTTTTTTTTCATAATACAAATTGATTCCCTTGATTTGGCGGCCAAAATTATTTTTAGTTTTACTGGTCGTTTCTATCATGTCATATTGATCGATTGGTAATAAATTATATTCTGATAGGTGCGTCTCCGTGAAACATATTATATCTGCATCAAGTGTATCTTTGATTACATTAGCATCCTTAATTTTATTGACATTTAATCCATTAATGTTGGTATAGAATAGCTTAATTGTTTGCATTTCATTCTTACTTTTTGTCTCTGACGCTACTGTCTCCTCTCCTTGCTCACTTTCGTTAAAAATACTGCTGAGGACCAACTTGATTCACGTTTTGTTGAAATTGTCCTTGAGTCATAGGTGTATATGTTGCTGGATAGTTAGGTTGAACAACTTGTTGTGGCGGATATGATTGGTATCGTTGGTATGGCTGGTATGTTGGTCTATAAGGTTGTTGCTGCTGTTGTTGGTAGTTGCTTCTTGAATTTGTGTACCATCGTGGTCTCGAGTAGCAATTTCCAGCCATGTGCCCTCGTCGCCCGCATGAATGGCAGACAGTAGCTGGCCTACGTTGGTAATTTGATCGATTGGGTCGGTAATTGGTTCGTTCGTAGGGTCTCGATTGTTGTCGGGGTTGTGATTGGAAATACGTCTGATTTGGCATTTGTTGTCGCATTGTGTTGTTCACGGTAGCCTTTAAGTCGTCAATCATGTGTTTCATAACAGTCAATTCAGTCTCAGTATCCTCCCGTTGGTCGTCAATCAGTCTTCTAAGGTCATTGTTGTTGCTAGGTTGGTTTGTCATCATTTGATTGTTCTCTTCCGTACCATTGGTAGTTTTGTTCTTCTTTTCTCTTTCTTCGTACTCGCTCAGTTTTGCTTCATAAGTCGCTAATGTCAGTAGCAAGTCGTTATTCTTCCTTTGCACGATCTTCACTTCCTCCTTGTATGCTTCGAATTCGTCGGTTACTGCATCTCGCTTCAAGCTCATTTGGCGGATAGTCTGCTTCGAATCACTCATTTCTCTTTCCTTAATACCCTTGCGCCTTTTGTATTCTTCCACTAGCTGTTTATTTCCATCGTATTTCTTTATATTTTCCTTGATGAAAGCATACTCATTTTCATAAACTTTCTTGACACATTCGTCACACGTGTATTTCCTTTTGTACAGATTTTCCTTGTGATACTTGACTAGTTCGCAGATACCCAGATCAGGGCAACCGTAATGTAGTTGGATTTCACATCTTTTGCACGAAAGGAACAGCTGATCCTGTATATCTTGCTTGCATAGTTTGCAGCTGACGTGCGAGGTGATGAAACCTTGTTGGGATTGAGATGATGAGGATGCAGATGAAGGATTGGGATGATTTGGGGATATGGGCTGAGGAGTCACAGGAACTGCCGAAGACATTCTGGAATGTGATTGAGAAATTATTAGGAAATTAGACTTCAACCCGTGTTGTCAACCGTCCTCCGATTAAGTCTTGAAGTCTTAATTCTCTCTCTCTCTCTCAAAAAACTCAAAACTCAAAAAGTTTATTGCCCATGATGGGAACAAACAAGATGCACAAGTATTACATATCTCTTCGCGCATTTTCTATGGTTCCAATCACTACCGTAACCCAGAGTCTCGCCCTAATTCTTCTAGGGGCAACAGCCGTCATGTGAAGGATCGTCAAGTTCCTCCTCGCCATGTTCCTCCACATCGTCAGGGCCATTTCCGTCAAGGTGGTCACCGTGGTTTTCAAAGGAGAGGACGGCATCAGGCGAATGTTCCTCGCCCTCATAAGATTCCAAGTGACCTTTTTCCTGTTACCAAACAGCACTTCATCATTGTCAAGTGTATCCACCACCAATCGTTCCTGCAGAAGGGCTTTCCACCTTCCCTTACACGTAAGACGAATATTTTGAGTAGCAGTGTTAATCCTGCCTTCAGCAATGACTATTTTCGTGCCCAAATGGAGTCCATTTCGAGGGATTGGTGTTCTGCAGTTCACAATGCTTTGTTGGGACATTATTCGTCTCTTCTTTCTGAGGCTTTGGATTTTATCTAAAACAATGCCATGCCTTCGGAAATGTTGCAGAAGTTATTGCAGCTTGTTACGAAGTGGGCCCGTACCCAACTGGGAAAGAAGCTCAACGATTCCACCGTGGATGTGGCCTTTTTGCTGATCGACGACAACCAACTCGTCAACGATTGTGTTGCACCGGAGTGTCCTACTATGTCGGACCAACCTACTTTTGGCGCTTTCTGCTCTTCAGAAAGTGATTCATCTTCGGTAACCGTAAGGGAGGTGTACGAGCGTGGTACTCAGACAGTTTCTGTTTCTGGTTCGAATGGTGGTTCATCTTCACGCAAGGCTCTTGCGCCTGTTGTGGATGTGTCTGTTGGAACGGGGACCTTCTGCTTAGTGAGGCCCTTTCGGAAATTCAAGTTCGTGCGGCTTCGGATGTTGTCGATTCGGGCATCTCCGTTTTGAAATCCGGACCTTCAGCTTCCCTGGTTGATCTTGACCAGTCGTTCTCAAGTTCTCTGGTTCAGACGACATTGGTTGATTTGAATTCATTCAGCACAACAGAAGTTTGTGATAAGTAATAATAATAATAATAATAATAATAGCGAGCGAGCGGGTGGCACAGTGGTTACTGTCTCTGGCTATGGTCCAGACGTGCCTGGGTTCGAACCCGCTCCCAGTCACTTATTAATTTCGGCCGGGTGTGTGGCTAGCACCTGTAATCCAGCTACCTGGAGGCCCTTGATGATGGATCCAGTCACCTATTAACTATATAAAACACCTATTAATTCCAATATATAATATAACCATTATACTATGTCTCAGCCCGACCGGGTGCTTTGGCAAGCGCCTGTAATCCAGCTACTTGGAGGTCTAATAAAGTGGTAACGTGAAGGCTGCATTAATAATGATATATAGGGACCTAAGTAGGGACTACTAACATCTAAGTAACCCATAAGTGCCTTGCCGGGGGTTCGAAGTGGTGAACTCCTTAATCTCGCTATGCCCGCCCAATACCCAATGAATGGAGAATCAATCAATTGTCATACCGGAACAGGCGTCGCCCGGGTTACCAAGGCCTGCGTTGAATGTTGGGAATCAAGGACGTTCAAGCGGTAGGGCTACTGGAGAGAACGAACATTGCAAACGTCAGAGAAGAAAATGGTCACATGCCAACAACGCCCAAGTAATTGAGAGCTACTTC
The DNA here is from genome assembly GCA_907163375.1 of Prostheceraeus crozeri. Taxonomy (NCBI): domain Eukaryota; kingdom Metazoa; phylum Platyhelminthes; order Polycladida; family Euryleptidae; genus Prostheceraeus; species Prostheceraeus crozeri. The sequence continues at coordinate 119,458 of CAJQUW010012582.1, read as the reverse complement.
AAAAGTCGTCCGGACGAAAGAGGATATCGCATGCACGATATATGGAAACAGATGCATCCAGACACAACCGTGACAGAACAAGGACTCCTAAATCAAAAGCGATCAATTGTGAAGAATAACTTGATGACCTGTCATGACATACAAGAAATTGCAAACCGAATATCACAGCCAGGAGTCGATGATAATGAAGAAATTGAAGAAAACAATAATAGCATGCCTTCCAGTCACGACGAAGAAGAGGAAGAAGACACAGCAACACAAGACGTGAACGTTGAAATATCAGAAAGACCACTATCTGTTGAAGAACTACAATCAAAGCTCCGAATTACCGAATACATTGAAAAATATGCAACTCTCGAAAACCGAGTGAATATAAGGAAGATACCCGTCAATAAGGAGACAAGGAAGTTGCTTGAACAAATCGAATTCGTGACAAGAAGCATTCCGACCAACAGCATAACCGAACTTAACACACTGATATATTCAGCTGCGAAGGTGACGGAAGAGCTGGTATACTCAAGCAACCAGGTCCAAGGTAAACGTATACCACCATGGAAACGACGACTACAGAAGCAAATTGAAACACTGAGGAGAGAAATCAGTCAATTAAAGTCGTATAAGGAATGCAATGGAAGATTACCCCACTACATGCTGCGCAAATATCGTATGGACACAAGAAGCACCAATGAAGTGTATGAAGATGCGAAACAGCGTCTAACAGCAATAAGTCATCGATTGAAGAGGTATGAAGATAGAAACGAACAGTTCAGAATCAACAAGCTATTCCTACACAATCCTAAGAAGGTGTATCGAAAGTTGAGAGGTCAAGAAGCGCATGAAGAGAGTCTAAAAGACAAGAATGAAGTAATGGAATACTGGAAAAACATATGGGAGTCAGAAGTGTGCCACAATGAGAATGCTGAATGGTTGGACGAGGTAGAAGACAAGTGTGATAGCATATAAAACCAAGCTAGTGTGTCGATATCCGATACTGACATGCAGTACAAACTAACCAGCATGGCAAATTGGAAAGCACCAGGTCCGGACAAGGTTCAAGCTTTCTGGATTAAGAAGCTAAAGAGCTTGCACTCAAGACTAACCACGTGCTACAACGAGCTCTTAGAGAACCCTACCTCAATACCAGAATGGATGGTCACAGGAAGAACCGTACTTATACACAAAGATGAAAGCAAACCACCACGCCCCGACAACTTCAGACCGATTACCTGCCTCCCAACCATGTGGAAGTTGTTCAGTGGGATCGTTGCAAGCAAGATCAACAGACATGTCGAAGCAAACAATAAAATGCACCACGAACAGAAAGGATGCCGACCGAAATGCAGGGGAACCAAAGAACAGCTGGCCATAGACCGAACAATTACAAGTGAAAGCAAAAGGCGAAAGAAGAACCTGGCAATGGCTTGGATCGACTATCGCAAGGCATTTGACTCCATCCCACACTCCTGGATAACCAAATGTCTAGATATGTACAAGATCGACAAGGCCATACAAGAAGTTGTTGCTGTATCAATGACAATCTGGAAGACGAAGCTAACACATGCCAATGAAGACATAGGAATGGTGCAGATCAAAAGAGGCATCTTCCAAGGGGATTCACTGTCCCCGCAGCTCTTCTGTCTGGCGATGAACCCACTCAGCGATGTCCTAGGACAGATGCAGCAAGCCTACAAATTAACATCAGGACAACGAGTGAACCACCTCCTTTACATGGATGATGTGAAGTTGTACGGAAGGACAGAAAGTGACATAAACGCCTTAATCAATGCTGTCAAGATCTTCAGCGATGACATCAGCATGCGATTTGGAATCAGTAAATGCGCACGTCTCATCACCCATAGAGGCCAGACAATTCACACAGATGGACTAGAGACAGATGGGGGCAATATTCAAGACGTGAATGAAGAAGGATACAAGTACCTTGGAATCCCGCAACACCACACCAACCTAGATGACACAGCAAAGGCACAAGCAATCGCCGAGTACAAGAAAAGGCTGAGGAGTGTAATGAAGTCAAAGCTATACGCAATGCACAAGATCGAGGCAATAAATACTTTCGCAGTGCCTGTCATCAGCTACACAGGAGGAGTGGTGAAATGGAGAGTCCAGGAGCTTGATGAACTGAACCGCAAGACTCGCAAGATAATGAACATGTACGGCGGGCTGCACCCAAGAGCAGACGTGGATCGCCTCTACTTACCGCGGGATCGGGGAGGAAGAGGCTTGAAGAACCTGACCGACATAGTAGAGCAAGAAAATCGAAGCCTTACAGAACACTTGCACAACGTTGTTGATGACCCACTGCTGGCGGTGGCGCAATCAAGTGACCTGTATCGCCAACAAGAAGAAACAACAGATGATTGGAAAAAGAAGAGGATTGAAGATCGGTACCAAAAGTGGAGAGAGAAAGCAATGCATGGCCAATACGAACGGCAGATGAAAGAAATAACATCAAGGAAGGCATGCTACAGCTGGCTACGAACAGTCAAGCTAAAGATTGGGACGGAAGCACTACTGGTCGCTGCCCAAGATCAAGCCTTAAATACGAAAGCACATGCAACTTACATAATGAAGACAAGCACTGACGCAAAATGCAGGATGTGCAAGAACGCAGATGAGACAGTAGCTCATATCTTAGCTGGATGTTCGAAGTTGGCTGGAACCGAATACATCAACCGTCATAATGAAGTCGCAAGAATAATCCACCGCGGCATCTGCCTACACTACGACTTGCCCGTGTCGCCCGAACCATGGCAGCACGTGCCTGAGCCCGTCATAGAAAATAGTACGGTAAAGATCCTGTGGGACTTTGAGATAAGAACTGACAGAAGGATCACTGCAAGAAGGCCGGACATAGTGGTAGTTGACAAAGAGAAGAAGACCGGAGTTATAATAGATATAGCAGTCCCAGAAGACCGGAATATATGCAATAAAGAAAAGGAGAAAATCACGAAATACCAAGACCTGAAAATGGAAGTGCAGAAGTTGTGGAATATCAGGACGAAGTGTATCCCTGTAGTGATCGGAGCACTTGGGGCCCACACAGGTAACTTGACAAAGTACCTGAAAGAAATACCCGGACACCATCATGTACCTCAGTTGCAGAAGGCCGCCCTGCTTGGCAGTGCCTATCTTCTCAGACGAACTCTAGATCTCCCTGAATCCTGGTAGGATTCCGAGATCTTGAGAAATGCTCCGGCTCGTAAGAGTCGTGTACCAAAAAAAAAAATAAAAATAAAAAAAATAATAATAAAATCTTTATTTTAAGAGGATGACACTGGTAGCAATTGCTAATTTACAATGGTCCTCTAGCATACAGAAAAACATTATTAGGTAGATAGAAGAGAATGAACATCAATTAGAAGTTTTTGAAGAAATCACATATATAGTTTCGCTTAAATTTCAAAACACTGTCAGCCTCTCGGACACAACGATTGCAGGAGTTATAGAGTTTTGCACCTCGAACCACAAGCGTACTCTTTCTTAGTTTGGTTCTAACTTTGGGAATACACAGGTCTCCTTGTGTTACAGATCGTGTCTTTTTCTCTTGTTCCTTGCGTGAAAACATGCGTTGTAAATAAGTTGGTGCTAACTGATTTAGGGCTTTATACACAAGCAGAGTCTGCTTAAAGTCGACTCGAGTGCGCATGGGCATAATGTGCATTTCTTTGAATAAAGGTTTTGAGCTTTCACGTTTTGGGCGATCAAGCACAACTCTGATTGCAAGCTTTTGGAGTTTCTCAATTCTCGTTATGTGACAGGAAGCACCCCACACCGATAAACAAAAGTCATAGCAAGATTGTATGTAGGCCATGAAGAAGATTCTCCGCACACGAATTGGCAAGAATTGCTTTATCCTTCTCAACAAGGCAACATAGCTGCTCACACGCCGAGCAACATATTGAACGTGCTCATTCCATGTCAGATCTTGGTCGACTATAACTCCAAGGGCTTTGTGCTTGTCAGTCAAAGATATTCTTTGAGAGAATGTGGTTATCTCATCCTTACTGAGTCGCCGCCGTTTTTGCCGAGTTGTAATAAGCATGCCCTTTGTCTTCTCCATGTTCAGTGCCATACAGTTACCCTTACACCAGGACTCCGCCTCATTGACTAGAATATCAACATTGCCCCTCACATCATCTAGGCATTTTCCGGTGGTAGTAATGGTTGTGTCATCAGCATACATGTCAACGATATTGCTGGCAGATAGATGTAAGGGTAGGTCGTTGACAAAAATGATAAAGAGCAGTGGGCCGCTTATAGACCCCTGAGGCACTCCGCTGGGTACTGAGAGCTTGTCTGATAGTCCATTTTGAAGAGACACAACTTGGTACCTGTTTTGCAAGTAGGATTTGAACCAAGTAGATGAAAGCTCTGAGACGTTATAGGCCAAAAGTTTTTCCAACAGAAGCTCATGATTTAGCAACTCAAAGGCCTTTTTAAGGTCGAACATTATAACTGCATTCAAATCACCATCATCTATGCTCTTCGTCCATTGATCCAACATATTGATTAAAGCTGTTTCACATGAATGACCTTCCCTAAAACCAGATTGGGAGACATGCAACATCGGATGCATATGCAGATATAAATGTTTGTGTACATGCCTTTCAATAATTTTACTTGTTATTGGTAGCACTGATATCGGCCTGTAATTTTCCATGTCATTGACATCGCCTTTCTTGTGTACTGCAGATACGCGGGCTTGCTTCAACATGTCGGGGAAGATTCCAGAAGTTAGGCTCAAATTGATAATCGTTGTCAATGATGGTGCCAGTTCTGCACAGCCCAACTTGAGTAATTTGGGAGGAATATTGTCCAATCCAGTTGCTTTATTTGACGATAATTCAGTTTCGCAAATGGTAATTTGAGGTATTTGGAACTGATCCGGACTGAACCTGGAGACGTACAGACGCAGCGTATTTAGAATGTTGCTTATGCCATGGCCATTGGCTTTTGTAGAATGTCTTTCTGCCACAGTCACGAAGAATTTGTTTAATTCGTCTCCAATTTCGGTGGGATTTTCTGATTGATTGCCATTTTTGTTCATAGATGTTATGGTAGCGGACTTCTTTGATGGCGCCAGACCTTTCAGATGATTCCACAACTTTTTGGTGTCTGTTGCACTGGTCTCTATAAGATTCGTATAGTGGTCCTGCTTCGCTTTGCGAATAAGAGCAACACATTTGTTTCTATAGAGACGATAAAGATCGTACTCTTTTTTTGGGCTTTGTTGTAATCGCGCTTTCGCATCAATTCTCTAATTTCTTTCGTGAACCACTCGGGTTGCCAGTCTCTTTTGATTCTGTTTTCACGTATTAGTGCGTGTTTATTGATAACCTCCATTACCATCTTGTGCCAAGTCGCTTGATGCTTCCAAGCCACGTATCATTTTGCGTGACTCGAAGTTCAGGGATCAAAGCATCGATGACTGTTCGGTTTTTTCTACCTCTAAGGGGCGTTTAAGTTACTTTAAACAATACCTGCAGTCCGAACGCGAAGTCCACGAGAATGTTAAGGAGTTTATCTTGTGTTTGTCTTCTCTTGATGAAAAGAATAAGCCTAGCACAAACTTTGTGATTCTCCGTGGTATTATGTCGAATGCAAAGCGTCTATTTCCGAACGCTCGCCTGTCAGTCCTTCCTCATTGCGTTCCGATTAAGTCGGATGACTCAATTAAGAAAGACTACCTCGAGTTTCTTGAGTGGATCTGCAAAAAGACACCCGATGGTTGTGATGTTATTGCACTTCCCATAAACTTTTCCGTGAAGGACAGTCAATGGGACCCTGTTGAGCGGGATACCATTTTCCGTGTCGTTAGGGATTTTTTATAAGTTCTTCTGCTAGTCGTAGGAACAACAGTGTAGACATTGCTATTGTCTTTTCCACTTTTTTGAGGGATAATAACTTTTTATGTACATCTACGTCGTTCAGTATTAGCAACAGTACGTATTCTTTGCTGAATAATACTCGCAAATTTATTCCTGCTCCTGTCGGCACTTGCTGCCATAAGAACATCTTCAGAGGAGTGGACGATTTCCTTAGTAAGTATCAGTGGCGTTTTGATATTTTCAACTCTACTTGTAACCATCGTTTTACTTTTTGTACGAACCGGTACCCTCCTGAGAATTTGATTCCCGCTTCGGTCCGTGCTTCCTGTACCTATGTTCGTCGCCATGTAGTGTCGTTACTTGGGCACTGTCGTAACTGCTTCCCAGTTGACAAGTTGTCCAAGGAAGAGCGCGTGATGACTCTGTAGTTGTTTCAACAATGGACAAGGGCAGTTGTTGGATCATTGTTCCCAATGAACATTACGAAGCCGAGGCCTTCAAGCAATTATGTGATGAGACTTTTTACATGCCTTTGGATCGGGTCATCGATCCACATGTGCGTAAACGGCTTGTGACACTTTTGTCGACTCTTTTTAGTAGGAATTTCTTTACACGCCGTGAAGTGTTAGCTCTTGAGCCTTCTCTTCCTGTTAGGCCAAGAAAGTTTTATTTACTTCCCAAGGTTCATAAATCGTCTCCAGGCCGCTCTGTTGTGTCTGACACGGCCAGTGTTTCCCGTACGTGTGCAACTCTACTTGAGCACTTTCTAGCTCCACTAGCACACTCTGTGAAAAGTTATGTTAGAGACTCTTTACATGTGGTAAGCATTTTAAAGACCTTGCGCATTACCGACAGCTCTTTATTAGCTACTCTAGATGTTGCATCGCTGTACACCAACATTCCTACGGAAGCCGGCATTTCTGCTGTAAGTCGTGCATTCCTTAAGTTTTCGGACCCTAGGAGACCGGATTTGACATTACTTACTATGCTTCGTATCATCCTCACGTCAAACAATTTTTCTTTTCGTGATGAGAGTTTTTTACAAGTGCAAGGTACGGCGATGGGTTGTGCATTCGGCCCTTCGTATGCGAACATTTTTTTGTCCGAATGGGAAGATCACATTTTTAAGTTTGATCATAAGCCTATCGCCTGGATGAGGTACATAGACGATGTTTTTTTCATCTGGAACTCTGATGAGTCCACTTTGTTAAATTTTTGTACATATGTAAATAGTATTTATGACAGTATTAAAATTGAACTTGCCGCGCCTACAGTATTACTGAGATCAGATTTTTAGATCTCCTATTGTATAAAGGCCATAATAGTATTCTGTATAAAGTAGGTTTTAAACCAACTGACACTCATAGCATTTTGTCACCTATTTCATTTCATCCTCATAGTGTTTTTAAGTCAATCTTATTTGGTCAAATGTATCCTTGGTTCATGCGGAGTTCAAGTTATAAAGATTTTAGGGAGACGAAGTGTATCGTTCAACCGCTCCGGGAACAGCAAGGTTACACCCGCACCGCTATCCGCAAGGCTTTTCGAAAAGTTTTAAGTTTAACAGGTCAGTCGCCAGTAATGGGAAGAAGACCGTTCCAGGACAGGACAAAGTTCTCAAATTTTTCGTATTTTTAAAAACGACTAAATTTAAGAATTTTGGTCATTTTTTCAGGTTTTTTAAGATCTAAATTCATAAATCTGGTCCATTTAAAAAGTACCATTTTTTGAAGAATTGGTATTTTTAAAAACGACTAAATTTAAGAATTTTGGTCATTTTTCAGGTTATGAAGACCTAAATTCATAAATTTAGGCGTTTTTAAAAATACCCAATTTTTCAAATTTTTCAAAATCTCAAATTTGAGAATTACAATTTTTCTCTTGAAAATCATGACCGTTCCAGGACACCGAAAAATCATAAAAGTTATGAATCTCAAATTTGTGATTATGATTATTTTCTTGCTCAAATCATGACCGTTCCAGGACACCGAAAATCATAAAAGTTAAGAATCTCAAATTTGAGATTATGATTATTTTCTCCTCAAAATCATGACCGTTCCAGGACACCGAAAATCATAAAAATTGGTAATTTTAAGAGTAGTTAAAATGACCCCAATTATCCCCAAATTTATGAATTTTTAATCATTTTTATGTCTTAACCAGGTTAAGAACCCTCTAATTCATATTTAAAATAAGTCTAGGGGAAAAATGTTTCTTTAAAAATGGAAACCTCAGAAATGGAAGAAACCTCAACGGGGACGGCGATGACGAAAATGGAAGAAACCCCGAGAATATATCCTTCGTTATCGCAATTAAAAATAACTGAATTGAATAAAGGAAAACACGAAGATAGAGTTAGGTATATGAAAAATAAGGAAACTCAATTATTATTAAGATTAGAGCATTATGATAAATTAAGAAAGAGATGGTCTAAAGTTAAGAATGTAACACAAGGAATTGGAATTGTTCGTGATGAGATCTCTTTTTCTTCTTACTCATCGATATAACTGACAATCGCACTGGACAATAGTTCTCGTGATGCGGCTAATTGACTGAGTGATCTGATGTCTATTCATTGTCGTTGTTGATCCGTGTTATATGATATGTATATCATGCCATGACATTGTTTGGTTGGAAAACACAATTAAAACTTTTACGGAGCAGCGGGACTTCTTTCTCTCTCTCTCTCTCGATCCTGTCTGTTACAGGAATATTGTATTCACAATGACATGCATTCTTAAAAACAATTGTTTGTCTTTAATGAGAATAATTTCTGCATGCTTTTAATAGAATGGCCTTGAACGCTAATGGAAATTTACACCAAAATTGTTCTGGGAGCCGGAAAATGTGTCAGAAAGTTTGTCGACATGGCTGTCGATAAAAGTGCCGACATGGTTCGACAGTCGGTGTATTTTTCCATGCAAAATAATGTCGCATGAATGATTGTTATGAAAATTAAAATATAGAGAAATGCTCATTCATTCATTCATTTATCCTCTCTCTCATATGTCCATTTTGTTTAGATTGTATTTGTTCTTTTGTTCTTATAGTGTGAATGAGATTTCACAACCCGCATTATGCGCTATTGTCTGTGATTTGCCTCACCCCTATCAGCTGTCACAATTTTAGCAGCTGCTACACGCCAATTCTTTTGAGAAATTTCTGAAATAGATTCTATTCCATTTAAAATGATTAACATGACCGAGTTCTTAAAACAATACGGTAAACAAACATCTACGAATTTTGATCTAAAGAAAATTGTTAACCAATTAGGAATAAAGAATTTTCATGTCCTAATGAGAGACGAGTTACAATTGATCAAAAATAAGCCAACTGTAAATTTCGTAACAAATCTTCACACGTCAGATCAAAAAGGAGTACATTGGTCAGCGAGACAAAGAAATATAAACGGTTCTAATTATTAATTTGACTCATATGGGTTGCCTCCAACAAATGAAGTCAAAGAATTACTTGGAAATGGAACATACAATACTTTTCAAATTCAAACACTAGGAACTACTTATTGTGGTAAATTATGTCTATATGTTTTGAAAAAATTACAAAAAGGAGTACCATTTCTTGATATTATGTTAGAATTGAATAAGGGAATTTCATTCCCGAAACGTTAGTTCCAATGATAATGATAATTATAAATCACTTCTTTGTAATTCGTTTTCATAATATCTGCCAGTGATTTCCTGATCATCTAAATCTTTGATTTCGTAAGTAATCGGATAAGTTTGATTTATTTTACAAACTTTAAATATTTCTTTAGTCCAATAGCCAACAAAGCCTTTTTCAAATTTATTCTTATACTTAAATATTCTAACTCTATCTCCAATCTTAAATTTCGGCTTACGTTTCTGTAAATTCGGATTACTCTCATTCGAATAATTATTTTCGAATATTTTCTTTCGTATCAAATCAGGATCGTCAGAAGCATTCTTTGGAGTTTCTTCAATACCTGAATGAACTTTATTATTGTACTGATCTACAATTCCTGGTAATATTTTTAACCATTTCTGATTACCTTGTTCTGTAAATTTCTTGAATATTTTATTTTTAAAAGTTCTATTGAACCTCTCTATTACTACAGCTTTGCCAGCATTTTCTTTGAAATAAACAGTTTCAAATAGTGGCTTAACATTTCTGTTATAAAACTCAGATCCTTTATCAACGAATAGCTTCTTTGGTATTCGATTACTTTCTTTAAAGGTTTCTTCAAACGCATATTTAACTGACAGACCACTTTTGTTTTTTAAAGGCTTTGCCCAAGCGTATCGTGTATATAAATCTATAACAGTCAATGCGTATTTATAATCAGAATCATTCGGCATGTTGATTAGATCAGCACTCCAAATATCATCTTTGTTAAATACTTTTACTTTCAATAGATATTTCGGCTTTCTGTATTCCTTGTGAATTTCAGATGCGTAGCGGCTTGGATCATTCGACATTGCAGACGCGTAGGTTCCAGAGTTATGAGTTTTGTCTAAACCCTGTCCGAATAATATTTTAGCTTGTAAAGCGTTCTTAACAAACATTCTTTCAATTTTTTCTCTAAAGGTAGGATTTTCAATATTATCTAATTCTTGTATCATTTTCTTATCAGCTAGAAGCTCTGTCATCATGTTCTCTGTATGCTAGATCGTGTCTATAAGCTGCTGCATCTACTCTGTTTATTGGTTCTTCACCTGGTTTTGGATTATTATTCTCATCTAGTCTTATATCTAATCGAGTTCCTGGACCGGTATATGAATGACCAGGAAGATGTTTTTATTTTGAATATTTACTCCAAATATGTCCAGGAAAGTTTTCTAATGTTTTTTGTATATCACCTCCAATATGCTGACAATTTGAGGTTTTATGTACTTTTTAGAGATAATTCAATAAATCTAAGTTAGAAAATTTTAATTTAATTAAATTTTCGGAATTTGTAGAATACATTTTTGAAGATAAAATAAAATAAATGTTTTACCTAATAGAACCTTGTTTAGAGGGTTAAGCCGATCGGACCAAAGGTCCTGAGGATATTACCGAATCATACTAGGACTTAGATATATTCCAGAACCATCTTTAGTTTCTTATATTTCTATTAAGTCATCAACATTATGTAGAATGTTTCTGAGAACTCGTTTTCATTCATCAACTAAATTTAATTTTCTAATAAAATTACCCCCTAGCAACTTTCTCTAGCTCTCTATTATGACGTTTTTGTTCTTCCAATGCTGCTTTCTCTGATTTATTTTTATTTACTGCTTGGACAATACCAGCTGTCCCACCTGCAACACTTCCTGCTGCTGCTATGCCACCTATTATTAGTGGAATTAATGGGAGAATTCCACCATTCTTTTCTTCTTGTAATTTAATATTCTCTATCATTGGTTTACTTATGTAATACTTCTTTTTGCTAATCGTAATAGTTTTAGGTGTATTTTTGTCAACAATGTTACGTAATTTTAATTCAACAGTTTTATTATTATTATTATTACTTTTCGCTTGCAACATCTTTAATAAAAATTTTTTTAAGTTAGGAACAAATTTTAAGTTATCAAATATTTAAAACTAAGACTTTTTTTAATCCATTGTAGTTATGAAAAAATTTTTAATTAACCGATCGGACCAAAGGTCCTCAGGTTACTAGCCTGTAGAACTTTCTTCAGAGGCTTTAGCCGATCACTTTTGTTGAGGTTACTAACCTATCCTAGCCATTTTTCCATTAAGAATTTCAATAGAATATTTTACATCTTCTAGCAATAAACCATAAGCCATCAATGAAGTTGTGGAATCTTTCTTTTCAATATTAATTGTTACATCACAACCAGTCTTGATAATATCTTCAGATTGTTCACTTAAATCGAAACAGAAAACAGGATATAAATGTCTCCAATCTCCAGGAGTTAATTGTGGTTCAACTCCAAATTCTATACAAAGATTTCTATAAGCATCATATCCTTCTATAAATTGATTATTGGTATCATCGAATCTTAATGGATCAATTGGATATCGGGTTTGATTTAAAGCAACTTGTAAACTTCGAATTGTATTAATATGGAAAAGATTATTGTTCTTATCAAAACTTGGAGAATTATTTCTTTGAAAAGTTAGTAATAAATATCTTGGAGTATTCGCAGTTCTAGTAAAATGCCAGTTAAATCTTTGTTCGAAAAAAGTTACTGAAATAGCAGTGCGCTTTAGAAAATTTACTGGAATTGGTTTGTTAGTGTTTAATCTATTTGCAATATCTAATTCGACCTCTAAGCTAGGAGTAATATGCTTTATCCACCATTCAAGTCTATCAATTTTTAAATATGCTTTTTTCAGTCTTACCATAAAAGATTAATTCATTATTTGCTGTGCGATGAATCATCAATTTTAATTGACATGATATTTTGTCATAATCTAAATAACCGATTAATGGAGACAATGGCCAATTTACTGTCTGTTTACTTTTCTTGTTAAATTCACGTCTTCCTTTATATGCAGTATTGTTTGTTTTACTTAAATGATTTGCAATATTTTCTACATCTTTCGCAATTCCTGCTGCATCTGTTCCAGCGTGAGTTAAATCATCAACAAATATACCATCATTAGTATCAGGAAACCAACCTTCGATCTCATACTTTTTATTATTTTCACCAATTGTTACAAATCTAAGCATTGTATCAATTACAGCTGGAGAATCACTTATTGTTTCTATATTTTGAGTTGCAACATCTAAACGCATTTGTGTAAATAATCTTGGAAAGCAATTTTTCTCTAATGCAATATTATCGCTATTTGGTAATGGTGTTGTAAAATTGGCATCACTATACGAAGAATATTCACAGTGTAAAAATGAATCAGGTAGATATATATAACTTTGTTGATTATCAACTTCAAAGATTAAATGTCCTCCAGTATTTACTCTACTGGAAGATCCGGGACTCAGAGCAATTCTTATATAGTCATTCTTTTTTTGATTATAACTGACGAACGGAGGATCGTCTAATCTAAATTTATTTTTGATAAGAGAAGACATTTTTAAAAAAATAATTTGACTTTTTTGTTTTTTCTCACACATAGAAAAAATGTCTCACACACAAAAAAAAATTTTCACACCCAAAAAGATTTTTACTGAAATATAATTTTAGAATTTTGCTAAACCATTTCCTCTTATTTCTTCAATTGAACGAACCGTAGGTTCTATGGCTACGCCTGATTTCTTCTCATGTTTACTCTCAGACCCTGCAGCTATGTTAGCAATTTTGTTTTTTGTTTCCTCTGAAAGTTTTTTTGATTTTTTTAGTTCTTCAGAATCATTTTTAAGTTTACGAATAGTTTCTAGTTGTTTTAATTCGTTTTGAGACAACAGCATTTGATATTGCACTAGATGTACTACCTATAGCAGCTGCTCCTTTTGCAGCAGATGTAATCAAATCTTTATAATTTTTAGTTAAGTTAACGATACTTCCTATGCCAGAAAAGATACCATCTCCTTCTTTTTGAATAGTTTCTACATTGTTATAATGGTAAACAGATTTCATAGATGGTTCATGTGCTATTTTTTTATTTGTAGCAAAATGTTTAAGATCGTGTTTTTAAATTATAGGCATTTATTAGGAATAAATTTGACTTTTGAGAAAAATATTTACGTCAAGATTTACGTGTCCGATGAAGATTTACATGTGTGAATAGATAAGAACTTCGTGATAACTTTATTGATTTTCCGTTGAACTTGATCTATTGCGTCATGCAGCGTGTGATGCACTTTAATTTCTTTTCTATTAACTTGCATTTTCTGCTGATTCATCTTCAACGCCGTTTTAAGAGCATTTAATTGAACTTTAAGAACATCAAACTGATTGTTAACAGCATCTAGCTGTTCTTTATTCCCTTCAGAGTTTTCTTGTAAATTTTTCTTTAATTCATTTTCTAAATTGATTTAAAGAGTTTTCATTTTATCAACTTTTTGATTAAGTGAGTTTACTTCATTTATTATTCTATTCATCTTTTTCATTTGTTGAGTAATTTTAGAACTTAATTCATCAACACTTTTTTGGAATGTAGCTTGTAACTGCTTTAAATTTTGAAAAATTTTTTTAGGAAGTTTTTCTGTTTCATCTTCTAATTGTTCTTTCAATAATTTTATCTGATATTTATCTTTAATGACTGCAGATTTTAACTTTATAGAAAGTAATATTAAAATTTTTGATTGTTTAGAAATTTTTTTAAAAAGTTTTGCTATATCTGCTTCTAGCTCATATCAAGTTTTAATAAGTTTTCGTTTAATGATTTGTCATTAAGTTTAAGCAACTTTAATTCATTCATCAGTGGAACCAAAACATCATTTATATATATTTTTTTAAGTCATTGATTTGTGTATCAACATATTGTTCATTTGTTAACTCTGTATTTTGTTGCGGAAGAATAGAAAGATGCAATGGACCAGATAAAGCGTCTCCAGCTTTCATAATATGATTTTCTATTTCTATTTCTGATTCACGATTATCTGGGATATATGCACCTCCACCAACATTTGGTAACATCATTTTTTAACAATAGAAAAGTAATTTTTTCTCACATAAAAATTTAAAAAATGGAAAAAGCAAATTTAAAAAAATTATATTCGCCCGTATCATCCTGTTCTTCTTATTCGACGAGATCATCGGGATTTGAAAATAAATGTTTTGATAATAATAATAATCCATGTATAGATGTTAATCTTTTGTTTGAATTACAAGCCGAAATATTTAAAGAACAGACTAAACGTTTACCTTCTATAGAAACCATCTATTGCATTTTCCCAGGTGATCCATTTATTAAATTTATGGATATTGTTAGTAAATATAATGATGTGGCTTATGTTGAATTAAATTAAAAAAATATGGTAATTATTGGTCATAATAATGATTACGGATTTATTAGAGCCGTTTTGCCAATCACCAATACAGATCGGATAGAAACTAAAATTATCAATTATATCAATATTAGAGAATTAGTTAAAAAATTAAAATCTTTTTCAAAAGAAAAAATTAGATTATTTGTCGATGAGTTTAATCAATATAAAATTTATATCGAGAGCAAAAAACATAATGAAGAATTATTATGTCAAGCATATTATAGAGATACTGTTTATAAAAGATAAATGGTAGAAATGCCTCAAAGATATGATGATGACACTAATATAGGATTATATTCAAACTTAAATATAAATTTATTAAAATCTTACATAAATGGTTTGGCGCAGCAGGAAAAAATTTATATGTGGACCACACCTTACAATACGTCATTTACAATGACTATAATCAAAATCATAATAATTTTAAAGAATCTCATAATAATAATGATGATAATATAGATGATGATTCTGAAACATCTGAAAAAGGTGTAAATGGTAAAAAAGATTATAAAAATGTTAGTAATTATAAAAATTTAAGTGAAGAAAAATTTATATCTCAACATGATATTAATACTAAATATTATAAAAATTCATCCAAATTTCATTTTCTTACATTTGAAAATAATAGTGATGGAATAGTTGAAGATACTATTAGACAACTATGTGGCGGGTCTACAAAATTTAAATTAGGATTTACATGTACATCTAATCAATTTAAAATTTTATCATCTTTAATGAAAACTAAAAATGATTCAGATTATGGTGGTGTTATTAAATTTTCCAAAAGAGATCAAAGACCAATATTTTTCTCTATTACATTATTATCAAATAATAAATACAATTTAGAGTTAGATATTCTAATAAGAGAATGGCATACTATACCAAAAAGTGTAATTTATGATATTGATGAAGAATCAATAGTTAGTGAAAATAAATTTAAATTATCTTTTGATAAGACATTATATCATAAAGAATATAAAATAACTAAAGAACGTGAAATATATAATAATATATAATAACTCTCAAGATCTTGATATTAGAATGTTTATATCCAGAATTAAAGCACAATTTTTTTCTTTAAAAAACAAAAAATGGAAAAGTTTCATTGTGTCTTATGTAAAAAAAAGTTGCAAACAAAAAGAAGTTATCAATCTCATTTACAAAGTAAATTGCATTTAAAAAATGTAGATCGAGTTGATGAAGGAAATATATTAAAAATAAATAATTAAAAAACTATCTTGAAACATTGCCTACTGATATAAAAGTTAAAAAAATATTTGATGATTATTCACATTCGGAATATAAAAAAGTTTTTAATAGTGAAGATGAACATGTACCAGATGGAAGATATTTATTTAGCGATACTGATGAATTTAACGAAATAGATGACTTTGATGAAGCTGTTACAGATATAAAATATTTATTTATTGAATCTGTTGAACATAATGAAACCGATGAAACTTTTTCTGATATTCTATCCTACGTTTATAATATATTTAGAAAATCTTCTCAAATGTCATATGAATGTAGAAGTACTTTATACAAAAAATGGACCTGATGTAATTCCTGAAGAAATGATACAAGGACATTTTACAAATTCACAAGAAATTCATAATGTAAATGATATACAACCATATTTGAATCGATGATAAATAAATTATAAAATTGTATAATTGAAGCCCAGTTACGTGAATCTGGTTGGAGATTTGTTAAAATACTATCTAAGAAAATAGTAATTGATAAATATAAAAATAATACTGGTGGTAATTATGTTCATTTACCTTTCAGTTCACCACAAATAATCAACATAAAAAATGAAGATGATTGTTGCTTTCTGTGGAGTATTATAGCACATTTACATCCTGGAGATAATCACAAAGAAAGACTAATTCATTATAATAAAGAAGAATACATAAATGAATTTGATCTCTCTGATGGCTTAGATGAATTTCCATATGATTATAATAGGTTAATTAAGTTTCATAAAAAGAATAAAAATTTAATAGAAGTAAATGTTTTTGAATTAAATGTGAATTATGTTTCTATTGGTGACATTACTCCATTTTACTCAGATTCAAAAAAATTTTATTTGAATAATAAAAATTTATGTCAATCAGAAATAGTACATAATGATAGAGGAAATTACATGCAACATAATATTTTTTACCAAGGAAATATAATATGTACTGAAAAATTTCAAATTGTTAAAACATTATCACCAATAATGATTAATCATAATAATTATAATGGACGTAATTTTAATTATGATTATGATTCCTATTATTCATCTTTATCTTTAAAATATCAACAAAAATTACAAAATTTAAATAAAATATTACAAAAATGTAAAACAGATTGTTTTCAACAATCAAAAATGTTACTACAAGAATATCACCATAAATATCAAAATAAGATAGAAACGATTCAAGAATTAAATAAAGACAATAAAGAATTAAATGAAGACAATAAGGAATTAAATGAAACCAATCAAAAAACAAATGAATGTTTTAAAAAATGTCAACAACAGTATAAAGAACAATATAATAAAGAACATAATTATCAGCTACAAATATTAAATCAATATTATCAACAGTCTGAAAAAGATTTTCAAAGACATATCGATTTAACACATGAAATATATCAAGATAAATTTGAAAAATTAAAACAAACAAAACAAACAAAACAATCACCACAAGCGAATATACTATATTATCAGTGTCATTTTATATTGTGTAAAGATGTTTCTATATTTACAAAAACTTCAGATAATGCTAATTTTCCCTGTCTCCAATGTATGACGAGCTTTAGAACTAAAGAAGAAATGAATAGACATTTGGAGAATTGCCAACAAAATGAGGCAGTTGAAAATACTTTTCCTAAAGATGATTATTTAATATATAATAGACATTATTTGAAAAACCAAGTACCCTTCACAATTTATTGTGATTTCGAAGCATATAATGTTAACATAACACAAAATTCTGATAATGGTAAATATGAAAAAAGTACACCTGAACAAAGTAAAGAAAAATATTTATTTGAACAAAAACCATCATGTTGGGGAATGTACATTCATTCAAATTATCCTGAATTATTTAAATCAGAATATTATGAATACTATGGTGAAGATAGTTCAGAAATGTTTACAAAGAAAGTAGACGAATTACAAGGACGTTTTTCACAATTGCTTGAAACAAATATACCGATGCTTCCATTAGCGTGTGAAGAAAAATTTAATTTTGTTAATGAAAAAAATTGTTATTACTGTGGAAAAGAATTTACAAATAATTATAAAACTGGCAGAGGTAGTAAAAGATCATGATTATCTAAATGGATTATATAGAGGTGCAGCACATAATTCTTGTAATCTTAATGCTAATAAATTTAAATATAACTTTGTTCCCTTATATTTCTACAATGGTTCTAAATATGATTTCCATTTAGTAATGAAAGATTTGTTTTCATCTGAAAAATCACAACAACAACAAATAAATGTACTATGTAAACAAGAAGAAGAATATTTTTCAACGCAATTAGGTTGTATTAGAATTTTAGATGCATTTAGATTTTTTACTCCTTATTCATTAGATGTTATGGGAAAAACTTTGAAACCTGAACAATGTAAAATATTAGATAAATATAATTTAAAACCTTTAAAAGGCATATTTCCGTATGAATATTTAACTGGAGATATAAATAGAATAAATGAAATAATGAAAGAACAAAAACAACTTCCTCCAATAAATAACTTTTTTTAGTGAACATTAAAACAATCACAATTATCTGAAGAAGACTATGCAGAAGCTGAAAAGAATTGGAGAGAGTAAAATTGTAGAACAATGTATGATTATACAATGAAATATCTTCAGATAGATGTATTAATCCTTACTGATCTTTTTGAAAACTTTCGTGACATGTGTTTGGAATATTATGGAATAGATCCATGTTATTGTTATTCTACGCCAGGTTTAACATGATTAGCAGGATTAAAACATACTGGTGTTGAACTTAGACATTATAAAGAACATACATATGATAAATTTTTATTTTTGGAATCTGGAATTAGAGGTGGTGTTTCATCAGTTTTAGGTAATAGATATGTTAAATGTTATAATAAAAAAGTAAATTCTGATGATTATGGAATTTATAAACCTATATCTCCAGAAAAAAGCGATTAATTTATTAAATTGTTTAATCAAAATATAGAAGGACTTATATCAAATGAAGAGAGTCAAGCAGCAGTTAATGAATTCAAGAGAGAAAACTATTTCAATAGGTTTCACAACGGGAAGACAGGACAAGGCACTCTACACTTCCTTCTTGATTCTTGAGGACACAGAATCACCATAAAATGGTAGTCTCAGGTAGACAGACTTCTTTCAGGACCCTCAAATACGTCACAAGGTGTAGAGGGTAATTCGACAATTTTGTGAAAATCTATAAAATCCTGCAGATAACCGTTCCTTTTCAATACTTTAACAAGAAACAAAAATTCGCTATCCAAAAATTCAGGAGAACATATGCGCAAAGCACGTAAGAACAGGGTCCTCACCAAAGACTTCTTATACTGGACAGGCACAAAACTGAAAGTTTGTAAAGAGACAAGCCTTAGAAAACTATTTGTTATAATATGATTTTAATAGCTTATATTCTTCTTGCATGATACAAGAATTACCAACAGGTGAGATGGAATGGTGTAATATTCTTGATTATCAAAAAACATATGATGGAATTTATAATCATGGTTATATATATGAAGTTGATTTAGTATATCCTGATGAAATAAAAGATAAACCAAAATATTTTCCTTTCTGTCCCGAAAACAAAATTCCCAATATAGAAGATTTTTCAGATTATCAAAAATCTTTAATTCCTAAGAAATACAGACCAACAAAAAAACTTATGTTAAAACAAAGTAATTAATAAAGTATGTTGTTGAAGGAAGAATACTAGATTGGTATTTAGAACATGGAATGATTCTCACTAAAATACATCGAAGACTATTTTATCAAAAATCTAGGTGGTTAAGAAATTATATAGAGTTCAATATTGAAAAACCTAAAATAGCTAAAAGAAATAAAGATGATTTTTGAAACGTATTCTTTAAATCAATGAATAATGCATTTTATGGCAAGACTTTAGAAAATGTGCGTAATAGACAAAATATTGAAATAGTTTATGATAAAGATAGGTTTCAAAATTTAACAAGGAAACCTACATATAAAAGAACTACTAGATTTAGTGATGAACTATGTGCTGTACATTTACGTCGAATCAGCGTAAAACATGATAAGTTTAATTTTATTGGATTCACTATATTAGAATTAGCTAAACTATTTATGTATAGATTTATATATGATTATTTAGCACCTGCTTATGGCAAAAACTATGAATTACACTTTACAGATACGGATTCCGTTTTCTTAGAATTAACAATACCGTATAATTCTTCACTTGATGAAGAAATAGATAAAATAAGAGATTTTATTCATCCTTCAGAATTATGTAAAGTAAAAGATGAGTTAAGTAATAAAGAGTACATAACAGAAGCTGTATTTTTAGAATCTAAATGGCATTGTTATAATACAACTAATAATATTAAAACACATAAAACATTAAAAGGAATTTCAAAGGCATCAGTGGCTCACCAAATGACATTTCAAGATTATAAGAATACATTATTTAATAATGAAATGAAAACAGCATGTAAATATAGACTTAATTCAAAGAAACATAAAATGTATTTAAAAGAGGAACAGAAATTAGCAATAGATCCATTTGATGGTAAAAGAAAAATTTTACCTGATGGTATAACTACTTTACCTTATTAATTTTTTAATTTTTAAGATAGAGAAATTATTATTATTTTATAAATAAAAAATATTTAATAAATAAAACATTTAATAAAAAAATATTTGATAAATAAAAAATAGTTAATAAATGAAAAATATTTGATTTTTTTATTGTTTATTACTCAGTATACAAATTTTTTATGCTCAGTAAACAAATCTTCTATAACTCTATCATACATTTTTTTATCAATATTAATTGTGATAGATCCATAATCATTTGACCAAGCATTGTTACACGATTGTTTAAATTCATCTTTATTTCTTACGCATAAATCTCTTAACAAATCACTTAAGTTTCTTGCATTTATTTCAAATAGTATAAATATATTTGCATTCTTTCTAATAACACTTCCGTCTAATGAATACATACTTTGTGTTAAATAAAAAACACTACAGTTGTTATGTCTACCTCTTGTGAAATAATTACTCTGAACTGACTGATTTCTATCATTAACACAATCATCAAAAATTACACAATGTTTCATTGTTTTATCTAGTTTACTAGGATCTTGCATATTACGGCTATCATCTATTAATTGTATCTTTATATGCTTATTTTTATTGGATTCTACTAACTGATTATTTTTTGCTGCTTCTTCACACCACGAACTTATTTCTTCTTCATATTCAGATTTTTCATATTCTTTGACTAATGAAGCAATTGCTGTTTTTTTAAGATTATTTTCAAATCCATATTTTAAAAATTAATAGACGGGTTGTTCTGCTGTTGTTGTATAAATTATACGATTGTTATAATTCAAAAAATTTGCAGTCGTCAAAATTTTAAATAATAAATATGTTTTTCCACATCCTGATCTTCCACAAATAACTGACAAAACTTTCGATAAGTTTGGATGATGATTAAATTTAAGTTTTTTTTATTTAAACGGAGCACTTCACTCATTTTTAATAAAGAATTTTTATTTTTAACACTAGAAAGACCGTTGGGTCAATTGACCCAGAATTGCTGGTAAGTATATTCATTAACAATGTAATGAGTAACTGTAGCGCACCGATCTTCCTTGACTTTTCCTAAAACTTTAAGTTACGCAAAATCAACATAGTAATTCGTTCATTTTCCCGTTAGTTTCGATTTAAATTTGTGATTGTACGTCAAAGACCGATGGGTCAATTGACCCATAAATTATGTTCTCAAGGCGACGAAGGCAAATCAACAAATGAAAACTTGTAGAAGCAATGTAATTCAAAATCAGAGTATCCTGACTAATTGATTGATGCGTCAAACCGAATTTGTTTAGTTCTGATTGATGTTTCTTTATGACGTATTTTGAAAATGTTTCCATGCATGTTTGTTCTTTATTGTATTCAATCGTAGATTCACATTATTCTGTTTGAACTCAACATGCGGCTAAGAATGTAGTGATAACTTTTATGTAAAGAGTTAGATCCGATCTCTATGGATGAAATGAATGACAGGTTCTCGGATGAAGAGCTGACTTCACATCGTCCGATTTCTATGACAACACGTGACAGACATTCTGTCATGTGATAACTGCGAGCTAGCGGATATTGAGAGTTTAGAAGTGGTTTATCGATTCGTCTTTGTTGCAATCAGCGTGTAGTCACTTAGTCAGTTTCTAAGCTTCACTTGGTGTCTGATGGCTTCACGTTGAAGACGTACGGCTGCTGAAATAGCTCAACAGCTTATTTCGAGCATTGACTCTGATTCCGACGATAATTATCAAAGTGACGATAACGAAAATGAAAATGAACTCCACTACATTCCATCTCCTGTAGTGAGCGACGACGAAGATGACGAAGTTATGGAGAGAAACGAATCTTCTTCTGAAACAGATAACAGTGTGAATCATACAGATGAAATTCTACATTTCACGTTACCTGACGGTACTTGTTGGACTGAAATGAATATTGATAGTGCCAATACAAGAGAAAGAACTCCTGCGAGAAATATAGTAAGACACGAAGCAGGTCCTACACGTTATATATTGAATCGGGTGGATGACGTATGATATCTTCATAGAACTTCTTGGAAAAGATAATATGCGTCAAATTCGTGACTTTACAATGGCCGAGGTTACGCGCCAAGGAAACAACAATTTTGAAACACAACAGAAAATGACTTGCTTGCATTCCTTGGCTTGAGTATAATACGAGGTGTACTACAAGGAAAGAATCAACCTCTTTCATCTTTCTGGAGTCAAGAATATGGTATAAATATTTTCAACAGACGATGAGTCGAAATAGATACAAAGAAATCAAACGTTACATCCAATTTGACGATACCCTAGTAGCCCAGCCATGGCCACAGAATCCATGATCGATGATTCCAATAAATCCATGGAAAATTCAAAATTGAAAATCATTGTTGGTAAGCATGTTTAATAATTGGAAAGCTTATATGCATTGTCAAAATACATCGATCATCATTATTGAACCAAAAATACGCAATTATAATATCTTAAAAACTTGCATTGATGATTCATGCATAAATCTAGGTTAAACATTGATGATAAATTCGCATTGATTGAATCGTGAAATCAATTTATGTTTTAGATTTTTTTTCATGATTTTTTGAGCAACATCAAATGTCACATTGATAAATCATTGATACTTGATGGATAAATCATGGATACTAGTCATGCATGGGATAAATGCATGAAATCATCCATAAATATCCATGGACGGGTGACTAGGGTATGTGAACAAATTTGCCGCGATACAACAGTTATGGGATACAGTAATCAGAAAATGTAGAGAAGCTTTCTTTCCTGGAGAACATACTACTGTGGATGAGCAAATATTCTCATGTAAATGTCGTTGTCCCTTTTTGCAGTATATTGCAACCAAACCCGATAAGTTTGGAATAAATTTTTGGATTATATGTGACTTACTGACAAAGTATGTTCTGAAAGCGATACCATGCACTGGAAGAGATGATCAGTGTGATAGCCGAGTTTCTCATCCCGAGTCCGTTGTTTTGAAATTGTCTGAATCATATTTTGGCAGTGGTATTTCTGTGACATCTAATAACTTTTTCATCTCGTGTTCATTGGCTAAAAGTCTTCAGCAAAGAACATGACCCTTCTTGGAACTATCCGACCAAATAGACGCGGGATTCCACGAGAAATTGTGAAACAATTCTCTTCAAAGCAGGTACCAATTCATACATCCACATTCTTGAAATCGGAAAATCAACTGATCGTTGCTTATAAAGCCAAGCCAGACCGTGTTTGCTTTGTCAACAGAACATCGATCAGCCATTGTCGATAGAAATGACCCGAAGAAAAAACCAAAAATGATAACAGATTGTAACCAAACGAAGTGTGGAGTAGATACTGCAGATCAGATGCTACGGTTGTATTCGACAAAATGCGCCTCAAGAATATGGCCTCTCGCTGTATTCTACAACTTGTTAGACATTTTGTGTTTGAACTCTTTCGTCTTGGCACGAGAGATTGATATGCCAAATGCAAAATCCCGACGTGATTTCATGTTGCACATTGGACAAGTACTTTGTTCCAAAGCAAAATCCAGAAAACGACCGCATTCCCATATTTCTACATTGCGCCTTCAAGTCAATCACAGTGATTTATCCAATTTGCGAACAAGATGTGAGATTTGCAAGTCAAACAAAACAAAATTGTTGTGCTGCTCATGTGAAAAGTTCGTATGTGGCAAGTGCTCCTCACCAATCTATCAGTTGTGCATTCTACCATCGGAGTAATTCAATGTAGACCTCCCTTAGCTTCCGATCCGAAAGTTTGAAAGCTATAACTTTTACATACAATCCCAATAAATTAAAAACTGAATTGTAATCAGTGTCGTGATTTTTTTTCATTTTCACATCAATATAGCAAAACTTCAATTCATACATAATGCTTTTCAATATAAGGGGTCAATTGACCCAACGGTCTTTAACGGTAATAAAAAAGTTGGTCTTTCTAGTGTTAAAGAAGAAGAGGAAAATTAAACTTCTCTAACCAAAAGATCTATCATAATCTCTTCACCTCCAAAATTTATTTCTTGTCCTTTCTCATCAGTGATTCTAATGTTAATGTTGTTAATAGTTTTTCTTGTAATAGGGAAATATATCAATGTTTGTGAAATTGCATTATTGAATTTGACAATTTACCATTTATATATCCTCCTTCAATAAAGTCACAATGTACAACAATTGAATTTATTTCAGTTATTTTTGGAATCTTCTCACCTAAATGATAACCTTGACTATAGGTTTATTTATTAAATCCTAATAGCTTTGACAATGATCTATCATGATTAAAATCAACTTGATGATTTTCGTCTAAAGTAAGAGAAAATTTATTAACTGCCGGTTCAACTGCAAAATGTAATTGTTTTTTATCTTTAAATGGTATACCTAAATGTCTCTTGATTTCATTTGATATTGATTCAACTTCGTAAGAACCAGGAAGAACAGTTAGTACCTTCCACGTTTTGCCTTTATCAGTAGAATATCTAAATTGATCATTCGCATCTTTGATAACGTTTTGAATAGTGTTAAATGTTGAAAAACTAGTTAATGCAATTTGATAATTTTTATTTTGTTCCAAATGTAGAATGGGTTCTAAATTACAAGTGTGTGATGAAGTAGTTGTTATAATTTTTAACGTCGTACTAAATTTTGATGAACCCAAAATCTCCGTCAGATTTTCTAAATGATTATTAATTTTGTCTAAATCTGCTGAACACATTTTTTAGTTAAAATTTTGAATAAATATTTTTTTATAAAAAATTAAAAACAACAACATATTTCAGCTATACTTTTATAATCGTCTTCATTTAGAATCTTCTTTTCTAACAGTCTTTTCAATATGGCATGAATTTCATTGAAACTAGAATTATGTCCTTCTTTTATTGCAGACATTGAAATATTTAATCTATTTAGTAATTCTTGTGGATCATCTGGTAAGAATACAGTTGTTTCTGTTTTAAAACCTTTTCCTACTTTTACTCGCGTTGATAATAAATTTTCTAATTGTTTATAACGTCTAAGAGATTTTACTGCACCAACTCTATCTAACATAGCTGTAGATTTCATGAGATCTTCTACAGCATAATTATTTAAATCTGCTTCTTTTAAAAGATCACCAAATTTCTATCTAGACTAAAAGGATATTTATCTGGTGAAAAAATTAAACCTCGAAAAGGTTGTGGAAATATTTCCTTTTGTCCGAGATAAAATCTAGGTATTGTTTTTCCATCTATAAATGAAATAGAATGTTCAAATTGCATAGATTTTGGTAATTTCTTATTAATGTTTGATTCTAGTAATCCATAGTCATCAAATATAGTTTTGTGAGCTGGATCTGTTATATTAATTTGTTTATCATCATTTGTACTTTGTTTTTCAAGAGTTTTAAATGGTTCCATAGTTTTTCAAAATCAGTTTTTACTTGCTCGGTTTCCTGCATATTTTCAAACATATCAGATTGAATACCAGCCTTTATCATTCTATGTTGAAGATGATTATCTTTCATGATATTTCTTTGTTTTATTAACTCTTCTAATTGTTTAATTCTTTTAAAATTATCAGCTCTAATTTTATCCATTTTTAAAATTTGATATTTGAATTTTGTGGTAACATTGGAATACAACAAAAACATTTTACTGAACAAATTATTTTTTTATTGCTTTGGCGTCTGACATCTTTTCGTTTTAAGTTTTGTTTAATAAAGTTTTGCTTAAATTTTCGCTTAAAGTTTTTAGGTCTTCTAAAAAAATTTTATGATTTTCTTCATTAGAAATTTTACCATCACTAGACATTTTGCCATCCTGTTTATTCTTGTCATCAACTTTTTCTGACTGTAATTGAAATGATATTTGATTTACTTCATTAGCTTTTTGATCAAATTTTTCAATCTCATCTAACGTAATAACATTATCATCACATACTCTTTGAAAGTAGTAATGTAATTTGTCATAGACTTCTTAAAAAATGTAAATGCTTGGTTTTTAATGATTTTCGTTTCTTAGTAATTAAAGATTTATCTAACATTGTAACAAGCGAAGTTGTAAAAACACCCGTACCTGTTAAAGCAGTAGCAACTACTGGAATTACTGAAACACCTGAAGATATAACAATTGTTAAAGCACCTAAACTTATTGTTAAAAATATTCCAATACCTTGTGTTACATTCTTAATTTTAGACCATCTCTTTCTTAATTTTTTGTAATGCTCTAATCTTAATATTAATTGAGATTCCTTATCTTTCATATACCTAACTCTATCCTTGTGTTTTTTTTTCTTCAATTCAGTTATTTTTAACTGTGATAACGTTATATAAAGGGTTCAAAAGAAAAGATTCTTCGGGTACTTCCCCCCTGGAAGTACCCGAAGAATCTTTTCTTTTGAACCCTTTATATTATGGAACCGGGTACGTGGAGGACTCGGCCTCAGGGCCATATCACTAACATGTGATAACGTTGGATATATTCTTGGGGTTTCTTCCATTTTCGTCGTCGCCGTCCCCGTTGAGGCTTCTTCCATTTCTGAGGTTTCCATTTTTAAAGAAATATTTTGAATACAATCTTCTGGTATATTGAGACTACGTGAAATTCTTAGACTACCTAAATTTCGTCTACGTGAAACTTTCGACCACGTGATATTTTTTAGATTACGTGATATTTTGAGACAACCTAAATTTTCGACCACGTGATATTTTGAGACAACTTAAATTTTCGACCACGTGATATTTTGAGACAACTTAAATTTTCGACCACGTGATATTTTGAGACAACCTAAATTTTCAAAATTTGGAGACTACCTAAATTTTTGAAATTTTGAGTTTTTGACAATTTGTCACTACCTAAATTTTCGGCCACGTGAAATTTGGAGTCTACCTAAATTTTTGAAATTTATAGACTACGTAAATTTTTGAAAAAACTAGAAAGGTGTGACATCCGGTGCGAGCGAAGCGATGTGCCGGATGTCATACCCTAAACTACTGTCGCCTGATGATTGGAGCACTGGGTTTTTCCGTGTCCTTGTAATATATGTAAATACAGTCTCCACACCTCCTCTGTACATAATCCTGTAAATGATAACTCTTTTTTAATTGTTCATAGGCTTACCTATCAGACCCGCAATGTTATTTATTTTATTAGTTGTAGAAAGTGTAAAGTCGGCTACGTAGGACAGACCTCTTGTACATTGTCGAGGCGGATTTCTCAACACCTTAGCAGTATTAAGTGTTTGTCTTCATCTACCGTTGCTCAACATTTTTCTCGAACGTGTGACATTTCTGACTTCTCGTTCACTGCTTTGGAACACTGCTCTCATGATAATAAGAGACTTCTGCATGAGAATAAGTGGATCAAGCGCCTTTGTACTCTTGCCCTTCAGAGCCTTAATTTAGAACTGAACAGGCTTGATAAGATCCACTTAATCCTACCTTTCAGTGACTGTAGTAAACGTGTGGTCCAAGTGTGTCGGAAGGAATTAAACGTTGACATTTGTCCTTCTTTCCACATGCATAAGAATCTTGAAAGGCTTCTTACTGCTAACCGTTGAGTCTGTGTATGTGCACCTTTAACCCGTTAATGGCGATTGGGAACAATTGTTGCCACTCCCATTTTTTGTGTTTTTGTCCTATAAAAATATCATGATAAGGCTTCACTACTGACATAGCATTCTTCCGTGTATGATTAATACTTTTGTAATGTATACTGTAATCATTGGATATTTTTCTTACGATTACATAGGCCTAAAATCATGTACCTTGGTAGTCGCGAAAGTACATCTGTAATCCATTGTTGCATCAAGTCAAAATATTTTCATTTTGCTTTGAAAGCTTATCTATAAATTCTTTCATGAGCTCTAGATGTCATAGGACGAACGTAAAGGCTATTGGACAGAATCATGTTCTACCAGAAGCAGTTTATCTCCGGTGGCAACAAATGTTGCCATTCGCCGGTAACACTTACAGTAAACTATAGGCTACCCTGGATGACTAACTGTGATCTACAAGTCACCCTACCGTATTTTGTGCGCAAAATAATTTGCATTCACTTCCGAACGCTATAGTATGCACCTGAGAGATGACGCTGCTTTGATGGGGGGGGGGAGAATCGACCAATCAGATTATAGAACCACTCTCATCGGCTGATATTGCAAATCTGCTTCAGTTGTGCAGTGTAAACTTTCACTTCGTCATTCTACTGTGTGATCGTTCATCTGTTTAGTGAATGTGCCTCCTGCAGCATGCGTAGAAAAAAGTTGACACTGAATGACGTTATAGACATGGTCTGTTGGGACGATTCAGAATCTGACCACGACGGGGAAGATGCCATCATAGCAGTACAGCCACCTGCAGAGCGTCCGGAAGCTGAGACGGATTGTGACTCAGACTTATCAGATGATGAGAACTTGGGGGACGTTTCTCATTTACCTAGACGATTATTGAATGCCGATATGCCAGAATTAGAGGAAGTAGAAAGCACTGAAGATCATCAGCCACAAGAGAAGCAAGCAAAGAAACGACATTGGAGGAAAACAGGCTTCAGGTACCTAAATATGAAATATTTCATTGTTATGCTAAAAAAATGCGGTTATTTATGTTGGACTATTTCATGTCAGGCAAACTTTCGAAGTAATTGGTGAACGAGAGTTGGATTCGGAAATTACCGCCGCGATTGATTCCGAGATGGCGGCCTTTGTAAGGATGTTTCCGCAAGTCTTTGTCGATCATTTGGTGGAACAAACTAATCTTTATGCTTCTTTATCCAACGAAAACTTCAATCCTGTGACTACCAGTGAAATGCTTACCTTCGTTGGCATCTTATATCTCA
The DNA here is from genome assembly GCA_907163375.1 of Prostheceraeus crozeri. Classification (NCBI taxonomy): domain Eukaryota; kingdom Metazoa; phylum Platyhelminthes; order Polycladida; family Euryleptidae; genus Prostheceraeus; species Prostheceraeus crozeri. The sequence continues at coordinate 90,086 of CAJQUW010012582.1, read as the reverse complement.
CAGGTTATGTGAGACTACCGGCACGAGATATGTACTGGGAAAGATCGGTAGATACACATCAAACCTTTGTTTCTGACGCAATCGGACGTGACAGATTCAGAGAAATCTTCCGTTACATCCACTTGGCCGATAGCATGAGAATGGACAATGACAAGTACTACAAAGTGAGGCCAATCTTTCGTGTTCTGAACGAAGCTTTCAAGTCATGTGCAGCTTACGCGGATTTCAGTGTCGACGAAAGTTCCATTTCATATTTTGGTAAGCATGGAACGAAGCAGTTTATCCGAGGTAAGCCTATACGTTTTGGTTTCAAATTGTGGTGTCTCACTTCAAAATATGGCTATCTCGTTCATGCAGAGCCGTACTGTGGTAGCCATACAGATCTGCCAACCACAGGCATGGGACAGGGATCTGATGTCGTCCTTGGTTTGATTGAGAAATCCCAGGTTGTCAATCAAGGTTGTACTGTAACCTTTGACAATCTATTCACTTCCCTGCCATTACTAGACAAGTTGACAGAAATGGGCATAGGTGGAACCGGAACAATTAAAGACAACCGGTTACAGAAGGCTCCTGTTTCTTCTAAGAAGGAGACTGAAAGAAAATGTAGAGGAGGAGCTTTTGAAAGTGTCAATGATGGATCTAATCTTTTGGTTCGTTGGAATGACAATAAAGCAGTGACAGTTGCTACTAATTATTTACCATGTGCTCCGACGAAACTTGTGCGCCGTTTCTTAAAGAAGGAACGGAAGACAATAGAGGTTCCGATGCCACTTCCTCTGCAGGTTTACAACGAAAAGAGGGGTGGCGTAGATATCTTTGATCAGTTTGTTGCAACATACCGTATTCGAATGCGATTGAAGAAATGGTGGTGGCCCTTCCTTAGTTGGGGATTGACTGCTGCCATGGTGAATGCATGGCTGTTGTATCGACGTGTGCGAGATAGAAAGCTATCACTTCTTACTTTCCATCGCCAAATTGTCCAACACATTGTGTCAACGAATGGCAATCTGCCAAAGGTCCTAGGTGGGCCTTCGACAGTGCAAGGCTCTGCAGCAACAGCACTGCGAGTCTCTCAATTTGGAAATCACGATCTGATTCGTGGTTCGTCAAGATATTGCCGCTGCAAGCAATGCGGTCGTCGAACGACTTTCAAGTGCTCTCTCTGTAAAGTACCTTTGCATGTTGAGTGCCAAACCCTATATCATTCACAACGTTGATGTTGCATGTGTAAATAGGCTATTCACCTTTGTATTCAAGTGCATTTCTAGATACTATAGCGATGTGTTTGACTCCATGCATTATAGTAGTTTTATGAACTATTTTTGAAGTTTGTTCACTTTACCGGCGATTGGCAACAATTGTTGCCAACAAAATAAAGTCTCTTGCTCCTACAAAAATGATTATTTTTGCTAAATATCACTTTGACTCTTCTAGTTATCACTATTTTCATATAATAAAACAAATAAATTCATAGAAAAAAATTTCGCGTTTAATGGATTGATATCTTACTTTATTATGTCCTTATTTAACCCATTTCATCCCAGTGGGTATTTAAATACCCAAACCATTAAGTCATAACCTTGTTTTCAGTTTGCTTGATGGGGATGAAAACTATGCAAATATAATATCTCTGTGTTCCCCTATAACCAATTGTGTTTGAATTTTTTTCATTTATATCATCCACTTGAGTTCAATCAAATAAAAAGAAATTAAAAAAACAGGTTTTCGAAAATTTTCGAATATGGCGAAAAGGTGAGTTATTATCCAATCTATAATTTACTCATATATCTAATACTCAGTATTTTTTGGGAGTTCATTCTACGACGTATCCCTGGTAACAATTATTTGTTCGTATGTAGCATGATGGGGAAGGCTGTCGCAATTTGTTCATTGTTGGGTATTGAAATACCCACTGGGATAATATGCTGTCAAATTTGCCGTGGTTTCATAATTGTATAGATCGTTCCTTGTGACTAAACGAAGAGTATTTTGATTTAGTGATTGTTTTAACAACGATTTTTACTAGCTGTATGATGGAGAATAGATTATTGTCATGTCTAATTTTCATTAGACCCATGGCAGAAAAACGATTCACGTAATAAAAAATAGGCATTTGCTAATCTAAATAAAAATTCAACCTTCATTTTTCGTAGCTACATGAAATACTTGGATTACTAAATGCCTGTTCCATCAAAAAAATCAATAGTACAAACCAAAAAGCCTGCAATCTATTAGCTAAAGATATTTCTAGCATGAATATTGACATTTTCATTGTTACTGAAACCTTTTTGCATAATTCAATACCAGATACCTATATAACAATTGATGGCTACAATGTTTTTCGGCGTGACAGGAAAATCTGCAGATGCAAAAAGCATGATTGCAGCAAAGAACATAGAGGAGGTGGTGTACTAATTTATGCTAAAGAAACTTTGCCTGTGGAAATTTATTACTGTAACGAGGTATTAGAATCTATATGGATAAAAGTATCTTGCATGACTGAAAAATATCCACTTTTTATAAATGCGACGTACCATCCACCCAATTCACAAGAGCAACCCATTTTTAGAAACCACTGTGAATGAAATAATCGACCAATTTTCAATGTCCACTATTTTCATAGCTGGTGACTTTAATAGAATTAATTTGAAGAATTTAGAAGATGAATGTTTCTTGACAACTTTACATACACCCCCAACGAGAGAACTCGCAACTTTAGATCTCATCCTGACTAATCATCCAGACTTAATTGCAAGCGCAACCTGCTTCAAATCTTTGATTGATACTGACCATCTGAGAGTGATGGTTAAACCAAAAGCCAATTTACCAGCAGTGAGGTACACCGCACACTATCGGAACTATTCGTACAGAAATAAGCAATCATTTTGTTTTATTATGGATCATATAGATTTTTCCGACATTTTTGTGATTGAGGATGTGCATGAAGCGACTGCAACTCTAGAAAACAAGATTGCGAATGCAGTTGATTGCGCATTTCCTATTAAATCGATAAAAATGAGTTACAATGATCCAGATTGGATAAGTCCTTATATCAAGAGCATCATCATGGAGAAAAAGAAATCAAGTAAATCAGACAGACAATTTCAATTAATGAACAACAAAATTCGAAGCCTCAAGAGAAAGTATTACATTGATCAAAGCTCGAAGCAGAAATGGAAGTGTATAGGTAATGTAACCCATCGAAGGAGTTCAAATAAAAAGATTAATTGGAATGAGATTGCCCCAGAAAAATTGAATGCCGAACTAGCTGATCGCAGTGCTATACAAAGTAATCATCACAGTGTGCAACCTATCAAATTCGATCTTTCTGATTCAAAACTGGAATTGCCTTACATTACGCTCCAAGAAGTTGTGAACGCTTTTTCTTCAGCGAAGTCTACATTAACTGGTCCTTCGTGTATTCCTGCTTTTGTTTTTAGAGAGTATTTTGATTTGATTGCAGAGCCGTACTGTTGTATTTGGAACCTGTCCATAAAAGTTGGAGAATTCCCAGCGATCTATAAAACAGCAAACATAACGCCAATTCCCAAAACAAATAATGTAAAAACAGCTAATCAAACAGCAGGTATATCTGTTACTTGAATAAACGCGAGATTTTTAGAGCGTGTCATACATACACAAGAAATGGATACTACCAAATATTGCTGAACTCGGTGATCCGCTCCAGTTTGCATATCGCCCATCCGTTGGAACTGTTGACTGCCTTCTGACACTACAACATTACATATTGAGCAATTTAGATAAACGTAATGTCAATAGTGTGCATGTCATTGCAATTGATTTTTCGAAGGCTTTTGACCGCATTGATCAAAACATCAGTAGTAATCCCATTGCAAATTCAAGGACGGTGCGGTGCAGTGATGAGTCATCGATGAGTCATCAGGCTGACTCAGCCCCCTCCCCTCTGGCAGGAAGGGAGATGGCCAAGGATGTGTTGGGAGGAATGGGTCCGAGAGGAAGAAACGGGTCCCCCCCTCTGGAAGGAAGGAAGGAAGGAGGAGTGATGAGGCAAGGGGTGGGAAGGAAGGTGATGTGTGAGGGAGTGAGTGAGAAAAGGGCGGGTGTTGGTGGTGTTGGGATGAGAAAAGTTGGAAATCGACAGGAAGGAGTGCTCGGATGAGAAAACGGAGGCCAGATTCGGAATTTTTGGCCGATTTTGGGTTAGGAAGGATGTTTCCAGCGACATTGGAGAGAAAAAGTTTTGAGGACGTCCCCCCCCCCTCCTGCCAAACTCCCAACTTTGGTTGTAGACATCGTACAAAGTCGTGCAATAGCTCATTTGAAAGCTAAGAGTGAGAAAAAAGCAGTGTAAAGCTCAGTTTGGACTAATTTTCTTGGGTTTAGGTAGGAAAATGGCAGGAAACCGTCAGAGTTGGAAAAGGCAGGTTTCGGTGGTTTTGGGATGAGAAATGTCGTTTTCCGGGCAGAAGGAGACCTCGGATGGGAAAATGGAGTGCAAATTTGGACGTTTTAGTCGAAGTTGAGTCTAGGAACTTCCTCCCAACTCAATCGGAGAGAAAAGTTCTGACCCCCCCCCCTCCTGCCACACTTCCAACTCTGGTTGTAGACATCGTACAAAGTCGTGCAATAGCTCATTTGTGAGAAAAAAGCAGTGGAAAGCTCAGTTTGGACTAATATTCCTGGGTTTAGGGAGGAAAATGGCAGGAAACCATCAGAGTTGGAAAAGGCAGGTTTTGGTGGTTTTGGGATGAGAAAAGTCGTTTTTCGGGCAGAAGGAGACCTCGGATGGGAAAATGGAGTGCAAATTCGGACGTTTTAGTCAAAGTTGGGTCTAGGAACTTCTTCCCAACTCATTCGGAGAGAAAAAGTTCTAACTCCCCCCCCTCGGCAACGATCTTCTAACTTTGGTTGTAGACATCGTACAAAGTCGTGCAATAGCTCATTTGAAAGCTGGGAGTGAGACAAATTCAGTGAAAAACATGGCTTGTTCGTATCTGCCTTCGTTTAGAGGTGAGACGTTATTGAAAATTTGGGGCCTTGGTGAAAAACGACAGAGTTAGAATGTTTATGAAAATCGCCCTAGCGGGTGAAGCAAGCCTCGGACGGGAAATCAGAGACCAGATTCGGAATCAGCGTCAAATTCTCTATCAATATGGTGAGTTTCAAGTCAATCGGAGAGAAAAAATTTTTCATCATTTTTCCGAAAAACGACTAAGTTAGATATTTTTGATGGCTGCGGGCTGTAGAGCCAAACCGAAGCATCGGATGGGAAAATGGAGGCCTGATTCGGATTCAGCATCAAATTCTACATGGAAATGGTGTATTTCCAGCTCAATCGGAGCACTAGAATCGGAGATAGACGGGTTTTTAGTGTTTGAATGATGGGTATTACGTCATCAGCTGATCGCCACACACTATATAAGTGGAAACTCGGCTTGTGGAAATCAGTTCTCCTCCCGACTGGGTTGGGGTAGGTGAACTCTGGAACTCCGATGATGGCTTCGGACATTCCAAATTCCGGGTTTCTGTAAGAAACCGACTTAGAAAATTTCATTGCTGAAGTCAGCTAAGGCGTCAGACTTAGAGGTTTGCCAAGAGATGGCCTTCGTCTCCAGGCCATAAAAGACTCCAAAACTTTAAAGGCTTGTAACTTTGCTTCTACAAGTCCGTTTGACTTGATTCAAAAAAGGTTCGGTCGCTATTGACCTGCTCTAAGTGATAAACTACTTATAACATTTCATAAGTAGTGCTAAAAAGTTGAAAAATTTAAATTCACTAGTTTTGGAGGTTTTCTGGGGTTTTCGACCCTGCTGAAGTCAATGAAAGGATTTTTAGTGATGTCTGAGCCAGTCTTCTCATGGTATAAGCAGCTTTTCACTGAATGCGAGCAAGACACGGAGAGTTTTGCTGTAATATTCCACTGACAGGGTGTTCCTTCGGGACGGCGGACGATGCCGTAGTGATAAGTGTAACAAGGGAGTGTGTCATAGTTTAGACCGAAACCGCTGGGGCAACTCATGTCTCATGTTGGGCATTTGACACAGTTCTCAACGTAGCACTTTGAACGCCAATCGGTTGAGTCTTAGCTATCTTGTCATGGGTGGCCTCTAAACATCTCCATTGCAAAACGCTGGTGAATCAAGCTCTCTACGGCTTGCTATCAAGCTGATCAAAGTCTGCCAACCTCTTACAAACTCCACCGGTTTTCATGTCTGGCAATCAAGTCATGGACGGTGCAAGTCACGGAGATTTTCGGTGTGATACTTCCTGTGTGTGGGCGTTCTTTTGAGACAGCGGTGAAGTCCGTAGCGATGAGTACTGCACGGGACGTGGGCAATAGTAATCCTGTGAAACCTCTCTGCGTCATGTTTGCAATTTTTCGTCTCAACGTTGTACTCTGACCACCAGGGCGACATTTAGCTATCTGCCACAGGTTACCTCATAAAATCTCCATTGCACTTGTTTCCCGACAGTTGACCAACCATGCGAGAGAATGAACCATCAGTTCTTCTTGTCTTTATCACGGAGACGAAATGATGAAGGAATGAAGGGAGGACATTCATGCGCCACACGCAACACATCACAGACTTCTCTCTTCGCTAGTAAACAAGCTGTTGTCAGTGTCGTCAGAAACTTTATCATGTCGTACAAAAGTTTTATTGCAACACAGGTTGATGTATAGTTAGAAAAGTTTGATCATCAACGTTGTATTCGTAAGTCTAGTCAGAAAGTGTTTCATGGTTTGCAAAGCTAGTGTAGTCAAGTAGTTTAACTGTGACACACGTATGTAAAAGTAAAGTTTGATCATGACGTTTATTCGTCAGTGTCGTCAGAAAGTGCATCATGGTTTGTAAAAGTTTTACTGCTACACAGGATGATGTATAGTTAGAAAAGTTTGATCATCAACGTTGTATTCGTAAGTCTAGTCAGAAAGTGTATCATGGTTTGTAAAAGTTTTACTACAACACAGGTTGATGTATAGTTAGAAAAGTTTGATCATGATGTTTTATGAAACACACATGTCATGAAATGCAAGTGTTAGTGTAGTCAAATAAATTACCTCGACGCACGTTTGTGAAAATAAAGTTTGATCATTGACGTTGTATTCGTAAGTCTAGTCAGAAAGTGTATCATGGTTTGTAAAAGTTTTACTACAACACAGGTTGATGTATAGTTAGAAAAATTTGATCATGATGTTTTATGAAACACACATGTCATAAAATGTAAGCGTTAGTGTAGTCAACTAGTTTTTACTACAACTCATGTTTGTGAAAGTAAAGTATTAGATTACACAGAGTCATCAATACTCTCAAAGGTGTACAAGTCATATCAAGCATATTCAACTGAGTGTCTATTCCTGACACTTATAATCATTTGAAATTATTTGAAGATGAAAAGTTGCATTCGTTTCCCAACTTCATGGTCTGTAGCAAGAGAGCTTGGCTATTCGTTGAAGGCTATAGAAAGTGTTCCAAATGTAAATGAAAATATTAAAGCTGGTGCTTTAGTTCAAAGACTCATGGCTCATTCTCAGATAACGTTGCTTCACCTAAGATCATGTTTCATATGTTGAATGATTTCTAGTAACTGTGTTAAGTGTCTAGATGATAGGATATCTTATTCTAACTATAGCTCCCAATCGATACTATGCTTACTCGATGATCCTTTCGAAGCCATGCAGTTTATATGAAGGAAAAACAACACTGTCATGATATACATTTATTCCAAATCAGCAATACGTTTCACCACAAGGCGAAACATAACATTAACATAATCAAACTCCTCTTCATTGTGAGGTTGACTATTTGGGGAGAAGAGCTCTTGCCAACCTCGCAAAATGTTGATATCGTTCTCATTTACTATGTCTTTCGCTGACACACCGAGGAATGCACCTCGCAGAATTTTGCAGTCACCATACTGCACCACTGACTTCTCCGTCTCATCATCGGAGATGGTGATGGTTTCATCGTCGGAGATGATGGTTTCATCGTCGGAGATGATGATGATGGTTTCGTCCTCCTCAAACTGTAGCGGTTCGACTTCACCATTGTAAATATTTGTTACTTGCCTCTTGCGTGGGGCATTGGGCATGAGTAAGGTATAGGCGTTCGGTGGTGTATCCATTTTAATGATATTATGAGAATGATGCAGTGTGATTGATAAATGGCTGTCGTCCAATGAGAGAGCGTGAAGCAGGGAGAGAGAATCTACATAAGTGCGGTGCAATGACCATTTCCTCATAATATCATTAAAATGGATACACCACCGAACGCCTATACCTTACTCATGCCCAATGCCCCACGCAAGAGGCAAGTAACAAATATTTACAATGGTGAAGTCGAACCGCTACAGTTTGAGGAGGACGAAACCATCATCATCATCTCCGACGATGAAACCATCACCATCTCCGATGATGAGACGGAGAAGTCAGCGGTGCAGTATGGTGACTGCAAAATTCTGCGAGGTGCATTCCTCAGTGTGTCGGCGAAAGAGATAGTAAATGAGAATGATATCAACATTTTGCGAGGTTGGCAAGAGCTCTTCTCCCCAAATAGTCAACCTCGCAATGAAGAGGAGTTTGATTATATTAATGTTATGTTTCGCCTTGTGGTGAAACGTATTGCTGATTTGGAATAAATGTATATCATGACAGTGTTGTTTTTCCTTCATATAAACTGCATGGCTTCGAAAGGATCATCGAGTAAGCATAGTATCGATTGGGAGCTATAGTTAGAATAAGATATCCTATCATCTAGACACTTAACACAGTTACTAGAAATCATTCAACATATGAAACATGATCTTAGGTGAAGCAACGTTATCTGAGAATGTGCCATGAGTCTTTGAACTAAAGCACCAGCTTTAATATTTTCATTTACATTTGGAACACTTTCTATAGCCTTCAATGAATAGCCAAGCTCTCTTGCTACAGACCATGAAGTTGGGAAACGAATGCAACTTTTCATCTTCAAATAATTTCAAATGATCATAAGTGTCAGGAATGGACACTCAGTTGAATATGCTTGATATGACTTGTACACCTTTGAGAGTATTGATGACTCTGTGTAATCTAATACTTTACTTTCACAAACATGAGTTGTAGTAAAAACTAGTTGACTACACTAACGCTTACATTTTATGACATGTGTGTTTCATAAAACATCATGATCAAACTTTTCTAACTATCCATCAACCTGTGTTGTAGTAAAACTTTTACAAACCATGATACACTTTCTGACTAGACTTACGAATACAACGTCAATGATCAAACTTTATTTTCACAAACGTGCGTCGAGGTAATTTATTTGACTACACTAACACTTGCATTTTCATGACATGTGTGTTTCATAAAACATCATGATCAAACTTTTCTAACTATACATCAACCTGTGTTGTAGTAAAACTTTTACAAACCATGATACACTTTCTGACTAGACTTACGAATAAACGTCATGATCAAACTTTTCTAACTATACATCAACCTGTGTTGTAGTAAAACTTTTACAAACCATGATACACTTTCTGACTAGACTTACGAATACAACGTTGATGATCAAACTTTTCTAACTATACATCATCCTGTGTAGCAGTAAAACTTTTACAAACCATGATACACTTTCTGACGACACTCACGAATAAACGTCATGATCAAACTTTACTTTTACAAACGTGTGTCACAGTAAAACTACTTGACTACACTAACTTTGCACACCATGATACACTTTCTGACTAGACTTACGAATACAACTTCAATGATCAAACTTTATTTTCTCAAACGAGTGTCGCGGTAATATTATTTGACTACACTAACTTTGCTTTTACAAACCATGATGAAGTTTCTGACTAGACTTACGAATAAAACGTTATGATCAAACTTTCTAACTATACATCAACCTGTGTTGCAATAAAACTTTTGTACGACATGATAAAGTTTCTGACGACACTGACAACAGCTTGTTCACTAGCGAAGAGAGAAGTCTGTGATGTGTTGCGTGTGGCGCATGAATGTCCTCCCTTCATTCCTTCATCATTTCGTCTCCGTGATAGAGACAAGAAGAACTGATGGTTCATTCTCGCATGGTTGGTCAACTGTCGGGAAACAAGTGCAATGGAGATTTTATGAGGTAACCTGTGGCAGATAGCTAAATGTCGCCCTGGCGGTCAGAGTACAACGTTGAGACGAAAAATTGCAAACATGACGCAGAGAGGTTTCACAAGGATTACCATTGCCCACGTCCCGTGCAGTACTTATCGCTACGGACTTCACCGCTGTCTCAAAAGAACGCCCACACACAGGAAGTATCACACCGAAAATCTCCGTGACTTGCACCGTCCATGACTTGATTGCCAGACATGAAAACCGGTGGAGTTTGTAAGAGGTTGGCAGACTTTGATCAGCTTGATAGCAAGCCGTAGAGAGCTTGATTCACCAGCGTTTTGCAATGGAGATGTTTAGAGGCCACCCATGACAAGATGGCTAAGACTCAACCGATTGGCGTTCAAAGTGCTACGTTGAGAACTGTGTCAAATGCCCAACATGAGACATGAGTTGCCCCAGCGGTTTCGGTCTAAACTATGACACACTCCCTTGTTACACTTATCACTACGGCATCGTCCGCCGTCCCGAAGGAACACCCTGTCAGTGGAATATTACAGCAAAACTCTCCGTGTCTTGCTCGCATTCAGTGAAAAGCTGCTTATACCATGAGAAGACTGGCTCAGACATCACTAAAAATCCTTTCATTGACTTCAGCAGGGTCGACAACCCCAGAAAACCTCCAAAACTAGTGAATTTAAATTTTTCAACTTTTTAGCACTGCTAAAGAAATGTTATAAGTAGTTTATCACTTAGAGCAGGTCAATAGCGACCGAACCTTTTTTGAATCAAGTCAAACGGACTTGTAGAAGCAAAGTTACAAGCCTTTAAAGTTTTGGAGTCTTTTATGGCCTGGAGACGAAGGCCATCTCTTGGCAAACCTCTAAGTCTGACGCCTTAGCTGACTTCAGCAATGAAATTTTCTAAGTCGGTTTCTTACAGAAACCCGGAATTTGGAATGTCCGAAGCCATCATCGGAGTTCCAGAGTTCACCTACCACAACCCAGTCAGGAGGAGAACTGATTTCCACAAGCCGAGTTTCCACTTATATAGTGTGTGGCGATCAGCTGATGACGTAATACCCATCATTCAAACACTAAAAACCCGTCTATCTCCGATTCTAGTGCTCCGATTGAGCTGGAAATATAACATTTCCATGTAGAATTTGACGCTGAATCCAAATCTGGTCTTTGATTTCCCGTCCGAGGCTTGCTTCACCCGCTAGGGCGATTTTCATAAACATTCTAACTCTGTCGTTTTTCACCAAGGTCCCAAATTTTCAATAACGTCTCACCTCTAAACGAAGGCAGATACGAATAAGCCATGTTTTCCACTGAATTTGTCTCACTCCCAGCTTTCAAATGAGCTATTGCACGACTTTGTACGATGTCTACCACCAAAGTTGGAAGTTTGGCAGGAGTAGTAAGTAGTAGACACGAGTTTTATTTAAAAATGTGGCGTTATATCAAATAATGATTTCAAGACCACAGCACACAAATGAATTTATACATGTAGAAGTTAAAAAAGAAAGAAGAAAGTCAGTCAGGATAACTAAAAGTCTCGTGCACTTGCTTTGAAAGAGGCCAAGGTATCGCAGTCTCGTACACTGTCAGGCAGCGCATTCCAAGCGCGAGGACCAGCCGATGAGAAGGGCCTCCTCATCGAAGACTTCAGCCTCCGCTTCGGGTACGCTAGGGTCGAGGAGCTCGCGGATCGAAGGTGACGGCGGCTCGGAAGATCAGCAGTCTGCGTGAGTAGTCTCGAGAGATACGTGGGAGCACGGCCGTGGAGACATTTGTAGGCTATCGTCGCTAGGCGCAGCTCAATCCGTTCTTGAGCTGGCAACCATTGGAAATCCTGCAGCACCGGGGAAATGTGAGCGGATCGCGGTAGATTGCGCACAAGTCGTGCTGAGGCATTGATGACAGACTGGAGGCGGGAGATGTCACAATTTGGTAATCCAGAGAGCAGTCCAATACAGTAGTCCAGTCTAGAGAAGACCAGGCTATGTATCAGAGCTGCAGTAAGAGATGCTGTCATCGAACGTCGGATGGTACGAATTTGGCGCAAAATACCATAGCAGACCGATATAGTTCTGCAGACGTGAGATTTGAGGGCCAGAGAGGGATCCAATACAACTCCGAGGCAACGCATGGTAGTGGCCGGTATAGCTAGCTGATCACCCACAGTAATCGGCGGAAGCTGCAGCGTTCGAAGGCGTTGTGCTGTTCCGAACCACATGAATTGCGTCTTCTTCGGATTGAGAAGCAGATTATTGGCTCGCAGCCAAAGGTCTAGTGAGGCTATAGCGGAAGTCAACTCGGTCGCAAGAGACGCGCTCTTCGATGGAACACACGAGCCGTAGACCTGAATATCGTCGGCGAACAAGTGAATGCGCAATCCCATTTGACGAACAAATGGGATAATGTCCATGACGTAAAGCAGGAAGAGTATAGGGCCGAGTGTTGAGCCTTGGGGAATTCCGGTGGGAACTGGTGTTACCTTCGAGAAGGCTCCGTTGAAGTTGTAGTGCATACTCATGCCACAGATGAAGGACGTGAACCATTGCAATGCAAGTCCAGTCACTCCAAAAGAAGTGGATAGCCGCTCAAGGGGAACATGATAATCGACCGTGTCAAAAGCTGACGATAGATCCAAACTTGCTAGGAGTGTAATAAGTCCATCATCCATATCACATAGAATGTCATTCGTAATATGAAACTGCTGTCTCCGTTGAGTACTTGGCTCGATATGCTGACTGAAGTTGGTTCAATAAGTCATTGGAGTTCAAATAATGCACAAAATGCTTGGCGACCATCTTCTCCATAACTTTTGAAAGAATGGACAGGTTACATATCGGTCGATATGAAGAGATATTGTCCATATCAGAGCAGCCCTTCTTGATGACCGGTGTCACACATATCAACTTCAGCGTACTCGGAAACGCTCCTTCGTTGAAGCATTTGTTGATCAAGAAGGCAATAAAGGGGGATATGAGGTCTATGCAGAGCTTCATTATTCTTGTTGGGAGAACATCGCAGCTTGATTGCTTGTCCGGGAGCGATAACACTATTTCAGTAACATCTGCAGGTGTTGTTGGCGGGAAATGACTCAGACGATGGCTACCTGGAGTAGTCGAGAACTCATGAGCGGGAGAGTCTGCGGTGGAGTCACGGATTTGAGCAAGTTTGTTGGAAAAGTGTACAAGGACATCTTCTTGACTAATGGCCTTGCTGGATGGTAGGCGATTTCTACCCATTAGAGAGTTGATAGAGCTCCACAGATCACGCTGGTTATTGCATTCACTAGACACTTTCGCGTACCAGTAATATCGACGTTTCACTTTGAGAAGGTTGTAGTAATACTTCCTACAAGCTCTCCAATCGTCGTCAGTGAGCTGAAGGTCATTCTGGGAGAGATTGTCATAGAAGAAGTGACGCTCTATCCGCCTGAGGAGTTGCTTCGCGAGTCTGCAGTCACCGTCAAACCACGGATCTGAATCACGGCAGCAGCGGCGTACTGATCGTAGAGGCACAAGCTCATCAACAAGCTGATCGCAACTGCTTTGGTCCCACTGATGTGGAGCGCAGAGAATAGTGCTTGCGAGTACGGAGCGAAGTCTGTCGATATTCAGGCTCTTCCATGGACGATACGCGAAGCTCAAGTAAGTCGGTGACGGTCTCGAAAGAGCACTCTTCCACTGAATCAGTTTGTGATCCGAAAGACAGGGATCAACAATGCTCGTCGAGAAAGTGGACTCACTGCGTGCAAACACTTGGTCTATGGTCCCTCCAAGGCGATGAGTGGGTTGATCGACGCGGCACTCAAGATCATAGCTAGCGCAAGTCTCCAGCAGCTGACGTGTGTGTGGGTCTTGAGGACGTTCACAGTGAATGTTGAAGTCGCCAGCCAATATCAAGGGAGCAGCGTCGACCGAGAAAAGTTCCAGATTGCGCGATAATTCAACAAAGAAGCGTGAAGGGACAGGTCCTGTACGATATAAGATAATCAGAATACAGGAGTCAGAGCCTGACGACAGTCGCACGCATAAGACCTCACAGGTGGAGGGCACGAACCCAAGCTCCAACCGAGTGATGCAAACTCCAGCGGTCACAATAATTGCAACGCCTCCATGGTTTGTTCTGACGGTGTCTTGGCGTGTTCGCGGTTGGGGGTTGTCGATAACCGTATAGCCAGCAGCGCGTAGACGTCGAAGGCATACCGAGTCCTCGTCATGCCAAGTCTCGATAAACATCAACACGTCGAGATTGTTGTCACGTACAACTTCGAGTAGGTTGTCCACTTTGCTGTTGAGAGATCGAATATTGTAGAGTCCATATGTAAGAATTTTGAATTGTCGTTGGGCATGGCGTTCACACTTCGGGAGGTATCTGAGAACTCTGCTTCTGCGTGGATGCGTGGAAAGGCTTCGCCGACGGACGGTAATTCGACGTTGGATTTCTCGCGGATCTTGGCTGCGTCGACACTGATGTGCAGCATTTCTGATATTCAGGAAGAATATCATCATCCGCTTCACACTGCGATGTAGACCTATGCAAGGTTTGCCTCGAATCTGTAGCAAGTCACTGCCGGAAAATCGAATAACCATGTTGTGTTGATATGACGCAGCTGGTGTGCAGGCAAGCGACACTCATGCACAATGTTGCAGGAGGTGCTGGCTAATCCGACCGTTCAGCGCGACGGTTGCCGATCGAATGAGTGGGGGACGTCCTCAAAACTTTTTCTCTCCAATGTCGCTGGAAACATCCTTCCTAACCCAAAATCGGCCAAAAATTCCGAATCTGGCCTCCGTTTTCTCATCCGAGCACTCCTTCCTGTCGATTTCCAACTTTTCTAATTCCAACACCACCAACACCCGCCCTTTTCTCACTCACTCCCTCACACATCACCTTCCTTCCCACCCCTTGCCTCATCACTCCTCCTTCCTTCCAGAGGGGGGGGACCCGTTTCTTCCCCTCGGACCCATTCCTCCCAACACGTCCTTGGCCATCTCCCTTCCTGCCAGAGGGGGGGGCTGAGTCAGCCTGATGACTCATCGATGACTCATCACTGCACCGCACCGTCCTTGAATTTGCAATGGGATTACTACTAACATCGCTTCACACAAGTTTCCATTATTCATCTGCTATCCTCATATATGCAATTGGCTCTACGACTTCTGTAAACATAGATCACAAAGGCTCATTGTTGATGACAAGGTATATCCAACACAAAATATTGATCTTGGCTGTTCTCAGGACACTGTTGATGGGCCCTTTAGCATGTATACGGACGACTGCAAAGCATTGCATGGGAATGATAGAGTTTTCAAGTATTCAGATGATAGCACTATTGCCATCCCTTGCGAATTTCCATCATATAATACTCGTCAGAAAAAGCTACAAGATGAATTCAATAACATATGCGAATCGAGCAAGACAAATTCACTCGAAATTACTAATGACAAATGTAGACAAATTTCATTTTCAATTAATCACACTCGATGCAATGGTCATGAAATTCTTGATATCGCTGATACTAACTACCTCACAATCCTCGGAATTACCTTTCAATCAAATTGTAGGTTTACAAAGCATGGGAAAGAGCTTCTGACTCGCCTGAGACGTTTGATTTATATCATTAGAGATCTCAAATTGAATCACTTTCCTAAATCAGACATTGACCAAGTTTTTGATGCTGTAATTATTTCTAGAATTCGATACGGTATATCTGTTTATGGCTCAGATGTACTTGTCCTTTCTCGTATTGACAAGTTTTTAAAAAGTAGTCATCGTTATGGCTATACTTCAAGGATATATGATGTATATGAAATTCTGTATAACGAAGATCATCGTATCTTTAAGAACATTCTGAAAAACAAAAACCATCCACTTCATCATTACTATGAAGCAAATAAAATTTCACGGAATATTTCAACAAGAAAAAACTTTAGTATTATGAAACCAACAACACAAACTCTTGCTTATCTGAACTCATTTTGCAATTGTGTTTTGCCTTTTTGACATATTTGGTATATTCATAGTCTGATATAATTCCTGTATTTGGGGTTATAATAAATGCATTCATAGTTCATAGTTCATAGTTCTCTCCCCCTCTCTCTCTCTCTCTCCTCTCTCTCTCTCTCTCTCTCTCTCTCTCTCTCTCTCTCTCTCCTCTCTCTCTCTCTCCTCTCTCTCTCTCTCTCTCTCTCCTCTCTCTCTCCTCTCTCTCCTCTCTCTCTCCTCTCTCTCCTCTCTCTCTCTCTCTCTCTCTCTCTCTCTCTCTCTCTCTCTCTCTCCTCTCTCTCTCTCCTCTCCTTCTCTCCTCTCTCTCCCTCTCCTCTCTCTCCTCTCTCTCTCTCCTTCTCACCTCTCTCTCCTCTCTTTTCTTCTCTTTCTCTCTCCTCTCTCTCTCTCCTCTCTCCCTCTCTCTCCTCTCTCCATCTCGCTCCTCTCTCTCTTCTCTCTCCCTCTCCTCTCTCTCTCTCCTCTCTCTCCCTCTCCTCTCTCTCTCTCCTCTCTCTCTCTCTCTCTCTCTCTCTCCTCTCTCTCTCTCTCCTCTCTCTCTCTCTCCTCTCTCTCTCTCCTCTCTCTCTCTCTCCTCTCTCTCTCTCTCTCCTCTCTCTCTCTCTCCTCTCTCTCTCTCTCCTCTCTCTATCTCTCCTCTCTCTCCCTCCTCTCTCCCTCTCTCTCCTCTCTCTCTCCTCTCTCCCTCTCCTCTCTCTCTCTCTCCTCTCTCCCTCTCCTCTCTCCTCTCCTCTCTCTCTCCCCTCTCTCTCCCTCTCCTCTCTCTCTCTCCTCTCTCCCTCTCCTCTCTCCGTCTCCTCTCTCTCTCTCTCTCCCTCTCCTCTCTCCGTCTCCTCTCTCCCTCTCCTCTCTCTCTCTCTCCTCTCTCTCTCTCCTCTCTCTCTCTCTCACCTCTCTCTCTCTCTCCTCTCTCTCTCTCTCCTCTCTCTCTCTCTCCTCTCTCTCTCTCCTCTCTCTCTCTGTCCTCTCTCTCTCTCCCTCTCCTCTCTCTCCTCTCTCTCTCTCTCCCTCTCCTCTGTCTCATCTCTCTCCTCTCTCTCTCTCTCTCCTCTCTCTCTCTCTCCTCTCTCTCTCTCTCTCTCTCCTCTCTCTCTCTCCTCTCTCTCTCCTCTCTCTCTCTCCTCTCTCTCTCTCCTCTCTCTCTCTCTCCTCTTTCTCTCTCTCCTCTCTCTCTCCCTCTCCTCTCTCTCTCTCCTCTCTCTCCTCTCTCTCCTCTCTCTCCTCTCTCTCCTCTCTCTCCTCTCTCTCCTCTCTCTCTCTCTCCTCTCTCTCTCTCTCTCTCCTCTCTCTCTCTCTCCTCTCTCTCTCCTCTCTCTCTCTCCTCTCTCTCTCTCTCTCTCTCCTCTCTCTCCTCTCTCTCCTCTCTCTCTCTCCTCTCTCTCTCTCTCCCTCTCCTCTCTCTCTCTCCTCTCTCTCTCTCTCCTCTCTCTCTCTCCTCTCTCTCTCTCTCTCTGTCTCTCTCCTCTCTCTCTCTCCTCTCTCTCTCTCCTCTCTCTCTCTCTCTCTCTCCTCTCTCTCTCTCTCTCTCTCTCTCTCTCTCCTCTCTGTCTCTCTACCTCCCAATTAGTCTCCGCAACGAAATAACAAGATTGCAAAATAATTCCAATATTACAATAAGACCTTCGGACAAAGGACGCAAGTGGGTGATAATGGCAACAAAACAATATGAACGAGAGGCAGAAAGGCAACTTCAACAGCATGATTATTACAGACTGATCGACAATAACCATTACCCCGCAATTATAACCTCCTTAACCCGCATCCTCAGTGCTCTTCATCAACGTCAATTTCTAACTAAGAAAGAACTCACATTTCTCCTTCCCACAACGCTTTACCATGACAGAACCTTCAATCTCCTACCGAAGCTCCACAAAAACAAATGGCCAACACCAGGCATGCCGCCAGGTCGACCGGTAGTCTCCGACACTCGGTCTGCTACAAGGAATGCATGCAATTTGATCGACCACTTCCTCAAACCCATCTGTGAACTCCAAAGCAGCTCCTTAAAAACTCAAATCATGTGATAGCCTTACTCAGAACAACCAAAATCAACGAAAATGATATCCTCTTCACAATGGACGTCGAATCTTTATATACCAACATCCCTACCGACGAAGGAATACAGACAATTTCCAGCTTTCTACGTCAATACCCGAACCCGAAAAGACCAGACCTTTCCCTCATTAATATTCTCCGATTACACTGTAAATCGCTGGATACGAAAATTACATACAAACACATACCAAGTTTACATACAATTTGAAACCAACATTTGATACGAGATTCTGGTATATATAAAGAAATCTGGTATGTTTTTCATACGAATGGCCATTTACTTTCGTATGTGATTGGTATGTAAACGATACGAACTATGCCAACTGTGATTGGCTGTTTTACGTTGAAATACGAATTCTTGGTATGTTTTATATACGAGACCCGATGCAAATTGGTATGTGTTTCGTATGTCTTTCGTATGAATAGCTTTATGTCATATGGCAAAAAATATGTTATACCACTTATAAATAACTTTTTTCCAGTAATACCAGCCGTGAATATTTCTTTGTGAAAGTGTGGTAGTTAACTAGATTAGATTTGTTGTGGAATTAAAGCCGCATGTCATCTTTACAACTTGTCTTACAGCATTCACAAGACTCATAATTAGCTCATTTCCTTGAACTAAATTGATAAACATCATTTTAAAATGAAACGATAACTTTTCAGCAACCATGTTGACTTATGTATCTCAAACATAACTATTTTTGCGTTCATGAATTATAATGTGTCTTTATTTTGGATTGATAATATGCTTAGTTCCAAAATTACATAATGCATAATTGTTGATAGTCAAATACTTATTGATTATTTATGAAATGCCTCGGACTTACATGTATTAAAATCGAATTCAGTATTGTTAGTTTGACTATAAAATGTCATTATCTTACTACTTACAGAACAGTAGCAACATTAGTGTGATCTTTATTGACAAAAGGCCTTAAATCAACATACTTTGGACATGATTTATGCTTTCTTTTAACATTGTGCTGGTATGGCTTTAGTATATAAAGCATACCACATTTGAAATAACATACGAAAAGCATACAAATATATACCAAGATCATACAGAAATATACCAAAAAAATATTTTGGTATGCATCCTTCGTATGTGATTGGTATTGAGCGATTTACAGTGTACTCCTAAATTCTAATGATTTTGTCTTTAATAACAGGAGATGGCTGCAGCATCATGGAGTAGCCATGGGCAAAAGCTTCGGCGGCTCCTACGCCAATCTCTTCATGGCAAACTGGGAAAATGCCATCACCACCACCTGTGATCAACAACCATCCTTTTGGAAACGATATCAAGATGATATCTTTGGCATCTGGCCTCATGGAAAAGAATCACTCAAAGAATTCCATTCAAAACTTAACTCCATGCATCAGTACATCCGGCTCACCTTGTCATTCGGGACTGAAGTAAATTTTCTGGACCTGACAGTAAACATTCAAAATCGAACCCTGCAATTCAAACTTTTCTCCAAGCCGACGGATTCTAACATGGTCCTATCCCGCTCATCCCATCATCCGCAACACACCTTCCGTGGAATTGTCTTCTCCGAGATCATGCGTTTCGCAACACACAGCTCCACGAAAACTGCTTTCCAGCATACGTTTGAGCAAGTATCGAAAGTTTGGAAAATGCAAGGTTACACCCGATCTATGATCCGAACGGCCAAGAACAAGGTCATCTCCCTAACCAAACAACACGCCAATTGGAACACAGGAAACTATCCATGCAACCGAGAATGCAAGACTTGCAAATACACGTCAACAACCCTATCGTATTCACACCCTAGCAAGGACATTTCTTATGCCATCAACCACAACATCTCTTGTGATACACAAAACGTCATTTATCAAATCACCTGTACACGCTGTAGCTTGAGATACATTGGCGAAACAGGCAGGCCCCTCAAAAGGAGAATCGCTGAACACCTCTACAACATCGCACGAAATTCATCAAATCACGTAGCCAATCACTTCTCCACATTATGCAACTTAGAAGTCTTCTCGTTCATCGGCCTTAAAGTTATCACTAACCCTCAGAAAAGGAAAATACAGGAAGCAAATATCATCGCCGAATTCCAGACCCTCTACCCCCAAGGCCTCAACTCTCTCTCCTCCTCTGTCTCCAACAACAAAACCAATCTGATCCTTCCACACTCGTGATGCTCCCATCACATCGTCTCCGTGGCCCAAAACATCTTCGGCAAGGACAAAGTGAGACCCAGTTTCTATCGCTCCAAAAACTTAAATGAACAACTTTGCTAATAGATTTTCAATTGACATGCATTTTACCTAATTATCCATCTTGTGTCATTCAACTGGTAATCCAGTTTTTTAATTCTTCCCCTCTTTAAGCAATTAGTTTTATCCGCAGTTATTACTAGTATCGTTAGTTTTATCCGCAGTTATTACTAGTATTGCTTCCACTCCGGTTCCCAGCGTCATCGATACTTGTTTCCATTCTTTTCTTTATCACAAGTAACCACATGTATTTGTATTTGCTGTTTCATAACACTCTTTTCGTTTTATATAGCTTTTTTTGTTGAAGGCAGTCGTACTGCTGACAGTCATGTTGCATGTATTTTTCTCTTCCACTAGCCACCTTTTTCCAAGGCTTAGTCCTTACCATCTTCTTTATCCACATTCAATGTAAGCTTTTCTACTAGACCATTTAGATGCTGCACTATTTTTTATTATAGGGTCCTCATCCTTCAGTCTCTATGCTTCTATTTACCTTCTTGCTATTAGCTATTTAACTATGATTAACAATTTTCCTCTTAGAACTTTCCACTCATCGCATTATCTACTACATTTGTATTTAATTTGTTCCTTTTGCACTATCTCGTTCATTTGTCTCTCCTTCTCCCATCATTGGCTAATAATTACCAGTATTTAATCTCGTCAGCTCCGTTTACCTTTGTGTTAGTTGTTAAAACCCACAGACTCTACGGCTCCCTTTACTTTCTTGCTAGTCGCTATTTAATTATGATTATCAATTTCCTTCTAGCATTTTCCACTCTTCGCATTATCTACTACAATAGTTGTATTTAATTTGTTCCTTTCGCTCATTTGTCTCCCCATCTCCCACCATTTGCTATTAATTACCATTTTTTAATTTTGACACCTCTGTTCGTATTTGCGGTAGATGTTTAAACTTTATTTCCTACATTTCCTTACAAATTTCTCGGCCCTCCGCCTCTTATGTAACTTTCCCTTGTCGCCTTAATCCAGTCCATCCTCTTTCAATTTCAAATATTTCAGGTCCTGTCATCTTTTCTACAATTATTCTCAGTTTGTCCATTTCTGACCGTAATCTAACACCTCCACTGCCCAATGTTCAGGTTCCCCATTGTTATGACATCCACTTGACTCCGCCCCTCTCTCTCTCTTCAGTTTCTTCAATCCCTTGCCCCCTCCCTGACCAACTTTTCATTGTATAACTAGACTCTCATCCCTTGACCACCCGCACGCATTTTCTTTAGATGACCAACCACTTCCCTCATAGTTCATTTCATTTGTCAATTTGTTGACCCACTCGCATTTGGTAAATGTAATTTTTATGTCATTCTCATTGCATCAATTTTCGCTGGACTGAAGAAGTCAAAAACGAAATCCGGATATCCAGCACACTTTTGTTCTCAATTATCAAGTATTTTTTACCAAGGGTTGTAGGAAAGTCAGAGTGAGTGGCTCATTCTACGGTCTGCCTCTCTCTCCCCCCCTCTCTCTCTCTCTCCTCTCTGTCTCCTCTCTCTCTCCTCTCTCTCTCTCTCCTCTCTCTCTCTCTCTCTCTCTCTCTCTCTCTGTCTCTCTCCTCTCTCTCTCTCTCTCTCTCTCTCTCTCTCTCTCTCTCCTCTCTGTCTCCTCTCTCTCTCACGATCTTGGAGAGCGCTTTTTCGCCTATGAGGATTGATAATGATAATTTCATTTCTACAGCTCCGTCCTTTAGTGTGACGTCTACTACTAGAGAGCTACTCCAACTTTCTCCTAAATTTATTCCAACCCCTGTGAATCGTTGTTGCCATCGATCTGTTTTGTCTGGGGTTGATGACTTTTTACGTAAGTATCAATGGAGGTGCGTGAATGTTCAGTTTTCTGAAAACACTTGTCGTTTTCCGTACTCTAGTAAGAAACATCCTCCGGAAGAGTTGATACCTCAGTCTGTTTTGTCTAAATGTAATGCCATCCATAATTCTGTGTTGAACGCCTTGAAAAGATGTAAGCATTGTTATCCTAAGGATAATCTGAGCTGTGCTCAGCGTAGTGAATTAGCTCGTCTAAGTCACGATAAGTCTATTGTCATCAGCCCGTTAGATAAAGGCAGTGGTTGGGCTATCCTTCCTAAAGAATTGTACGACGCTGAATCTTTTCGCCAACTCTGTAATGAGAATTTTTATCTTCCTTTAGATAGGAACATTGACATGCACACTCGCAGTCGCCTTGGCAGTCTGTTATCGAATTTGTATTCCCGCAATTTTTTGTCACGTCGTGAGTTTCGTGCGCTAAAGCCTCAACAACCTGATGGTCTTAGGAGATTCTACCTTCTTCCTAAAGTGCACAAAAGTGATTGGCTCTACTCTGGTATGCCTCCGGGCCGCCCCATCGTGTCTGACATTGGAAGCGTAACTCGGACTTGTGCATTATTAAATAGATCATTTTTTGGCTCCTTTAGCCCAAAAGGGTAAGAGCTTTATACGTGACTCTACATGTTATCAGTTTAATTCGGGACTTACATGTTGATGTGAATTCTTTGTTAGCTACATTCGATGTGGCTTCATTATACACTAACATACCGACCGAAGCTGGCATCGAAGCTGTTAGCAAAGCTTTTCTTAGGTTTCCTGATGGTCGTCGACCAGATTTGTCCTTGCTAACTATGTTACGGATTGTGCTTACTTCGAACAATTTTTGTTTTCGTGACGAACATTTTGTTCAAGTGCAGGGAACAGCGATGGGCTGCCCTTTCGGTCCTTCCTATGCTAACATTTTCCCTAATGAATGGGAGCTGGAAGTCCTCAAGTTTCCAATCCAACCTATTTCCTGGATTAGATTCATTGACGATATCTTCTTTGTTTGGGATTCATCTGTAATTAGTTTACACCAATTTTTTAAGTATGCTAATAGTCGGTATCCAACCATTTCTATCGAGTTATCTTTCGATCTGTCGAAGATTCGTTTTTTGGACCTTATTTTATATAAGAAGGATGACCGTTTATTGTATAGTGTTGGCTTTAAGCCAACTGATTCTCACTCTATTTTAAGCCGGTCTTCCTATCATCCCAGGAGTGTATGTAAGGCCATTTCATTTGCTCAAGCATTAAGGTGGTGCTCCCGCTGTTCTACGTATGATGACTTTAAATAAACCAAGTGTCTTGTTCAAAAACGTTGGCGTGAGCAAGGCAATTCCCGAAGTTCAATTCGCAACGCTGTCCGTCTAGCCCTGTCACGCACGGGTCAATCACCGTCCAGTTGGGAAACGGGCTTTTTCCCGTGCAAATGCACAGTTTGTAGCTATAGCATTTTTTCTTTAAAGTTTCCAACCCTGTCAATAATAATCCATACCTAATTGTACATAGACTTACTTGCCGGTCAAGTAATGTTGTTTATTTTGTCAAATGTAAAAAGTGTAAGATAGGCTATGTTGGCCAGACCAGCCGCGTTTTATCCAGGCGTATTGCAGAGCATATTAGAAACATTGTACATACCCGGTCTACTTCTGTGGCGAAGCATTTTTCTTCTTCTTGCTCGCTTAAGGATTTCTGTTTTACAGCGCTGGAGCATTGTCCAGACGACTCCAAGCGCCTCGCTAAAGAGAACTGTTGGATAAAAAGACTTGGCACCTTACATCTAAAGGGGTTAAACTTAACTCTCAATCAAAACAGTGACTTGCATCTCGTTTTGCCCTTCCCTAAGTGCAGTACTCAGATTACCAGACTTTGTAAAGATGTTCAGTATTTGTCCTTCTTTTAAGTTATCGCGCAATTTGGGGAGTTACTTAACTGCCAACCGTTAAAGTGTCGTGCTCTTTCTCGCACTCTAAGTTCTCCGTTTATGCATGTTTGAAGTTTTGCTTGTTAGATGCTCTGCATGCTTAAAGTTTTCAATTCATATCATCTTTACATGCCTATTTCAACTTCCTGACTGTTTATTGCATGCCTAAATTCTGTTACTTCCTGTGCATGTCATGCCACATTATTATTCTTTATGTTTGTGCATGTTTTCTTGCATTGACTTAATCTACGGGATATTATGACGTTTAATTATGATTAAGTTCAACTATTCTATCAAACTTTTCTGTTATCACTTCAGCGGAATTGAAAAAGTTGATTAAACGAAACCGGTCTTCCGCACAAAAAGTTTTGGTTTTTCCTTTCGTAGACTTTGGGTGGTACGGTTGGCTCGGCGTGAGGATCCAGAGGGAATCTATTTCTCTCTCTCTTCTCTCTCTCTCATCTGTCTCGATTGCGGACCCGAGTTGCCATGCCGCGCTTTTTCTACGGTAATCGGAGGAACAAGAACTTTTCTCGTGATAACAGACAGCCGCGTCAGAATTTTCCACATTCCCAACCTTCGAGGAATGATACGCATGCCAGTCGGAATATGTCTTCCACTCGTCCTAATAGGCACACTGGTCAGAATGGTTCCTCCTCTCGTCCAAATGCGTTAACCAATTCTCAAACAAGACCGAATTCAGATGGCTCTCGTCATCGAATACCAAGTGAATTTTTCCCTATCACCAGGAATCAATTTATCATTTTGAAATGTCTCCATCATCAGTCTTTCTTGGAGAACGGTTTCCCGCCTTCCTTGTCGAAGTAAAGGGATCTTGCTGCCGGCAGTGTTAACCCAGCTTTTAAAGGTGACGATTTATGCCGTAAGATACATGCTATTTCTGAGGAGTGGTCCAGGAGTATTCATGTTGCTCTTTTGGAACATTACTCCTCTACCCTATCTGAAGCCATTCGTTTCATATCAAGGAATCCAATGCCTACGGACCTCATGACCTACTCCCTCCAATTGGTCACATGATGGGAGTAGTATAGGGTATGACATCCGGCGCTTCGCTCGCACCGGATGTCACACCTTGCGAGATTTCAAAACTTTACGTAGTCCATGAATTTCAAAAATTTAGGTAGTCTCCAAATTTCAAAAATTTAGGTGGTGACAAATTTTCGAAAAATCAAATTTTCAAAAATTTCACGTGG
The DNA here is from genome assembly GCA_907163375.1 of Prostheceraeus crozeri. NCBI lineage: Eukaryota > Metazoa > Platyhelminthes > Polycladida > Euryleptidae > Prostheceraeus > Prostheceraeus crozeri. The sequence goes on along the minus strand of CAJQUW010012582.1, from coordinate 64,710 downwards.
TCGAAAATTTAGGTAGTCCAAAAAATATCACGTGGTCGAATAATATCGAAAATTTAGGTAGACGAAAAATATCACGTGGTCGAAAATTTCACGAAGTCGAAAATTTAGGTAGTCTAAGAATTTCACGTAGTCTCAATATACCAGAAGATTGTATTTAAAATATTTATTAAAAAATGGATGAAACAAAAGTGGAAGAAACAACAAAAATGGAAGAAACTTCGACGGCGACGAGAATATATCCTTCGTTATCAAAATTAAAAATAACTGAATTGAATAAGGAAAAACACAAAAATAGAGTTAGGCATGTGAAAGATAAGGAATCTCAATTATTATTAAGATTAGAGCATTATGATAAATTAAGAAGACGCTATTATTACTAAGACATTCTTCGTTATTGTACTCTCAACATTGTTTAAAGTACTAATTGTGTGAACTAGAGGATCATTGTAACTCATAAATTCAAAATTATTCAATGAACCCGTACGTTGACTGATGATTGAAAAGAGAGAGATTGAAGAAAGAGAGAGATTTATTGTTCGAGCAACGGAAAACATCTAACAGCTTTCCCCTAAAATTATAGCGCAATCTCTTGTCATTTCAATTTACGCATCGGAAAAATTTTGACAGTTCAATTTACGCCTACGTAATTTATTTTCAGAATCAGTTTTCAAAGTCAGTTTTGCAAATAGATTTATAAAACTCACATGCATTCACAAAATTCATTTAACGTTTCCTCTCTCCTCATGTATTGATTAAAGGCACCTCCTATTGTGAATTCATGGATTCAGAACATATAAGGGTGCGGTGACAATAAAAGCAATTCTTCTTCTGAAATCAAATTACATAAGGGTAACGGCGATATACAAGATAGTTGTTACAGCAAGTTTTAACAATCACTTTAACGATGAAACACATTAACGAATGAAGTTCTTCACTCAAGGAGTATTTAGATAGTCTGCAAAGTTATTTCACAATTGCAAGCTATTCAAGACAAATGATTTTGTGGACAATTACATCTGAAAAGCAAGCAAGTAGTGATTTAAGAACTATCTGAAACTCAGTTTTCTTCCAATTCATTTTGAGAAGTTCATGAAAAAAGGAAATCTGTTAAACAATGTAACTTTTCAATTTAGATTAAATTAAATCATTTCAAAATCGAATAAGTAGTAAGGAAAGTCATCATTATGCGACAGTTCTTAACTCAATCCCCCCCTTCTGACTTCTCTTCTAGAAGTCCCTATAAGATCTTTTTTAATTATAAAATGTCTAGCAGAACCGAGTTCTTAAAATTATATGGAAAGCAAACAACTACGAATTTTGATCTAAAGAAAATTGCTAATCAATTGGGAATATAGAATTTTAACGTATTGATGAGAAATGAATTGCTATTGATAAAAGATGCACCTGAAGTGAATTTTGTAACAAATCTTCACACATCAGATCAAAAAAGAGTACATTGGTCTGCGGGACAAAGAAATAAAAACGGTTCTAATTTATATTTTGATCGCCCGGAGGCTGAGAACTATTGGTTCGATTCATACGGACTTCCCCCTACAAATGAAGTAAAAGAAATACTTGGAAATGGAACATACAATACTTTTCAAATTCAAAACCAGGAACTACTTATTGCGGTCAGTTATGTCTTTATGTTTTATTCAAATTACAGGAAGGAGTACCATTTCTTGATATTATGTCAGAATTGAATAAAAATTAAAGAAATCAAGCGAAGCTAAAGCTCAGTGTTTTGTAATTCATTTTCATAGAATCTGCCTGTGATTTCTTCATTATCTAGATCTTTAATTTCATAAGTAATCAGATAAGTTTGATCTACCTTACAAACTTTAAGTATCTCTTTAGTCCAATAACCAACAAAACCTTTCTCAAATTTATTCTTGTACTTAAATACTCGTACACTATCTCCAATCTTAAATTTCGGCTTACGTTTCTGCAAGCTACCTCGTTATTACTCTCATTCGAATAATTATTTTCGAATATTTTCTTTCGTATTAAATCAGGATCGTCAGAAGCATTCTTTGGAGTTTCTTCAATACTTGAATGAATCTTATTGTTATACTCTTCTACAATTCCTGGTAATATTTTTAGCCATTTCTGATTACCTTGTTCTGTAAATTTCTTAAATAATTTACTTTCAACGTTCTATTAAATTTTTTTTATTACTACGGCTTTTCCAGCATTTTCAGTGGAATAAACTGAGCCTTGGCGATGACTTTCGCCTGTTTCAAATAGTGGCTTATCACTTTTGTTATAAAACTCAGATCCTTTATCAACAAACAATTTTTTTGGTTTTCTATTACTTTCCTTACAGATTTCTTGAAACGCATATTTAACTGATAAACCAGTTTTATTCTTCAATGGCTTCACCCAAGCGTATCGAGTATACAAATCTATAACTGTCAATGCGTATCTGTAATCTTTTTCATTCGGCATATGAATAAGATCAGCATTCCAAATATCATCATTTTTAAATACTTTTACCTTCAATAGATATTTTGGCTTCCTATATATCTTGTGAATTTCGGATGCATAAGTTCCACTATGCTGACCTAGGTTATTCGACATTTCGGACGCGTAGGTTTCAGTGTTATTAGTTTTGTCTAAACCCTGACCGAACAATATTTTAGCTTGTAAAGCTTTCTTAACAAACATTCTTTCAATTTTTTCTCTAAATGTAGGATTTTGAATTCTATCTAATTGAAGGGCTTGGGCGTAAAAGGGGATAAACCACACTTACCTAATTTTACAGGAGAGCAGTTTAAAGTTTTTGATATAACACTGTGCAAAAAGTATGCGAGCTTATCTCCTGGTAGTGTGAGAATAAAATACCATACGTATCAATTACATAATGACAAAGTATCGAAGCAATTGATTCAGCAGATTGACTTGTACAGGAATCCAAAGGTACACTTGCAACTGTATTTTTGTGGCTTATAACCTTTGACGTGCAAAGATTTGGAACAATAAAATGTTGAAATTTAGTATATTCATTTTTAGCAATTGCAGCAAGTACATACCGTAAATTGTATTTACGCGCATCAAATAGAATTTTGTATTTTACATATTTGTGCAACTCTGATTAAATCAATTCGTCTAATTTGGATTATATTGCATTTAGGCACTATACCGGTACTATCGAAATAATCCCGTCTAAGCACATTCCCTTTCACAAAAACGGCATTAAAATATTTAACACAAAATTCAAAATGATTCCACAAGTAGTAAACTATGAAGTTCATTTCATTCTTAAACTGCGAGCATCGAGCAAGTCATCCCTACTCTAGGCCTAATGTCAAAATGTCGTTAGTATAGGCCCACGCACAAAACTACTACATGTGTAATGTTGGAGCAATTAAAGACAAAAAACGGGAAAATAATATGTTGATTTAAACGGTTTAATATAAAGCGCATACATGACTCGTTTTTGTGAAAAACAGACTGTTATTTTCAAATATAATTATTAAAATGTCTTACTTTGTACATGTAGGCCTACATGTACTTCTACATGCAACTGTACATGTAGCCTACATGTACTGGCTACATTGACATATGCGGTAATGTTAATGTTCATCCTCATCCATGTCTTCCACGTAGACATCAGTGTCCACCGTTGTATCACCTTTCAGTTGCTGATAGAAATGATACGACACAGGAGGAATGTAGGCTATGGCAGAAGATTGAGCACATCACGCAATTTTGACTGCTTGACTGTAACACACTCATTGTTTTTGCAAGAAACTGTGGATAATCGTGTTCTAATGCCTCTTGTTGCAGGCTCAATCAAGGCTTCGTTGAATATACCACTGAGTGAGACTTTCAGCAGCATCTTCCCGGGATGTTCATCATCGAAGCGGAGAACTTGGGCATTGGAGAATTCCAGCTTCTGTCCATCGATAGTCCGCGTTGGCGGCTTTATTGGAAGCTTGGACATCTTCTTGAAGTCATTCACAGTCAGCATCTTTACTTTGAACTGGTTGATGGATGGGATAAGTACTGCCCACTTCTGAGGTCCACACGTGTTCTTTTCTTCGGCTTGCCTTTTCAATATGACCGAAGTCCTGATCACATGGCAAATGCGTGTGACCTGTCACAAGGAAGACGTGAATATTGCTTCGGAACTTCTTTTCCTTCACCAGATTGTGCCACAACGACATGATGGTCCAATTTTTGTTCTGTCCCTTGCAATTATCGCCGAACACGACAAGATCCTCCTTCAACTCGTTTGTCTGCAGATGCTGAAGCAAGATGCTAGCGACTTCATCTGCCCCTTTCAAAATCATCCTGTTCATTGTCTATTTGGATCCTGAGGCGATCACACTTGCAACATGTGTCCAATTTGGGTTGCTTAAATCCAATATTGAAGTCACTGCAGAAGGTTCTGCGATAGAAGTCCTCTGAAACAGGGTCAATGTTCCTTTCTTCGGCAATGGAGGATCAGAGGATGCGTCACTCGCTCAAGCGTAGGGTGAAACACGAGACAACGTTTTAGTTCATCGTCTTCTGCTCACCTATAGCAATAAAGGCCGCAGACTTTCAAGTGTAGTTGTGGCTTATCCCCTTATTCATGCGAAAGTGATGTGGCTTATCCCCTTATGCACTTTCTGGAAACCATGCAAGGAAAGTTCAGATCGTCGTAGAAATCAGTAAAACGAAGCTTTATGATGCACTTAATCATCACATGAAATATCTCCATTTTCTAAAACATATGGCTTATCCCCTTTTACTTCCAAGCCCTTCAATTCCTGAATCATTTTCTTATCAGCTTCATGACGAGATTTTAGGTCATGATTTCAATAAGCTAAATCGTGTCTATAAGCTGCTGCATCAACTCTGTTTATTGGTTCTTCACCTGGTTTTGGATTATTATTCTCATCTAGTCATATCTAATCGAGTTCCTGGACAGGTATATGAATGACAAGGAAGATCTTTTTCTTTTGAATATTTACTCCAAATAAATCCAGGAAAGTTTTCTAATGTTTTTTGTATGTCACCTCCGGAATGCAACGAAGTTGAATCACCACCGGTGTGCAGCCGATGGCCAGAATGTACTTTTAAGAGATAATTCAATAAAATCAATTCAGAAATTTCTAATTTAATTAAATTTTCGGAATTTGTAGAACTTGTAGAATTTGAAGAACTTGTATAATTTGTAGAACTTGTAGCATTAGTGGAATTCATTTTTAAAGATAAAATATAATAAATGTTTTACCTTATCATACTAGGACTTAGATATATTCCAGAACCATCTTTAGTTTCTTATATTTCTATTAAATCATCAACATTATGTAGAATGTTTTTGAGAACTCGCTTTCCTTCATCAACTAAATTTAATTCACTAATAAAATTATCTACTATTCCTTGCCCCCTAGCAACTTTCTCCAACTCTCTATTATGACATTTTTGTTCTTCTAATTCTGCCTTCTCTGATTTATTTCTATTTACTGCTTGGACAATATCAGCTGTCCCACCTGCAACACTTCCTGCTGCTGCTATACCTCCTATTATTAGTGGAATTAATGGGAGAATTCCACCATTCTTTTCTTCTTTTAATTCAATATTCTCTATCATTGGTTTACTTATGTATAATTTCTTTTTGTTAATCGTAATAGTTTTAGGTGTATTTTTGTAAACAATGTTACGCAATTTCAATTCAACAGTTTTATTATTATTATTACTTTTCGCTTGCGACATTTTTAATAAAAAAATTTAAGTTCAGAATTTTTTTATCTATTCTAGTTATGAAAAAAATTTTAAGCAAAGAATTTTTAATCTATTATAGTTATGTAAAAATTTTAATCCAAGAATTTTTAATCTATTCTAGTTATGAAAAAATTTTAATCTAAGAATTTTTTAATCTATTCTGGTGATGAAAAAATTTTACTTAAGAACAAATTTTAAGTTGCCAAAAATTTTAGTTGACCGATCGACGAAGTCTTGGGTTTTAACCAATCCTATCAATCTTTCCATTAAGAATTTCAATAGAATATTTTACATCTTCTAGCAATAAACCATAAGCCATCCATCAATGAAGTTGTGGAATCTTTCTTTTCAATATTAATTGTTACATCCCAACCAGTCTTGATAATATCTTCAGATTGTGCACTTAAATCGAAACAGAAAACAGGATATAAATGTCTCCAATCTCCAGGAGTTCATTGTGGTTCAACTCCAAATTCTATACAAGGAGTTCTATAAGCATCATATCCTTCCATAAATTGATTATTGGTATCATCGAATCTTAATGGATCAATTGGATATCGGGTTTGATTTAAAGCAACTTTTAAACTTCGAATTGTATTTATATGGAAAAGATTATTGTTCCTATCAAAACTTGGAGAATTATTTCTTTGAAAAGTTAGTAATAAATATCTTGGAGTATTCGAAGTTCTAGTAAAATCCCAGTTAACTCTTTGATCAGAAAAAATTACAGAACTAGCAGTGCGCTTTAGAAAATTTACTGGAATTGGTTTGTTAGTACTTAATCTTTTTGCAATAGTTAATTCAACCTCTAAACTAGGAGTAATATGCTTTATCCACCATTCGAATCTATCAATTTTTAAATATGGTTTTGTTCCAGTCTTACCATAAAAGATTAATTCATTATTTGTTGTACGATGAATTATTAATTTAAATTTTAAATGATATGATATTTTATCATAATCTAAATATCCGAATAATGGAGACAATGGCCAATTTATTGTCTGTTTACTTTTCTTGTTAAATTCACGTCTTTCTTTATATGCAGTATTGTTTGTTTTATTTAAATGATTTGCAATATTTTCTACATCTTTCGCAATCCCTGCTGCATTTGTTCCAGCGTGAGTTGAATCATCAACAATTATACCATCATTAGTATCAGGAAACCAACCTTCGATTTCATACTTTTTATTATTTTCACCAATTGTTACAAATCTAAGCATTGTATCAATTACACCTGGAGAATCCCTTATTGTTTCTATATTTTGAGTTGCAACATCTAAACGCATTTGTGTAAATAATCTTGGAAAGAAATTATTCTCTAATGCAATATTATCGCTATCTGGTAATGGTGTTGTAAAATTGGCATCACTATATAAAGAATATTCACAATGTAAAAAGGAATCCGGTAAATATGAATAACTTTGGTGATTATCAACTTCATAGATTAAATCACCTCCAGTATTTACTCTACTAGAAGATCCGGGATTCATAGCAATTCTTGTATAGTCATTCTTTTTTTGATTGTAATTGACGAACGGAGGATCGTCAAATCTAAATTTATTTTCGATAAGAGAAGAAATTTTTAAAAAAACAATTTGACTTTTTTGTTTTTCTCACACATAAAAAAATTTCTCACACACAAAAAAATATTTTCTTAGGTTACCTTTTCGAATATATTTTAGAATTTTGCTAAACCAGTAGCTAACTGCGTTCCATTACCTCTTATTTCTTCAATTGATTTCTTCTCCTGTTTACTCTCTACTGCTACCTTAGCAATTTTGTTTTTTCTGTTCTCTGAAAGTTTTTTAATTTTTTTAGTTTTTCAGAATCATTCTCAAGTTTACGAATAGTTTCTAGTTGCTTTAATTTGTTTTGAGGCTTAACAGCATTTGATATTGAACTAGCTGTACTACCTATAGCAGCTGCTTCTTTTGCAGCAGATGTAATCAAATCTTTATTATTTTTGATAACATTAATGATACTTCTTATATTATCACTGATTCCAGAAAATATTCCAGCTCCGTGGTTTACACCATCTCCTTCTTTTTGAATATTTTCTACATTGCTATAATGGTAAACAGATTTCATAGATGGTTCATGTGCTATTTTTTGATTTGAAACAAAATGTTTAAGATTGTGTTTATGAATTATAGGCGTTTTTTAGAATTAAATTTGACTTTTGGGAAAAATATTGACGTTTATGATTGGTTAGAAACCTGAGGACCTTTGGTCCGATCGGCTAGAGCCTCTGAACAGGGTTCTATAGGTTAGTAACCTGAGGACCTTTGGTCCGATCGACTAAAGCCTCTGAACAAGGTTCTATTAAGATTTACGTATGCGATTGGACAACAACCGCGTGATAACTTTATTACTTTTCTGTTGCACTTATCTATTGTGTCAAGCAGCGTGTGATGTATTTTAATTTCTTTTCTATTAACTTGCATTGTCTGCTTCAACGCCGTTTTAAGAGCATTTAATTGAACTTTAAGAACATCTAACTGATTTTTAACAGCATCTAACTGTTCTTTATTTCCTTTATAATATTTCCTTAATTCATTTTCTAAATTGATTTTAAGAGCTTTCATTTTATCAACTTTTTGATTTAGTGAGTTTACTTCATTTGTTTTTCTATTTATTTTTTTTCATTTGTTGAGTAATTTTTGAACTCAATTCATCAACACTTTTTTGGAATGTAGCTTGTAACTTATTTAAATTTTGAAAAACCTTTTTATGAAGTTTTTCTATTTCATCTTCTAATTGTTCTTTCAATAATTTTATCTGATGTTTATTTTTAATGACTGAAGATTTTAACTTCATAGAAAGTAATATTAAAATTTTTGATTGTTCTGAAATCTTTTTAAAAAGTTTTGCTATATCTGCTTCTAGCTCTCTATTCTTTTTATCAAGTTTTAATAATTTTTCGTTTAATGATTTGTCATTAAATTTAAGCAACTTTAATTCATTCATCAGTGGAACCAAAACATCGTTTATATATTTTTCTTTTAAGTCATTGATTCGTGTATCAACATATTGTTTATTTGTTAACTCTGTATTTTGTTGCGGAAGAATAGAAAGATGCAATGGACCAGATAAAACGTCTCCAGTTTTCATGATATAATTTTCTATTTCTATTTCTGATTCACGATTATTCGAGATATAAGCACCTCCACCAACATTTGGTAACATCATTTTTTAACAATAAAAGATATATATATATGTCATGGAAATAAAAATAAAAATAAATTTTTCTCACATAAAAATAAAATGGAAATGACTCAAATTTGTCAAGTTTGTAAGATGCGTTTTACAAATCAAACGTTCTTACATTCACATATGAAATATACACCATGTGGTCAACTTATAGAACAATCTCAACAAAATATCCAACCTATGTCAAGTATGCAACAATTAATAGCTATGACATATAGGCAATACATTCGTCAATCACAACAATTAAAACATTTGTTTATACCTCAACAAGGTCAGAATATGCAACTTATTCAAGAAATTCAACCTGTTCAAGAAATTCAATCTATGTCAAATATTCAACAATAACAACATTTGGTATAGCAATCCCTAACAGATTAACAAATAGTGATACATTAAAATGTTTAAAATCTGGAATTGATGATGAAAGAAATGCCTCCAAAAAACAACACCAATAATATCTGATGCCAACTCTACATTAGCTGAAGCGAAACAAACAATTGAAGATAAAAACCAATAAAAAACGGTGTGAGTGCTATAATTAATTAATTGTATTTTTAGATATAATTTTTAAGATACAAATTTTTTAGATACAAATTTTAGATATAAATTTTTTAGATGTAATAAAATTTTTAGTCACAAAATATTTTTTAGATATAGTAAAAAATATTATTCCCACGTAACATCATCATCATCAAATAAATTACTCTCAGCGAAGATTGTTTGAAATATTTCAGCTTGAATATCTTCTCCGTTATAAGGTAGCATAATTTCATTTTCATCAGGTGCTTGACGTTTAAGAATATTTATTTGATCAGAAAATTTTTTTATTCAGTATTAATGTTTTTATCAGGAATACTAATTCCAGTTTCTAAAGATCTTTTCCATGGTTTATTAACTGTAGTCGATAATGTTTTACCCAAATATAATTTTAGAAAATCTTCTACTTTTACTTTATCTTGTGAATATCCTTTAAATGTTTTTTTTCGCTAAGTCTTCCTTGTTCATCTACAGTAATACAGTATTTTACTTTTGGCGCAATAAACATTGCAAAAGTAATTCCACCATTTCCATAATCATTTTTTGCTTGACACAATTCTCCCCCAACATATCTAGCAGCATCTAATTTATTGAAGAGTTCATTAGAAATGTATATTGAATCAGTTTTTTTACAATTAATGGAAAACCACAATTAAATGCGCCATCTTCTGTTTCAATATCATAAACATATTGTGCTTTATTATTTAAATGTCTTACAGTGGTGACATCTTTGGTAATATTATTTTTAACTTGACACGCATTAAAGGATAGTGGTTTATCTTTTCTTTCGTTTAATACCAAATTAATACCTTGAGATGATGCCAAATTGCATAAACCACTAAAGGCTTCTTTATTTTTCTGTGTGAAACAAATAGTTGCATATTCACTTGTAAAAAAAGATTTCTTGTCCCCATCTGCTGCATAAAATCCAACAGAGAACCAATATCTAATATTATATTCAGCATTTAGAATATAATAAGGATCACGTTTTTCTTCAAACTGATTCTAATAATTTTCACTAAAGTATATAGCCTACTGTTTTGGATTTTGAAAATTAAGTTTGTATACAGTAGATGATCTCAATGTATTATATATTTTATAATCATTTTTATAAACTTCATTATTATATGTTTTTAATTTACTTAAGAGGTTAAGGTCTTGTTTATTTAAAGTACAACAATATTTGACTCTTGATTTATAATTATAGATTCCAGCAGAACCATCTCCTAAAAAGAACCCTTCTATAAATGCTTGCTTACATATTAAATTGGGTGGATCATTAACATAAATATCACTTAAAATTTGTTTCAATATGATTGATTGTATTGTCATGTAAAAATAATTTATTATGTAGTAAATTTTTCCTATATTTAATTCTTGTGGCTTTATTTCATTACCTGTTTCATCTAGCAATAAATGATCTTCGGTAACATCTACTATTCTCATTTTTGTTCTTATTCGATAAACACTTTTATTTGTAAAATGTCTAATAATTTTTTTTTTTACTCCATCCATTATGAGTATAAATTTCTAATTTATCAACTAATGACATTTTTTTCATATCACCATTAATTTCAAACCGATTAATTTTATAATTGTTTACAATACTATCTATTCTAGAAATAAATTATAAATTATTCTTTGTCAATATTACAGGCGTGTCAGCTGTTACTGAATCTGTATAATGAATGCATTTTTCGTTGAAACCATTAATTTCTAAAATAAAGTGATTCATGATTCTTCTAGAGTGAGAAAGAATAAAATAACCTAAGTGTGATGGCATGAATGATGTCTTCCCATCTTTTACAATATTTGCTTTAAGAAATTCATCATCTTCAATTTCTACTTTCGCTAAATATTGTTCATCATTTAATTTTTCATAGTCTTTTACTTTTTGAGTGAATTTTTTTCTCAATGTATTCTCATTCCATAAATGATTTTTAGTGGTTATGTCTTTTTGTACGGTTTTCCATATAGTGAATTCATTAATAATTTAAATAGCTCATCGCCTACAGTGTTTCCTTCTATTTTATATTTTTTCAAATTAAAAAGGTTTTCAATATAATTTCGAAATGGTGAAACTTGATAATTTTTTTCATAAATTATACCATCATTAATATGTAAGATTTTTCAACCACATCTAACAATTTCTTGTATGTCTACAGAAGTTAACACATCATAACATATACCATTTCTAAACCTGATTACTTTTACATGAGAATTATTATTTTGATTTTTAACTTTATCTTTTATAGGAACTGGTTGAAAAAACATCTCATTCGGATATTGAAACACAACTGTAAATATTCCAGTTTTAGGTCCAAATATTTGAGTATTAAATTTATATATTATTTCTCGTTCTTCTTCTTGACGAAATTTTCTAGCTGATTCAGATTCAGGGAATTCTGAATATTCATCATACGTAGCTGATGGATATAAAGATGTTGCATCAAAAGCCATTAGAAATTCATTTTTTTGTTCAAGTAGTTGATTTGAAATTTTCTTACAAATTTCAGTTTTATCTCCTAAATCTCGATACTGTTTCATTAAATCTATTGAACTACTTCCAGGTAAATACTGTTTAAATATTGGTAACAAGATGTTACAAAATGGCGATATGCATTTTCTTATATTTGCTGACACTCTTCCACCTTTAACAGATTTTCTAATATAATTTCTAGCTCATAAATCTATATGAGAATGAATATTTATATTGTCATTTTGTACGCTTTTCATCCAACCGTTAAATGTTAAAGCGAAGGATGTTAGATTAGTAGTTATATCTTCACCAACCAAATCTCGCATAACATTATTATACTTGTAGATACGAAAAGCTAACGAAAGAATATCGTTTACTAAATATGGTCTCCATTCATTTTCTTTTTCCTTATAATTTTCATGTGTTATGTCTCCAATTTCATAATTTAATTTACACACATTGGTAGGAATTTTAAAATTCTCACACCATTTAGAAAGACTTGTTTTTACATGTTGATAACTACATTTCATTACAATAGTTTGAAGTGCTAATTTACCTGGAGGTGAATTTTTTTCGTATTATTATTATTATTATTATTTTTAAATCTAAAAGATTTTTGAATATATCTACTAACACATTCAGTTGTATAAGAATTTTGTAATGAAGCACTTAATATTCCTCTTGAAGTTTTAAGAGGCGGTTTAGATATTTTAAAATTAGCTTTTATCGGAAAAATGGAATCAAAACCTGATGAATTTATGAGCTATTAGAGTTACTTTCGAATAATTAAATTTTCCAAGAATTTTAAAAATTGATGTATTGGATATTCATCATCCTCAGTTCTCGTAAATATTTTCACACAATTTTGAATTTTATTAAATTCTAATTCAGTTAAATTATCATACTCATTAATTTGTTTTTTAAGTTTTCTAATTTCATCTTCATCATTCGATCGTTTAATTTTAATCATATCGCTAAACGAACGTGTTTCTAATTCTTACAATCTTTGTATCGGTAGGCAACATATAAATTTATTAAAATTAATAGCTCCTACACCATGAGGAAATGGATGAGCTGTTGAAGAGTTAGGATCAAGAAAAGTTTCGAGATACCAAATATATGTTGAACTATAGTCAACTTTTTTCTTTGTTATGATTTTATATGGACGCGTTGTAAGATTTTCATCCGTAACTGTTTTATATATTGGTTTAAAAATAATTTTCAATTTCTCTAATAGCTTTTAATTTATGAGATTTATTAATTAAACAATAGTGTCCAATTGTTGATCCTTCTTGAAAATAATTGTAATAAACATAATTGTGAGACGTTTCAATTCCTCTAGGATTTAAATGACGATTCGAAGGACTGTAATACTGAACACTTTTTCCAAAAAAAATATTGAACTGAGAAAATTTGCAGCTTGACATTACTCCTGTTCTAGATGTGGCTTTCTCTTTATGTAAAAAATTATTAAACATTTCTTTCATCATTTCTCCTTGTTCTTCATTAAAACCTCGTAAAACATTATAACATTTAATAAAACTAAAATCTTCAGAAGGATTATAACAATATTCACCGAAATATTCTTTAATTCCATATTTCAAATTAATACCTCCACCTCTATGTGATCCTTGTACTAGCTTCATTCCAAAATCTTCATATTTAATATTACCTGTAAAAACCATTCCTGACTATCTGATTTCTCATCCAGATTGGAAAACCATGTTTCAAATGATTTTTTATTATGGAAGGTTACGCAAAAATTTTGAATTATATTTTCCTGATCTTTAATAACTTTTCCAAGAAAAATAATAATTCTACCATTTGCTAAAAGTTTCCGCATATCATTTACTACATTAGTAAAAAGTTCATTTTCATACGTGATTTCGTTCGGATTCAACAGATTCAACAGATACAATTCAATCGTCACCAAGTCTATCATTAGAGAATATATCAGTTTCTAATGTTTCTAATGTTTCCTTTGTTCTACGGTTCTGTTTTTTAATACTACGTTTCAGATTTTGTGTACTTTAATCCATTTCTGTTTCTTTAATGAAGCAATTTCTTCATCAATTTCTACAATTTGCTTTTTTATTAATTCATCAATAATAGGTTTCGTACCTTTATTCATCTTACAATTCATATTTTTAAAAGAAAATTATGATTTGTTTATTCAAAAGAAATTATGATTTTTTATTCAAAAAGAATTTTTGATTTTTTATTCAAAAAGAAATTATAATTTTTTATTCAAAAAGAAATTATGATTTTATTTTAAAATCTGAAATAAATAAAGGTATATTCAATTGTTCTATTGTTTTCAAATCACAAACTGTTAAATGTTCTTTATTAATTAACCACCATAGGCTATTGTATGCTAAAAATACTCTAGAACTTCTTAAACAAAATAGAAAATTCCTTGTTCTTTCATAACTTTTTATACCGTGTTTTATTTTATAATCCTTTTCATGTTATATATATTTTCTATGGTAATAAAATTCAACTTCTTTCTTCGAATTTACAAGATTTGTAGGATGACTATAATCTTTTAGAACTGGTGCATGCTCTATCTTGTACGCATTCAACATATTTTTATTAATAAAAAATTTATAAGAAAAAATTATTCAATCACTCTGCGAAAATATTTTCTATCGACTTTCAATCGGGGCGAAGCCTAGTCAGAGAACAATTGTTCGATAACTCTATCATGAATTTTTTATCAATATTAATTGTAATGAAGTCATAATCTTTTGACCAAGCATTGTTACACGATTGTTTAAATTCATCTTTATTTCTTACGCATAAATCTCTTAACAAATCACTTAAGTTTCTTGCATTTATTACAAATAGTATAAATATATTTGCATTCTTTCTAATTAGACTTCCATCTAATGAATGCATACTTTGTGTTAAATAAAAAACACTACAGTTATTATGTGTACCTCTTGTGAAATAGTTTCTCTGAACTGACTGATTTCTATCATTAACGGAATCATCAAAAATTACACAATGTTTCATTGTTTTATCTGGTTTACTAGGATCTTGCATATTACCACTATCATCTAATTGTATCTTTATATGCCTACTTTTTTTGGATTCTACTAACTGATTATTTTTTGCTGCTTCCTCACACCATGAACTTATTTCTTCTTCATATTCAGATTTTTCATATTCTTTGACTAATGAAGCAATTGCTGTTTTTTAAGATTATTTTCAAATCCATATTTTAAAAATTGATAAACAGGTTGTTCTGCTGTTGTTGTATAAATTATAAGATTGTTATAATCCAAAAAGTTTGGAGTCGCTGAAATTTTAAACAATAAATATGTTTTTCCACATCCTGATCTTCCACAAATAACTGCCAAAACTTTATTAGACAAATTTGGCTGATGATTAAATTTGAGTTTTTGTTTTATTTAATGGGGGCACATCACTCATTTTTTAATAAAAAATATTTTTTTAAGAAGAAGAAAATTAAACTTCTCTAACCAAAAGATCTATCATAATCATATGATGAAGTAGTTGTTATAATTTTTAACGTCGTACTAAATTTTGATGAACCCAAAATCTGCTGAACACATTTTCTAAATGATTATTAATTTTGTCTAAATCTGCTGAACACATTTTTTAGTTAAAATTTTAAGTAAATATTTTTTATGAAATATTTTTTTATAAAAAAATTAAAAACAACAACGTATTTCAGCTATACTTTTATAATCCTCTTCATTTAGAATCTTCTTTTCTAACAGTCTTTTTAATATAGCATGAATTTCATTGAAACTAGAATTATCTCCTTCTTTTATTGCCGATATTAAAATATTTAATCTATTTAGTAATTCTTGTTGATCATCTGGCAAAAATACAGTTGTTTCTTTTTGTAATCCTGTTCCTACTTTAACTCCCGATGATAATAAATTTTGTAATTGTTTATAACGTCTAAGAGATTTTTCTGCACCAACTCTATCTAACATAGCTTTATACTTTATGAGATCTTCTACAGCATAATTATTTAAATCTGCTCCTCTTAAAAGATCAACAAAATTTCTATCTAAACTAAAAGGAGATTTAACTGGTGAAAAAATTAAACCTCGAAAAGGTTGTGGAAATATTTCTTTTTGTCCGAGATAAAATCTAGGTATTGTTTTTTCCATCTATAGATGAAATAGAATGTTCAAATTGCATAGATTTTGGTAATTTCTTATTAAAGTTTGATTCTAGTAATCCATAGGCATCTAATATAGTTTTGTGAGCTGGATCTGTTATATTAATTTGTTCATCATTATTTGTAAATTCTTTTCAAGAGTTTTAAATGGTTCAATAGTTTTTTCAAAATCAGTTTTTACTTGCTCGGTTTGCTGCATTTTTTCAAACATATCAGATTGAATACCAGCTTTTATACCAGCTTTTGAATACCAGCTATACTGAGTATGATTATCTTTCATGATATTTTTTTGTTTTATTAGCTTATCTAATTGTTTAATTCTTTTAAAATTATCAGCTCTAATTTTATCCATTTTTAAAATATAATATTTGAATTTTGTGGCAACATTGGAACACAACAAAAGCATTTTACTGAACAAATTATTTTTTATAGCCTTGCCGTCTAAAGTTTCGCTTGAATTTTCGCTGAAAATTTTTAGGTCTTCTAAAAAAATTTTATGATTTTCTTCATCAGAAATTTTACCATTACTAGAAATTTTGCCATCCTGTTTATTCTTGTCATCAACTTTTTCTGACTGTAATTGAAATGATATTTGATTTACTTCATTAGCTATTTGATCAAATTTTTCAATCTCATCCAACGTAATAACATTATCATCACATACTCTTTGAAAGTAGTAATGTAATTTGTCATAGACTTCTTTAATATGTAAATGTTTAGTCTTTAATGATTTTCGTTTCTTAGTAATTAAAGATTTATCTAACATTGTAACAAGCGAAGTTGTAAAAACACCGGTACCTGTTAAAGCAGTAGCAACTACTGGAATTACTAAAACAACTGAAGATATAACAATTGTTAAAGCACCTAAACTTATTGTTAAAAATATTCCAATACCTTGTGTTACATTCTTAACTTTAGGCCATCTCTTTCTTAATTTATCATAATGCTCTAATCTTAATAATAACTGAGATTCCTTATCTTTCATATACCTAACTCTATCTTTGTGTTTTTCGATATTCATCTTTTCGATGTCCATTAAAGTAGAACTACGTTCATTTATTAATGAAGGATATATTCTCGTCGCCGTGGAAGTTCCTTCCACTTTCGAGGTTTCTTCCACTTTTGTTTCATCCATTTTTTTAATAAATATTTTGAATACAATCTTCTGGTATATTGAGACTACGTGAAATTCTTAGACTACCTAAATTTTCGACTACGTGAAATTTTCGACCACGTGATATTTTGAGACAACTTAAATTTTCGATATTTTTCGACGACGTGATATTTTTTGGACTACCTAAATTTTCGACCACGTGAAATTTTTGAAAATTTGATTTTTCGAAAATTTGTCACTACCTAAATTTTTGAAATTTGGAGACTACCCAAATTTTTGAAATTTATAGACTACGTAAATTTTTGAAATCTCGCAAGGTGTGACATCCGGTGCGAGCGAAGCGAAGCGCCGGATGTCATACCCTATACTACTGATGGGTTGGTACTCAACTTGGCCGTAAACTTTTTGATGAGATTCTAGATCGGGCTCTATCTGTAATTACTGAACACCAAACTTTATTGGATTGTTCAAATCATTATGATGGTGCTCTTAACTCTGAATCCGATCCTGTTTCGAACTCGGCTCCTAATCCTACTAATTTCGGTTCTGCTCCGTCTCAGTTTGTCCACTTGGACTCCGTTTCTTCTGCGTTTTCCCAAGAGGAATCAATGAGGATTAAGGAAGCAGTGGATCATGTGACACAAACGGACGTGTTGCCTGGGTCTCCGTCTGTTGCGCCGGTTGCCTGTCATCCAGCTGTGGTGTCGCTAAAGTCCTCGCCGGTTCGAGTTGAAGTTGCCACTTTAACGGATCCTGTTGCTGCTTCGAGAATGGTATCCTTGACTTCGGAGTCGAATTTGTTTTCTGCTTCGTCCGGTTTCTCGGGCATCCAAAAGGCCTTCGAGGTTGATTTGGATGCGTCGCCCACGAGAACTTTACTCCAAACAACTTTGCTTGGTACTGACAAGTTTTCTACCAAGGAATGTGCAACTGAAAGCATTTTTTGGCACTACTGCAGTTTAGTGCACCCTCTTTTACCCCTATTGCAGTTTAGTGCACTCTAAAATGCATGTGAGAACAACATGATTTAATCAACAGAATGAATGCCGTTCGTTCTTCCCTATAGTTATAAATGAGTGTCTTTGTGTCTTCGTGTGTCTTCGTCTTCGTCTTCGCACATTACACCGAGCGCGCGCTTCGGTGTAATATGCGTAGTCATCGTTTGCGGGAGAATGCGCCGTTGTTTTAGGGTGCACTAAACTGCAGTAGGCGCGTTTCCGTCTCTTTCATAGAGAGTGCACTAAACTGCAGTAGTGCCGCATTTTTTTGACTGTAGTAAGTCGCGTGACTCTAACCTTCGAGGGTTTCTCTCTGAAGTCGAGGATTGTTTCGTATATGCTACAGACAAATGTCGCTTGAGCTACGTAAAGAAGCTTTTACAATCCTTCAACACTGTTCACGAGAACGTTCTCGACTTTCTTCTATGTCTGTCATCCCTGGATGAAAGGAATAAACATTCCACGAACTTTGCGACTTGTAGATCAGTATTATACAATGCGATGCGCTTGTTTCCGAATGCCAGACTCTGTATCCCTCCTAATCTCATTCCTTTGAATGCAGATGACGGAATACGTGCGAACTTAACCGACCTCAATGAGAATTTATTTAAAAAGTCCCCGACAGGATGTATGTTCATTTCAATCCCTCCTGAATTTGCGGTTAAAACAACTTTTGGAATTGTGAAGAAAAAGCATTCCTTTCAAAATGTTTAAAGGATTTTTTAGGGCTCCATTAGCTAGTCGTTCGGGCAGCTCTACGATCTTGGAGAGCGCTTTTTCGCCTATGAGGATTGATAATGATAATTTCATTTGTACAGCTCCGTCCTTTAGTGTGACGTCTACTACTAGAGAGCTACTCCAACTTTCTCCTAAATTTATTCCAACCCCTGTGAATCGTTGTTGCCATCGATCTGTTTTGTCTGGGGTTGATGACTTTTTACGTAAGTATCAATGGAGGTGCGTGAATGTTCAGTTTTCTGAAAACACTTGTCGTTTTCCGTACTCTAGTAAGAAACATCCTCTGGAAGAGTTGATACCTCAGTCTGTTTTGTCTAGATGTAATGCCATCCATAATTCTGTGTTGAACGCCTTGAAAAGATGCAAGCATTGTTATCCTAAGGATAATCTAGTGAGTTAGCTCGTCTAAGTCACGAAAAGTCTATTGTCATCAGCCCGTTAGATAAAGGTAGCGGTTGGGCTATCCTTCCTAAAGAATTGTACGACGCTGAATCTTTTCGCCAACTTTGTGATGAGAATTTTTATCTTCCTTTAGATAGGAACATTGACATGCACACTCGCAGTCGCCTTGTCAGTCTGTTATCGAATTTGTATTCCCGCAATTTTTTGTCACGTCGTGAATTTCGTGCGCTAAAGCCTCAACAACCTGATGGTTTTAGGAGATTCTGTCTTCTTCCTAAAGTGCACAAAAGTGATTGGCTCTACTCTGGTATGCCTCCAGGCCGCCCCATCGTGTCTGACATTGGAAGCGTAACTCGGACTTGTGCATTATTGATAGATCATTTTTTGGCTCCTTTAGCCCAAAAGGGTAAGAGCTTTATACGTGACTCTCTACATGTTATCAGTTTAATTCGGGACTTACATGTTGATGTGAATTCTTTGTTAGTTACATTCGATGTGGCTTCATTATACACTAACATACCGACCGAAGCTGGCATCGAAGCTGTTAGCAAAGCTTTTCTTAGGTTTCCTGATGGTCGTCGACCAGATTTGTCCTTGCTAACTATGTTACGGATTGTGCTTACTTCGAACAATTTTTGTTTTCGTGACGAACATTTTGTTCAAGTGCAGGGAACAGCGATGGGCTGCCCTTTCGGTCCTTCCGATGCTAACATTTTCCCTAATGAATGGGAGCTGGAAGTCCTCAAGTTTCCAATCCAACCTATTTCCTGGATTAGATTCATTGACGATATCTTCTTTGTTTGGGATTCATCTGTAATTAGTTTACACCAATTTTTTAAGTATGCTAATAGTCGGTATCCAACCATTTCTATCGAGTTATCTTTCGATCTGTCGAAGATTCGTTTTTTGGACCTTATTTTATATAAGAAGGATGACCGTTTACTGTATAGTGTTGGCTTTATGCCAACTGATTCTCACTCTATTTTAAGCCGGTCTTCCTATCATCCCAGGAGTGTATGTAAGGCCATTTCATTTGCTCAAGCATTAAGGTGGTGCTCCCGCTGCTCTACGTATGATGACTTTAAATAAACCATATGTCTTGTTCAAAAACGTTGGCGTGAGCAAGGCTATTCCCGAAGCTGAATTCGCAACGCTGTCCGTCTAGCCCTGTCACGCACGGGTCAATCACCGTGCAGTTGGGGGAACTCTCTCTCTCTCTCCTCTCCTCTCCTCTCTCTCCTCTCTCTCTCTCTCTCTCCTCTCCTCTCCTCTCCTCTCTCTCTCTCCTCTCCTCTCCTCTCTCTCCTCTCTCTCTCTCTCTCTCTCTCTCTCTCTCTCTCTCTCTCTCTCTCTCTCTCTCTCTCTCTCCTCTCCTCTCCTCTCTCTCTCTCCTCTCCTCTCCTCTCCTCTCCTCTCTCTCCTCTCCTCTCTCTCCTCTCCTCTCTCTCCTCTCTCTCTCTCTCTCTCTCTCTCTCTCTCTCTCTCTCTCTCTCTCTCTCTCTCTCTCTCTCTCCTCTCCTCTCCTCTCTCTCTCTCTCCTCTCTTTCCTCTCTCTCTCCTCTCCTCTCCTCTCCTCTCCTCTCTCTCTCCTCTCCTCTCCTCTCCTCTCTCTCCTCTCCTCTCTTACCTCTCTCTCTCCTCACCTCTCCTCTCCTCACTCACTCTCCTCTCCTCTCTCTCCTCTCCTCTCCTCTCCTCTCTCTCCTCTCCTCTCTTTCCTCTCTCTCTCCTCTCCTCTCCTCTCCTCTCCTCTCTCTCTCCTCTCCTCTCCTCTCTCTCCTCTCCTCTCTTTCCTCTCTCTCTCCTCTCCTCTCCTCTCCTCTCTCTCTCTCCTCTCCTCTCTCTCCTCTCCTCTCTCTCCTCTCCTCTCTCTCTCCTCTCCTCTCCTCTCCTCTCCTCTCTCTCCTCTCCTCTCCTCTCCTCTCTCTCCTCTCTCTCCTCTCTCTCCTCTCCTCTCCTCTCCTCTCCTCTCCTCTCCTCTCCTCTCCTCTCCTCTCCTCTCCTCTCCTCTCCTCTCCTCTCTCTCTCTCTCTCTCTCTCTCTCTCTCTCTCTCTCTCTCTCTCTCTCCTCTCTGTCAAATATTGTCCAGTCTCCACACTGCTGGATATATCAACAACAAGGAGCTCAATTTCCTCATCCCACCCCTGACATCAAGAGAGCGACGCTTCCACATTCTCCCAAAGGTCCACAAGACAACATGGTCGTCCCCGAACATGCCGCCTGGAAGGCCCATTGTTGCCGACATTCGAACAAATTCCAGTAATATCGCGCGTTTAGTGGAGTTTTTCCTATTCCCACTGGCCAAACGACTACAAAGTTTCCTTCTAGACACGCAGCACCTCCTGGCCATTCTTCGCTCCCATACCTTGTCCGAATACTCCCTCCTATGTACGTTTGATGTACGATCGCTTTATACAAATGTTCCGATCAATGAGGGGATTCAATGCGTCAACCGAGCCTTTGCACGCCATCCTGACCCAAGGAGACCAGACTCCAACTCCTGCGACTTTGCTTGAAAAGGAATGATTTCATGTTCGAAGACCAGCGCTTCCTTCAAATCTCCGGCGTTGCCATGGGCAAGTCGTTTGGTGGATCCTTCGCCAATCTCTATCTCGGCGAGTGGGAGA
This sequence comes from Prostheceraeus crozeri, assembly GCA_907163375.1. NCBI lineage: Eukaryota > Metazoa > Platyhelminthes > Polycladida > Euryleptidae > Prostheceraeus > Prostheceraeus crozeri. Next base: position 42,730 of record CAJQUW010012582.1, on the reverse strand, counting down.
CAGCTACAATCTCATCCTTCGACCTTCGGCCAAGTCTTTGGGTGCGTTTTCAAGACGATATCCTTGCCATCTGGGATCATGGCGCCGACAGTCTGTCTCCTTTTTTAAAGCATCTCAATGCTGAAGATCCTCACATTCAGCTTGACTTGGTTCACAACCCGACATCTATTCGATTTTTGGACTTAGAGATTTACCGATCAGCAAGCAACCGTCTCCTCCACCGAATTGGTTTTAACGACACGGCCTGCCATCAAGTCCTTCCTCGTACTTCCCATCACCCGATCCACGTCCACAAAGGTGTTATGTTCTCACAGATCCTTCGCTGGGCCACACGCTCTTCTACTCGCGAGGACTTTGAAGGAACTTGCCACACAGTGTTCCCGGTTTGGCGCTCGCTTGGTGTCACACGCTCCTCGATCCGATCTTGTTGGAAACGAGTACTCAACATTTCCGGCTTAGCCTCGTCATGGAGCCCAGGTTTCAGGAGATGTGGTGGTCAGAGATGTGGAGCCTGCAGTTTCGCCTTTGAATGCAATGTTTTCATGGATGCGGACTCTGTTCGTTCCCATCCAGTGCTCTTTAACCTCAACTGCAGCTCAACTCATTGCATCTATGTGATACAGTGCTCTCGGTGTAATGTCATGTATGTGAGCCAGTCGTCAAATCCCCTACGTCAGCGCATTTGTGAACACCTGCGTGCCATCAGACACAGATACGCCAACTCTCCTCTGGTTCCACACTTCACAAACTTCTACAATGAATCCCATTTGTCCTTCTTTGCCATCGACCGTTCCTTCCGTGATCAGAACCGATTAGCCAAGGAGAACCGGTGGATCAAATCCCTCGGCACTCTTCAACCCAATGGTCTCAATCGCTGCCTCAACAAAGACTCCCAGACCATCAACTTAGTGACCTTCCACAGCAGCTGCACGCAGAGGCTGAATGCTGTAATCCAGGAATCCTGTCGCCAAGTCACTGACATTTCCGTCTGCTTATCCTACCGACGGGACAAGAATTATATTCTTTTTTACGATGATTATTTTTTATTATAATGATTTCTTTATACTACATGTATATTACCTTCGAACATTTTAATGCTTTGACCTTTACTTTGACTTATTTAGATATCTATGGTTTTCATTTTGTCTGCTTGACTGTAACTGACGTGTATAGATATCTATGCTTCCTTTTAGTGACAGTGCATGATGACGTCGTTTTTTTCAGCCTGATGTGAGGCCACAAGGTTCTATGTTAGATTTTCATGACTGTTTACTGATATAAAATATGTACAATTAATATGATATTAGCGGCTGATGTGAAGGGAAAGATGACAATGAGAGATGAGATTGAAATGACAGATAAGAACTCTTCACCACTTTTGCTGATGATCACTTGCGATGAATGTCTGAAACGATGACTGGAGAACGATAAAAATGAGGTAATGACACAACATGTAGCGGATGAAGTCATACCACGATAGAAGAAAGTGTATTCATATATGAGGAGAGGAGACAAGTCATGCATTACAAATTTACTAATAATTTCATGTTAAATAAAATGTTTAATTTGATTTTGATTTTGATTTTTAGTAAGTGATTTTATTTGCACATCACACCCAGCAGCAGATTATTTAGCCTATGATCTTATTATTAAATCGGAGGAACGGTTATTTTAGTAGAAGTGTTTCTCTTGGATCAATTATTCACTACATACCTGTAATACGATTGAGAAATGGATTAGGAATGTCCAATTTGTGAATTTATTGCAACCGTCCTCCGAACAAGGTAATTAGCGAGTGGTCGAGATATTCATCAAATTTGTTGTCGATATCTGTGAGTAATCTTCACTATTATTTGACTGCGCAACAATGTATTGCTTGTTTTCCAGTGGCTCTATTATCATTCCATCGAACACTTGCGTATCGACGCTTTACTTCATAGATATCTAACCCAAACCTGACATTTCTCGATGTATTGATTAGAATGGCCAACAATGTATAAATAGTCGTAGACATCGACAGTTACAAGTACCATTCTTGTCAGTCAGTCACCGCTTCATCTAGACATTTACAGTACAATCTCAATACCAATATGTGGCATAATCTATCATTCAAATGCAATTATCATTTCCACATTCATAGATATCGAATGTGCCTTTTCCGCTATCTATGTTCTCTGTTATTCATCGCTGCAGCAATAAAGTGATCTAGCTTTCTGATCTGTTCGTTTGTCAAAGTATTCATGAAATCATAGAAAGCTGATCGCGAAAGGCCTTTCAGATACGGAATATAGGAATTGCTCTCGCTGTCATAACGTGGACAATCGTGAAATGAAAGATATCTTCAATGTCGCCTTTATCACATGATTTACAAACACAGTCTTTATATGTGCTACGATTTTGATAAGTTCCAATTTCTGCTGCTAGTGTGTGATTTCCAGTTCTTAATTTGATGATTAATTCTTATTGATTTTTGCTTGATTGCTACAAACTGCTAGATATGGTTTTAATTCACATTGAAATCTACACAGCTCTAAATAATTCAAACCCTTGTTACTAAACTTGGCACTCTCAATCCATTCCTTTCTAAAATAATTCGTTAGTACATTATTGATTAGGTTTTTTGACTTAACGCTGTGTTCCAAATCTTTTATTCCTTTGAAGCAGATTTTGTCAAAAAGCTTCAATATTCTGAAACACCATGTATTACGATACGAAAAGTCAGTAACGTTGACATAAATACCTTTGAATATTCGTGCAATTAATCTCCTATCATCACTGTTATTCAATTTTAGGAAGTACGTTGCTGCTGATTTATAGCAGTAAAATTCTATTGGCTTGACACCAAATTCACCGATAATGCAATAATTAGGTGTAGTTGTCCGTAAATGATGAAATCTTTTGTAAAATTGCATTATCACACGATTTAAATCGGTTAAATTTTTATCAAAAACAGTTCACTGCCATATTTCAATTTCGATAACGTTAATATTTCAAATGTTTCCGTGAGCATCTTACCGTCAACGTTGTAAAATTCCTTTAATAGTTTGGCAGTTACGTATGATGAAGACTTTCCTTTTTTGTCAATTGTTCTATATGCTTCCTATCATTCCTTGCAATCCATACACCTAGGTATTTATATTCATCCACAACGTCAATTGATCTAAAATTATCATTGAGAGATAGCTTGTCATAGCTTTGCGTTTCATTAAATATCATTATCTTTGTCTTATTATAGTTGATTCTTAAACTATTTATTTCACAAAACTTTTGAAGAAACTGAATTTGCTTGATGATACCAGTCTGGGTTTCGCTCAGAAGTGAGATATCATCTGCATAGATGAGTACCGCTAAATAAATATCTGCTATGTACACGGGATCAAATTCGCTAATATCTCGATACAGGTCATTTACGAAGTCATTCATATAAATGCAAAATAAAGTTGGTGACAAGCTATCTCCCTGTGGAATGCCATTTTGTAGAAGAAATTCCTCACTCTCTTTTCCATTAAATAAGACTTTATATGTCTTTTTCTCTTATGATGTTTCCCATTAGTGATAGAAAGTCACCGTCAGGTATAATACATTTCAATTTGCCTATCAACCTGGTTTTTAGAACAGAATCAAATGCTTTGGTGAGATCAACGAAACATGTATACAATGGCTTTTTATTATTTTTATATATTTGTATTACTTACTTTAAAATCCATATATTATCAATCGTAGAGTTGTCTTTTCTGAAGCCTGTTTGAGATTCATGCAGTATCTCATATTTGTCTATCCAAATATTCAATCTATCATTTAATATTTTTGTCAGTAGCTTTTCGATACATGAAGATAAGTTCAGACATCATCTTATTACATCTTATTCACATCATCTTTATTACCCATTTTAAATATGGGTGTGATCCAACTATTGTGATAGGGTGTGTCAAGATCTATCATAATCTTATTAAAAAGTGCATGCAATATCTGAACTTGATGAGGGTCATTTTTCATCATTTCATAGACCATTTTATCTGGGCCACTAGATTTTGAAGTTTTTGAATGTTTAATTGCATTTTCTACCTCTGTTACTGTAATACCTTGATTTAGAAGATCGTCACTTCTGATAGATAGTATTTGATTTACAAGAATTTCTATATTTCGATTTTTAATTTCATCATCACTTTTTTTGATATTTTCTTTGAAGTCTTGAGAACTTAATGATGTCGCGTGTGTCGCGCACTTTTTTGGTTTATTCTTATTAAGTATTGTCCAATATTTTTCATGTCATTGTTAGCTCTTGCTATAAGTAGCTCATCTAGCCTTATTTGTTGCAAATTCTTCTTCTCCTTTTTAATAATTTTGTTAAGCTCTCTTTTTGTTTGCAATAATAAACTTAAATTTTGATCAGATTTATCGGCTTTAAATTTTTCAACATTTTGTTCGTATGCTTTCCTAAGACATCTTACATTATTTGAATATATTGTCTGATTATTTGAATTCATCATAATATTTAGCGATTCCTTGCTGATTTCTATTAGTTTACTGTAAATTTCTGACTTACTCATTTGTTTTTGTCTCATTTTCTCTAAAAGGGTTGAACTTTTAATTGAATTATTTTGTCGATATTTCTCAATATCATGCTTCTCTGTCCATTTGAAGGGAATAATGCGCTTATCATAATTCGTTTGTAATTTGTAGTTAGTATTTGACATCCTGTTTGATTTTAAAGCTATTTTTATATTAAATTTTATTGGTCTATGATCAGTAAATATTTTGGGTTCCATTGTTCTGAAGGTTTCCAAACAGCATAGCATTGATTCCGACAGGATTAAATAATCTATCACTGATTTACAGGATTTGCTATTTTGAAGCCTGCAGAACGTATGTTCCCCTTTTTCATATCTTCCATTTGCTATTACAAGCGATGTTTCTCTTTCTTGCTTATTTATCATCAAATCTTCAGAATTTCTCAGTGGGAGATTTAAGTGACTGTTGTCATTCAACCTACCAATTCTACTATTTAGATCTCCCAACATGATAATATGCTTCATCTTAAATTTTTTAATGTAATATTTAACTTTATCTAGTTAATATTTGTCAGTATATTTCGATTCTCTACTTTCTCTGTAACACAGAATGACATGTATTTTATTTATTTCTTTCCATTTTTTATTCTTCATTTCAATTATAATCATATCTCCATTTTCAGATACCGTTTTTTCTATATTCAAAGATTATCCCAAGATTATTTTTAGCTTTACTAGTTGTTTCTATGGCATTGTATTGGTCAATTGACAAGTTATTATATTCAGTTAGATGTGTTTCACCAAAACCTATTATATCTGCATCGCATGTATCTGCTATCATATTGTGATCATTAATTTTATTGATATTTAGTTCATTGATATTAGTGTAATAAAATTTTATCACTTGTATCGGCCCATCATTTTCACTTTTTACCGTCTCCTCTCCTCGCTCACCTTCGTTAAATGTACTGCTGCTGCTGTTGCACACCTGGATGGTTCATATTTTGGTATCGCATTTGACCCATGATAGGATAGGTTGGCTGGTAGTTCATTGCAGGTTGAAACTGCGACTGTCGGCGGTGCTGCTGTTGTGGCTGATATTGTTGCTGTGGTTGATATTGTGGCTGATACTGTTGCTGTTGTTGGTATCGTTGATAGTAGGGTTGTCGATACTGTGGATGCTGTTGTCGCTGTTGTGGTCGTGGGTAACTGTTTCTCGGCATGTACCATCTAGGTTGGTTTGAATAACAATTTCTGGCGATATGTCCTCTTCCGGAGCCGGTTGTCTTTGAGGTCGATTGTATAGCCTTGGATGGTAGTACCTCGGTGGTCGTGATTGGTATGCCATTGGTTGCTGTTCGGTTTGGTCATTTAATCTAGTCTTTACGGACACTTTGAGGTCGTCGATGAGATGTTTCAGCACACATATCTCAGACTTAGTGTTCTGTCTCTCAGCTTCAATTTGTTTGATCACATCGGCGTTGATGCTGTTTAATTCGTCGTTGTTGTTTCGATTCCTTCTTTCCTTTTCTTCACATTCACTCAATTGTTCTTCCAAAGCTTCCATTGTAACAATCAATTCTGCGTTCTTACTTTGCATGGCTCGCAATTCTTCGTTCTGCATCTCCAATCGCTCTTGAATTTCAATTCTTTCCGCGCATGTTTCATTTATCCTATTCTTCAATTCTGTTATTTCTTCATCTTTGACTGTTATCCGCTTCTTGTATTATGTAACTAGCTGTTCTTTTCCGTCGTATTTCTTGATGTTTTCTTTCAGTGTGGCATATTCTTGAGCATGAATTTTTTCTACGCACTCGCTACACGCAAACTTTCTTCTGTACAGATTTTCTTTCATGTATAATGGATGTCGACTTCGCATTTCTTACAAACGACAAAAAATTGATCGGTTATTGCTTGCGAACATTTCTGACACTTTGCTTCGGAGGGAACAAAACCAACTTGGGATGATGATGATCTCTCTCTCTCTCTCTCTCCTCCCTCTCTCTCTCTCAGAACTCAGAATGTTTATTGACCAACTTGGTACAAACATGGCAAGAAAATGTATATGTACAAAAGAGGAAAGATGAGGTAAACATGAATGAATGAATGAATGCAGCAACAGTGACTGATGGAAATGATGGTATAAGCGTTCTCTCGCAGTTCAGATGAAAGCGGTGATCACAGTTTTGCTTCGATGGCGCATAATGTCTGAAATGATTCTTGAACAACAGGAGACTATTTACATATGTGGCATGATATAATGACGATGACATGAAAGTGAAAATATGGCATATGACAAATTATTTCATAGATAAATGAGGAGAGGAGACAATATTCATGCAAGATAAACTGATCATGTAATATGATTTTAGAGTCGGAATGATTAATTAAGTTGTTAGTAAATGGTTTATTTGCACATCACACCATCGCAGCAGATTATTTACCTATAGCCTTATTATTTTATCGGAGGTCCAGTCGGATATTAATAAGGAAGGTTTGTATGTTAATCAAATGTGGTTAAACATGATGCATTTTAGGATTTTATCAAATGACAAGTCACCCTTGAAGTAGTGTGGTCTTAAGTGGTAAGCATTGAAGATGATAGAATTCCCCAATGTCTGCTCAACCAAGACTGCTAACAAATTTGATATTAATGTAAATTAAGTTGGAAACCAAAAAGCATCATGTCTAAACACATAATTACAATGAAAGATGTCTCGACACTTACCTGAAATGGTGCAATGAACGTTGGAATTAGAAAAATTATGTGATTCACAGTAATTTCACCGATCGACCTCCAATGTTCAGTATCGATAGCAGAGTGAAAAATTTACCGTGCTTGGTGCATCAGTGTCAAGGTAAATAGTACTCATTTGCTATTGCTTCGTTGTTTATCGTAGATTATAATGTATTCATAGAAATCTGATCGAGTTTAATCATTCACAAACTTGGAGCGAGATATCTTCTATATTGATAATTAAACATGGAATGTGTTATCTATTGTTTCTACCAAACGTCAGTTTATTAATGAATTCATCAATAGCTATGATTTCTTAACATTGACTGGGCTCAATGCCACACTGCAATTAAGTCCTTCAATCTATCGTTTGATTAATGCAATCTGTTAGAAAATAGAAGTAACGTAATTATTTCAGCGCTGCTTCGCCAAAAATTCAATAAGTAATGACGCAGTCATCAATGAATTTTCAATATATTCATGATATCATAATAGTGTAACCGTGTTCGGTTGACGAAGGAGAAAGTGAATGTAATTTACTGCTGTTGAATCACAAACAAAATATGAGTTATGACTCGGCTCTTTCGTCCAGCATAGAAATCGCAGCGAGTGAAATATTATGAAATATATTATCTGTTGTTTCTACATTGCATCGCTTTATCAATGAATTCATCAATTGCTTTGATTTGTCCTACCTATCTTTAATGTATTCATAATATCATAGAAATCTGATTGTGTACAGTCTGCTAGGAACGGAATCAGCATTCTTCTTTCTGCATTGTATCGCGAACAAATTGACATGAAATGATAGATATCTTCCGTCACATCATTTTCACATAATTTGCAAGTGAAGTCATTATGAGTACTTCGATTTTGATATGTTCCAACTTCTGCTGCGAGAGTGTGATTTCCAGTTCGCAATTTAAGAATATTGTCAATTTTTATTTTATTGTCGTCTACACATAGATATTGTTTCAAATCAGATTGGAATCCGCAGAGCTCTAAATATCTCAGTCCTTTGCTGCTATTCTTTGCGCTATGTATTCATTCACTTCGGAAATATTCAGGTAAACAATTGGTAATAACAGCTTTAGATCTTTTGCTGCACGTATCAAAATTCTGCAATTCTTGTAAATGGATTTTCTCCATAAGTTTGATTATCCTATTACACCATGTGTTATTGAATGATTCTCTATCAATGTTGTCATTTATCTTGTTAAATAAACGGGTAATAAAATTTTGATTAGTTTTGGTATTCAACTTAAGATAATAATTTAAGGCGGATTTGTAACAATGGAATTCCATAAGTTTTACATCAAATTCGCCGATAATGCAATAGTTCGGTGTAGTGATTCTTAGGTGATGGAATTTTTTGTAGAATTGCATTATTATTTTATTGGGATCACTTAAATTTCTATCAAAGTAGAACTCACAACCATATCTCATTTTCGATAAGGTTAGCATGTCAAAAGTTTCATTCAGAATTCTTGCATTTACATTTCCGAATTCTTTCAGTGATTTAGCAGTTAGATATGATGATGCTCGTCCTTTCTTTGTAACTTCTTCAATATGTTTTCTATCAGATTTAGCTATCCAAATGCCTAAATATTTGTATTCTTCTACTATTTCGATGCAAATTGTATTATCATTATCTTTTAGTACGAGCTCTTTGAACTTTTCTTTCTCATTAAGAATCATGATTTAAAATTTTGTTGTAGTTTATGGTAAGTCCATTTCCACTACAAAGGTTTCTGATATGTTTGATTTGTTTGATTAATCCTTGTTGAGATTCACTAAGTAAAACAATATCATCAGCATAAATTAACGAGGCAAGTTTTATATCATCTATTGATATTGGATCAATATCATTCATGTTTCTATCCAGTTCTATCAGAAATTCATTTATATACAAACAAAATAGAGTTGGCGATAAACTATCTCCCTGTGGAATTCCATTTTCTACCATAAATTCTTCACTTTCCGCTCCATTAAGCAAAATTTTAATTTTCTTATATTCTATGATATTCTCAATTAAAGAAAGATAGTGACCGTTAGGGATAATACATCTTAATTTATTGATCAAATGATATTTTGGAATTGAATCGAAAGCCTTTGATAGGTCAATGAAGCATATGTATAATTGTTTCTTATTGTTTTTATAGATTTGTATTATTTCTTTTAGAATCCAGATATTGTCTAATGTAGAATTTTCTTTGCAAAATCCTGTTTGACATTCATGAATTAATTCATGTTTGTCAATCCAAGTATTCAGTCTGTCATTTAAAATTTTGGTGAGCAGTTTTTCAATACATGAAGACAAATTTAGACATCTGTATGAGTTCGTATTGTTCCTATCTCCTTTTTTATATACAGGAATCATCCAACTTAATTCCCATGGGATATTTTTATCTTGAAGAATACTATTGTATAGCTTTTCCAATATCTGGATTTGACTTGGGTTATTTTTGAATATTTCGTATACAATATAATCCGGACCACTGGATTTCATATTTTTCGCTGATTTTACAGCTTTTTGATTTCTTCGAATGTAATTCTTTCATCTAAAAAGTTTTTCTCAGCTACCACAGGTGAATTGAAATAGTTAAGTTGATTTTTCGCAACTACTTTTGAGATTTTCAGTTGAATATCTTTGGCTTTAAGAGCATCCTTAAAATTTTCTGCATTAAGTTCAGTGTCTGTTTTTTTGCTTTTTCCTCGTCTGTTTTCATTTATCAGTTCCCAATATCTTTTGGAATCATTTCTAAGTTTTGCTTTTTGTAATTCTTCCAATTTTGCTCTTTGTATTTTTCTTTTTTCCAGTTTGAGAGTTTTATTAATTTGTCTCTTTTTTTCTAATAGAGAAGTTAAATTTTCTTCAGTTTGGTCATTTTTAGATACATCAATTGCTGTTTGATACTTTTTTCGAAGATATCTAACATCTTTTGAGTATTTAGCTTGGGTTTTTAAATCCATTTTTTGGTATATCTCATTCCCTGTGTTAATTAATTCATTATACAAATCTTTTGTATTTAGCTGTTTTTATCTATCTTTTCTGCGTTCTATACTTTTTGCAAGTATGACTTCCTGATATTCACATGAATTGAAATGAAATTTCATTTTGAATGGTCTTACATTCTTATTTATGGTGCGACCACAGTTTTTAGCATGTTCCTTTGATTCTGATTTTATGTCTAAATCTATGTCTATCTTGAATGGTCTATGTATGGTCCGTAAATAGTTTAGGTTCAAGTATTTCAAAGGCTTTCAATTTTCCTATCATTGATTCTGATAAGATTAGAGAGTCAACAACTGATTTATAGTTTCTACCATTTTGGATTTTACAAAATATGTGCGTGCCTTCTTCATATCTGTCATGAGCTATGACAAGCGATGTTTCATTACAGAATTCTATCAATTCTCTACCTTGTTTATTTATCACTGAATCATCCGATTTTCTAATGGGAAGATCCATAAGTTCATTGTCATTTACTATATCAGTTCTACTATTAAAGTCTCCCAACATCAGTATGTTCTTCATTTTGTATTTTTTAATATAATCTTTTATTCGATCACAGTAATATTTATCAGCATATTTTGATTCTCTGCTTTCTCTGTAGCAAAATATCAATAAGACAATGTTATGGACATTAGTAGCCTAGAGGCCTACCTCAGTACCTCAGTGCTACAGTAGCAATTAAATATATGTACAATATAGAGGCATTTTGTACTTATCACTGTTGAACATTGTCCGGTAGCTGGTATGACACATGTTTGGGCTATCAGCAATTTTTCTGAAAAGAATAATTGATAAGGGAAAATTTCGATGCATCTCCTTATGGTCTTATAGTGGTTACCAATTACTCGTATACTCAGTGGTCACCATAAAGCCAAAAGAAACAAAACTCAAAATTTAATTCCGATGTTTATCGACAACCATAAGATTCACAACTTCAACCAAAAGAATTAGAATGGAAAGAGCGAGGTAGCAGCTTCTATGCTTTTCAGGAATAAAATCTGTTAGTAGTCCATTTAGTATCCGAAGAAGTCACCTCACTTGTTTCACAATTCGAGAAGTTGTGTTTTGTTTTCAGTCGATTTTATAAGCCTACTCCATCAATCAAGACACTCATGAAAAGGCGAAAGGTGTTAAGATAATAAATATGAGAATTGACACACTTACTGAGAGACGAGAACTGGTTGAAGTGATAAAATGAAGGAGTTTGAAGATTACAATCGTTGATAAAGTCTCGAATAACTTGGTCGTGATCCACAAGCAAGTTATAGTCACAAATTGTGACTATACTAACAAATGTCATTTCTACACTAATTACATTTATGAGTTGGCAATTCTTCCCGAATATCCTTACTTATTAATCTCAGGATCCCGGTTACCGTTGCCGGGATACCAATGTCTCCTAAATTTTCTTAAATCCCGGGATCCCGGGATTGTGGTTACTATATTCGACAATGCTAGGCTTACTAGAAAATGCCCAATTTTAAGTGTTTTCACACGTGTACCCATTTAACCAATCATTTTTAAGCACACCAATTAAACCAGGCTTCCTCTTTTACAAATTTAGCCAGTTAAAATATTTTGACCGGTTGAACATTCCTGGTGACTGACTTCCTTTGTTGAGAACGGGTACCAAAAGAGAATTTAGACTGGCGCTGTCTTCCTCGACCTATCGGGGCTTACTCAGCGCATGGCAGAAAGGCCTCCTCTTAAACTTCAGCAGATGCTTACCCCCATGAACTGTTGACATCATTGAATGCTTCCTACAAAACCATCGCTTTCGGGTTTATTTGGGAGCAGACGGAAGCAGATAGAGGCGGCTAAAGAAAGGCATTGCTCAGGAATCAGTCTTAGCACCTACTCTCTTCAACATTTACATAAACTGAAAACCCTTTGTACAGAACATTCACTCCAGGGCGTAGCATCTGAACCAACTTTGTAGACTCTCGATGGTTTGCTGCTCGAAAAGAACTGTTAGTTGCGACGATATATTTTGTAATCTGCAAATTTATACGGTGAGACAAATCCTTGGAAGTGGTAGTAATAGAATCAGTCATTAAGTGGTGACTCTCTTTAGATATATTTAAATCAAATGCTTTTGCCCAACATGTTAAATCCCATCATTTTTGATAGGAGAGGGGGTAGTAAAAATTGAATAAATCCCCCACGTTGATGTCGTCAACCACTGTCTACCATCATTGAATCCCCGTTTCCCCTACTTCTTCATACTTAGCGTCTGCGTCTGCGTCTGTGTCGACATCCTCCTCCTGTAATTTTATTGATTATTTTACTCACTGCAAGACCACCCGCTGATGCTGCAGCACCTCCTAATGCAGCTTTTTCAGCTAGTGCTAATAGAGGGAGTGATGGGATAAGTCCACCCCATTGACGTCTTCGACCACGGTATACCATGATTCTCTTATACACTCGTCATTTCATTATTTACTTAGAAGGTGTCTCAGCTCATTGTAAAGGTCGTTTGGGAGATTTAAAGGCCCGTTTCATCTTAAGCATAGTATTCACAAATGTCCTTCCACTTCTTGCTGCCTGTGCAGATCCTATCATATTCTTAAAGACATGGATAATAGGTAGAAGGAAACCACCTCGCTGACGTCGCCCACCTCGTTGACATCGTATTAAACCACCTCGCTGACGTCGTCGTCGCCTACCACGATAAGGCATGATTCTAAAAATACTCTATCTTAATGATTACTTAAAGCTCTACATCCCCAGAACTTCCCCATGATAAAAAGAATCACATAACTTATGATGTACGTTTATTTACAAAGTTACCATAAAGTGGACATCAAGTTCATGACTCGCTCCTCTTCAGTCTCTGCACTCACCAAGACACTGTCGTTCTCGTAGCGACGAGGTGTAAATGTCTGGAGGGAAGTCTGCTCGCGTCGGTGGGATATTCTCCTTATCGCATTCCAAGTACGTTCGCCCCTCTGCTGTTGATAGGATCTCTACCCCCATTTCTGCGAGAACAATATTCAGGTCCCTTTCATCTTCCTCATTGATAGATGCTGGGAGTGTAGGTGGCCAGACGTAGACGTTAGGAGGTGTAGGTGGGATCTCGAAGATGGTGTCCACTTCCACTTCCACAGCTGGGATGCATGACGCAGCTGTCACCTCTCTTTGTGGAGATCCCCAATTGTCTGGAATGCTGGTTGGGAAATCGTCGTCGTCTTCTTCTCCAATATGTAGATCGTTGCTTGCTTCACTGAGTAAAGGATCGTTCTCATCGTCACTCATGACGATGATACTGTCACTCACTTCGATCTGAAGCGAATCGTCGTCGTCGTTTGCGTCACTCATCTCTGCAATGACGATGGCTGATGCTTGGTTGTTGGGGAAGATTAATGTAGAGTCAGCTGGAGGAACCATTTTCGTGCGTCTAGTCGTTGTTAATGTTCGTATCACAATGATTCTTACACAGTCACTTTCTAAGTTTATATATCGTTGTCAATGGACCCGGGTCCTCTGACTGGACCCGGGTCCAGTGACTGGATCCGATCCTGTTGCCATGCTATTTCTCTTGGGTCCTGAGGGGTCTCGTCCAACGACCTTCACGCCACCAATTTGACTGACGCTGATGACTTAGAATCGTCATTCGTTTCACATACAATGTCACTTCTTCACATTCTTCTATAATCTTTCGATCTCCATTCCTATATGCCAGTGTCTTGTACTTCTGAATTAAATCTTCAATCACTCTTCTCTCTCTCCTCTGTCGGGTCTTCAATTCCATTTGCGTTTCACAATTCATGTCATGCACTTTACTCAACATTACTCATCTCGGTTTCTGCTCGCTGCATCATTTTTTCCCAAAAACTCCCCTGGTGTCATGTCAACTGCTCGTCTGACCTATTCTCGTGATCAGCTCTTTAACCTACATCAGCCAAATTTTCCCCTTGCTCGCCGTGTCAAGCGCGCACTATGGCTGCACAGGATCCGACGTCCATCGTCTCAGTCTCAACTCTGCGACCGCTGCGACCTCTATTGTGATTCCAGCCAAGTGACTAATAATCCTACCTTCCCTGTCAGCAGCAGTGATAAGGCCACAAACAAGACTGCCTACAGCGCTCGCGTGCCAGAATCCTCTTTTCCTCTCTCTCCCTTGACGTTACCGACTCTCAGCATCGTGCACCCGGGAGACAGCGAGAGGGGATGCAATTCCCTGTCAACCAATGACATCAAAGATCGCGGGTACAGGGACCTTCGACCTTCAGAGACTGCAAAACGTCATCGCATTCACCCTGATCGACCCCTTATTTTCAGTCTACTCAACATACGCTCGCTAGAAAACAAGGTGGATTCCCTGCTAGATCTTCGAACTGACCATGACATTGACATCATGCTTTTAGTGGAAACCTGGCATGATACCGAATCAGTCAGTCTCTCGCGCATTCGTTCTAATGGTTTCAACGTGGTGGATCGACTTCGCCCAAGGTTTCGCTCTGATACAATGGCGACAAATCACGGTGGAATCGCAGCCATTTCCGTCCCTGGAACTTCACTTGCTCAACTGCAGGTCGCTAACGTTCCTACGACGTTCGAGCTTCTTACTGTCCGGCTCACTTCTCATTCCTCGTCCTGCATTATTCTCCTCATTTATCGAACAGGTCCCATATCAAACCGCTTCTTCGCAGAGATGTCTGATATCATCGATGAGTTCATATCCTTCGTTGATCCAATCATAATCGCTGGTGATTTGAATATTCATATTGAACGAACTGACGACCGATCTTCCCAGAAGTTTTTAGAAATCCTCGACAGCTACGGCCTTACCTGCGCTGTAAACGGACCTACCCATAACTGCGGCGGCACTCTGGACCTAGTCATCACTCGCTCTGATCTTCGTCTGCCATCCGTCGATGTCCTGGATGTCGGCTTATCAGATCACATACGCTGGGTCTCTACACTACGGTCACTAACTCCCATCTACAGAACTGTCTCTGCCCGTCCTTGGAATCGCCTCGATCCTAATCGCTTCCGTGCCATGCTCGCTTCATCGGTGCTTTGCAAGCCTGAATCCTGGAGAGAGCTGGACGTTGATCGGCTTGCAGACATGTACAGCACAGAGATCATCAGGATTCTAGACATTCTGATTCCTGTTCGTTCTATCACCTGCCGGCGACGACCATCCGATCTGTGGTTTGACGAGGAGTGCCGCATTGCCAAGAGAGTTGTCCGCAAATTAGAGCGTCAGTGCCGTAGAGCTGCGAAGGCTGGTACCCCGTCTGTCGACATCGTAACTGCCTGGAAGACCCAAAGAAAATCCTACAGAGATCTTCTCCGACAAAAGCGCGAATCCTTTTGGTGCCAAAAAATACAGTCCGAATCCCACCTTCCTGCTCAGCTTTGGCGTTCCATTGATACATTAATGGGCAGAGGACGTCCACCTGTGAGCAGCTTCCTCAGTGCTGATGAAATCCACAGAGCATTCGACAAAAAGGTTGCTGACATTCATGACACACTCTCTGATGCGCCCCTTCCAGTGTTTTCCACTGCACCCACTGGATGCCACTTCCACGACTTCGATATCCTGTCGACCCATATCGTAAGTGGGATGCTACAGAAGCTTCCTAACAAACAAAGCTCCAGCGATCCTCTACTCACGAAGATGCTGAAAGAAAATGCTGACATCCTCTCCGATTTCATTACTTTCCTGTTCAATCTCTCACTCTCCTCTGGACTATTCCCATCCAAGTGGAAGGTAGCTAGAATTACTCCTGTACTAAAGAAAGGTGTCCGTTATGCTTCGAAAGCCGACTCTTATCGTCCGATCTCAAATCTCCCTGTCCTGTCGAAACTACTTGAACGGGTAGTCGCACAACAGCTTCTCGCTCACGTCACCAGATACGACCTTCTTCCTACGTTCCAATCTCCTTACCGCCCGCACCACTCTACTGAAACCGCCCTCTTGCATGTGTGCTCTAGCCTTCTCACGTCCATAGACAACGGTCAACTCTCTCTCCTCGCTCTATTGGATCTATCATCTGCCTTCGATACGGTCGACTATTCTATCCTTTTACAGCGTCTGACATCTTCGTTCGGCCTGCAAGGCTATGTTATTTCATGGTGTTTGTCTTTCTTGTCGTCACGGTCTCGCTTTGTTCGTCATCTGGATTCTCTCTCTCCTGTCTCATCTACTTCACATGGTGTACCTCAAGGTTCTGTACTCGGACCAATCTTCTTCGTTCTCTACACCGCCGATCTTTTTCATTTAATCTATCAACACGGACTTCAAGCTCACGCCTATGCTGATGATGTGAACATCTGCGGTTCCTGCCATCCTGATAATACTTCACAGCTTTCTCATCAAATGGAATGTTGTCTTGTGGAAGTTCAGCAATGGTTGAAAAACAACAGACCTCAGTTGAATGCTGAGAAATCAGAATTTGTGTGGTGTGCCTCTAATCGCCGTCAGAATCAGATCCCTTCTAATCCCATCTACATCAATGCGACTCCTATCACTCCAGTGACCTCTGCAAGTAGTTTGGGAGTGATAATTGACTCTCGCCTCTCTATGAAGGGTTTCATTTCAAGGAAAGTGTCGAGTTGCTTTGCCGCCCTCAGGCAAATAAGATCAATTCGCCAATCCGTCACTCATCCCGTCCTCATGTCTCTCATAGTATCCCTAGTGCATTTCCGACTGGACTACTGCACCTCTGTACTCGCCGGCCTTCCTGCCATCCAACAGCGCCGACTACAGTCCGTGCTAAATTCTGCGGCCAGACTTGTAAATAACACTGGACATAGGCAACACGTCTCATCACCCCTGAAGGACCTCCACTGGCTTCGCATTCGAGAAAGAATTGACTTCCGCCTTGCTGTGCTTTGCTTTATGTGTGTGAACGGCGGAGCGCCTCCCTCCCTCCCCGCCGATTCTCTTAAACCATTATCATCTATAGAATCCCGAAGCCACTTGCGATCCGCGTCCCGATCTGCACCATTCGTCCAATCTACCCGAACTTCAATTGGGGATCGTGCATTTCCCATTGCTGCATCACGTATAGTGAATTCTCTCCCATCACAAGTGACGAACCAGACCTCTCTCCAGTCATTTAAACGATCCCTCAAAACTTTTCTTTTTCACGTTCCTTCCCGCAATAACTTGTATTTTTTCTCTCTATTCTCATTAATTTTTTTCAGTGTCCTTGTAGTCTGTCTTGATAAAACGCCACTCAAATATTGTATTTTGAATAAAATAAAATAATTAAAATAAAAAAAACACTCTACCCATTCTCATTATATATACTCTTACCGGGTCCCCTTAGCGGGTCCCTTTGCGGGACCCCTTCACGGGTCCAGTCACTGGACCCGGTTTCAACAAGACGTGTGTTCTACACATAATTTTTATTACATCAAATCAATCACAGATGTCTCATTCATTCGTTCAATGTCCTGCATCACTTGTGTATGTACAATTTCCATCCATTCACTATTGTCTCTATCCAAACGAAATCTTCTCGTTTCCTTCGGTGGATCATACACTTTGGGCGTATGCTGATAATGCATCACATACCCTTCCGACAATTTATTATTCACCATTCGTCTCCCTGGAGCATGACGTACACATGTTTCTTCTGGACTCCATGAGATAATTACATCTCCCTCATACATTCGAATAAAATCACGTTCCATGTAAATACACTCCTTTGAAATTTGTACACTTGTTCGAATAGGTTTTTGATAAGATGGAGTCACTTCAAAATAAAATGTATCAACACATAATGGAATCACTTTCGATTCTAATTCTACCACTCGACGTCTCACCACGGCACAATTTCCAGTTTCTGAAATGATTTTATCTCCCCAAAATAATGGAATACCACGGTGATATTTCCATACTTCCCATCGATAATATCGTTTAGCAAATCTAATAACTATCTTCGTTAATAGTTATTTACACAACAAGTGCAAAGTATCCAGCTTTATTGCATTTTTTGAGATCAACATGTCTATGCACGAGTTCTGTAAGGAACTTTATATTTCACAGAACTACCAGAATCTATGATTATGATCCTTAACATGATTTGAAAATCAAACCAAAGCAATTTTGAAATCAGATAGCCTGCTTCTCTGTCCATTGTACATGCAGATTCTATGCATGATTTTCGTCTTAGAGGATGAAAAACTTTCTATGTGCTAATGTATTTCAATGAAGGAGTGCAATATAGACTGTTTATTGCACTCTTTGAAATTTATGCACACTTTGGAAAGCATAAACTATATTATGGAAGCAATAATCATAGAGATTATAGCACTGTGAAATATAAAATTGGTTCACAAACTTTTGAGAAAAAGTACGACTCATCCATGCTATTCTTACTAGATTCTTAGTCTACACCCTTCCATGACAAAAACATATCAGATCTATTACGTATGTTTATTGAAAAGCATAGAAAAACAATTACATTATGGATCACTTTCCATGTCCTGGGTTAAGTCAATAAAATTGGATGCATGATATGATAGATCCATGGCCATTTCCCGCTCCATACGTCTAATTCTTTCTTCTATATCTTCCTCCTCGTTCACCATTTGCATTAACTCCTCCTCCTCTTGTTTCAATTCTTACACCCACGGCCATTTTCTTGCATCACCCCACATTTTTCGTTTCCTCGACCATGGCTTTCGTTTCTTCTCATCCATTTCCTCTTTGACTTTATCCTCATTATCTCTCCACAATTTCTTCACATACTGCACCTTTATCCTCGATCTGTTCTCCTCTTTCAATCTCCTTTCTTCTTCATCTTTATGTCGCAACTCTTCCACAAGACTCTTCTTTTTTGATCCACCTCCAAGATCGAATTCCACTTTCCAGTCCCCGATTGACTTTTTCTCTACACGTCTCTTCGTCAATATCTCCTCATCTTCAAATGCACCTTTTGCTCGAATCTCGTTCCACTCCCTCATCTCACTGTTCATTCTAAAACAACGCGTCGTTAATGGAGGGACTTGTGTCGCTGGATGTGTATGTTCAACAATACACGCCCCTAACAACTCGCCGAATTTCCCCTCTACACCAGGCGCACGACGAATAATAGTCGATGTATCCGTATAGGAGATGATAACATCACCTTCGTACATGGGTATTAGATGGATCAATAAAATCGAAATTTCGAAAATCAAAATTTGGGTGGTCAAGTCTTTGGTCTATGGCTATTTTGAACTCACATGCAAAATTTCAGTGAATTTGGACAAGGTCTACTATCCCCACAGTGGCCATCTATTTGTTGACAATTTTCTTTTTTTTTTAGTTTTTTCGTCAATTTACGCTAGTTGAAGCTGTATTACATAGTACTTCCTAATGAGCTAGAGCCTTGAAACTCTAGGTGCAAGTACATGTTGACAGCCTCTTTTGATTGAAGCAAAAATTTAAATGACTCAGGACAGCGAACTCCTACTGAGAGACCTCCAAAATTTGCAAATTTTCAAAATATGACCAAAAATGTGATTTTTGCAAAGTTTGAATTTGACACTTTCTTGTCGTGAATTCGAACCAATATTGTAGAGAATAGATTTTTAAGAGCTTTAAAGTGCGAAATGCATCTTGTGGCATTGCGAGTATATGCTGACATAAGCCGCGTGTATACACGTCCTGTGTTTTGCACATAGGCGTACTGTGTTTTGTGCTAGGCCCAAATCATTATTCTTTATTTCCCTTTTAACTAAGATCTGGTGACTGCAGTGTAGACGCTAAGTTCTAGCAAAAACAGTGATTTCAATGATGAAATTGAATATTCATTTATGAAACTGATATGAAGTCTTTGCTTTTTGCTGCTGTCGCTCATACTACTGGCCATTTTTCTGACGCATGCTGTCCTTCAAGCCAGTCTATTCCCCACTCGACGGAAAGCTCTGCTATCTATTCATGTTAAAAGGTTGACGCAACTCATTTGTCCACGGTGATGACGTCGAACCGCTATTGTACATTTGGAGATAGAAGTTGCTATAGAGACCGATCATAGATATCTGTGGTTGCGAAATGTTGGTTAATCTTGGTGTGTTAATGACGTCTACTTCATTAATCTCTTTATTTGCTGGTTTCTCTGCAAAATGTTGCGATCGGACACAAATCACTGCGTTTTGGGTCATCCTGCACAGCTGCCTGCCAACACTCTTCCTACCACACGCGAGGCTCTTCAGCACATGAAGCTTCTGAAGCAAATGAAACCACCAAAGGAGCCTATTATTAACTTGGCTGTTGAGACAGCGAAAAGTGTACAGGCGATCTGGGAACACTGCAGCATTCCAACATCAACATGCACTCACACAACTGGTACAAGACTAGCGAAACTTTATGGTAAAGCATCAATGGATGTGAATAAGTGGCAGTCTGTATGAGATGGTGCAGGTAGTAATTACTGGGAGAACACCATCCAAAATAGTTTCACAAACACCAGGCCCACTCAATCATTCACGATGTGGTAACAACTGCATCCCGAATTTTGCGATTGTATATAGCTACCCCTCAACCTGATTCCAACCGCTAATCAGTCGGTGTTGTGCACCGGTTGTGTCCTCGCGTCTGTCTGATCTGTGATATTTCGTGATAGCTTTTGGTCTACTTCGGTCTTTCTGAGAATTTTTGGCATCACATCGCTCGTCGTTACCTCGTCTACGTCGTTGTGCTACTATCATCGGTAAAATTCATCAGCATCTCGCGTTTTTGAAGGATTTGTAAAATTCCATCTCTCGTCAGTGATCTTCGTTCATTTTACATCATCGAGACATTTGGTTGCACCAGTGAAGTGAGTGTCTAACCATCCAGGAGAGTGTGACATCACAACCGTCTTTAACTGCACTGGTTTTCTACAATTGCCGGTTTCAGACGGAGTTACTCTACACATAGTTGTCGTGTTGGTATAGTCCAGTGGCAACGAGCATAACTCTTGGGTCGAACTTCCTTGGTTCGAGCCCCTGTTACTTTTTGGCACTATTTGACATTCTGGTTTGACTTTTTGATACCGCTTTATCCAGAAATTTGGACTTCCCGTGATACTTACTATTCATCATGGAGTGCTTCGCAGAGTCTTGCCTAATTTCTGAAAAATCAAAAGATCGTGAAAAACGGCATATTTCTTGCAGCAGTCCGGGTTGCTCCAAAGTTTTTCATGCTATCTGTGTAGGTTACACTAAGACAACCGATAAAGAGCTCAAGAAGTTGTTTTTTGTGTGCCTTAACTGCGAGGAATACTTGAATTACAGTGCAGACATCGCCAAGAGATCGATAATATCGGAATTAGATTGCAAGTTGCAAGACCTTCGGACCTCTATAGAAAATTCTCTATATGAAAAAATTCGGTTAGAGAGTGCGAGAATAATGCGACAAACTAAAGAATTGTGTGAATCAATCTCGAAGCAATGCGAAGAGAAAATTTTGGAGGTTGAAGCAATGGCTGCTACTGCTAATCAGTCCTTGGAATTATTAAAATCAAGACTTAGCAAGGTTGATATGCTTGATTCTGCATTCAAAGCACTGGAGGCACGAGCTTCAAGGGACACCAACGAATTGAACTCAAAGTGTGGATCTATGCAAAACCATATTCGTGCTTTGGAATTCGAAAAGCGGAAGGCATCCTTCATTGTTCGCAACTTTCCTGAAGACGCAGTTTTGGTTAAAGGCGAGACCATATCTAGCTGCAATGAGGCTTTTGAATGTATTGGAAGGCAGCTAGGCATCGATAATCCTCTCAAAGAAATCAAATCTGTCTACAGAATCGGCAAACTCGATGGATCTCGGAAGTCAGGAAACAAGCCGAGGCTG
Organism: Prostheceraeus crozeri; assembly: GCA_907163375.1. Classification (NCBI taxonomy): domain Eukaryota; kingdom Metazoa; phylum Platyhelminthes; order Polycladida; family Euryleptidae; genus Prostheceraeus; species Prostheceraeus crozeri. The sequence goes on along the minus strand of CAJQUW010012582.1, from coordinate 20,687 downwards.
ATCATGGTGAGAGCTAATGAGAAGGTGGCGAGACAGTTCCTTTCCAAGTCGAGGTCTTTGAAGACAGCGGACTCACCATTGAATAAAGTGTTCATTCATGAAGACCTACCTCCCGAGATCAGCAAGAAGCTTGCTGAAATGCGGAAGATGGCCTACGAATATCGATTGAATCATCCGGGTGAAACTGCATATGTCAAAGGCAAGAAGCTGTACATCAAAGACGTTGTCATTGAAGAAATTCCACAGGATTTTTGATTGATGTTTTTAAGCGACCTAAATTGAGGAGGAGAGTGCCTGCTATTCTACTAACTAACATTCGTTCAATCAATAATAAACTCGACGAACTTCGCTGTCTCGTAATGGAAAAAGGACCATATGTTGTTATTTGCACTGAAACCTGGCTCAATTCTGCGAGTCCTATCAATGCCGTTGGCATCGGAGGCTACAGCTGTCACCGAACTGATCGACTCAATGATTCTTGTCGTGGAGGCGTTGCAATCTGGGTGAAATCTCAACTCAAATCTGTGAAACTTCTATTTCCGATGTTCGATGGTATTGAAGTGTGTACAGTTTACCTGCAGGCTATGAACATTATTCTCCTCGGGATCTATATACCTCCTGGTCTCTCTTGTTCTGTCTTTACCCGATTTTGTGAAGCTTTCTCGTCAGCATTGGATGAAACTCTATCGGCATTTCCTCAAGGTAGACTGATTATCACCGGCGATTTTAACCAGTCACGCCCTGTCTTAACCAACTTTTAGTCGAAAAAAATTGCACGGACATTATTTCACATTTTTTTGCTTTTATGATCCCCACTGACAGAAAAAATCGAAAAACGAAAATAATCGTCGGCGCCGTTCCCTAGATATATGCATAAATTCAAAATTCAAAATTCAAATTTTAAATTTCTGGTTTAAATTATTTTGTGGACTCATCTTCACTGATTTTGGTGTCTGGGATGCTTCCTATCATCAAACAAGCGAGGAATAGAAAATAGGCGATGTCATACCCCAGAAACATGCACAAATTCAAAATTCAAAATTCAAATTTCAAAATTCATGTTTTGATTATTGCACGAATTCAAGCTGGATAAAATGGTGTTTCTGGTTGATATAAATACAAAAAATACAAAAATTGTGAAACTTGTTGTCAATACAGTTACATTATTGAGCCTAAGTAGCATGTAGCTACATGTACATGTACAATGTACATGTACATTTGCATGTAGTATTGTTGTTTTGTTCACCGAAACTTGTATTCTCTTATTTGATTAGACACACAGACAAGTTAATTGATTGATCGTTCATTCATGGCGCACCATCAATAAAATGCACACTAAGCGACTAGCGAGGATGACTCATTGCAGCTGTAGAAGTTGTTGTGATCAAGACTGATTAGTGCTTACAAGAGTGACCGATTTAGGAATCCGTTGTTCAACACCTGCATTTTGATTGTCATTGATTCATTTAATTGTTCGGAGAATGCCGGCTCATGATGAATGCCGAAGTCGCGTATGCATTCTGTGCATGGGGAAAACAAAGGACATGAGACGAATAACCGATGAATATCGATCTATCATTGAAAAACATGTCATTCAAGGACTAAACCCTCACGACGACCGCCTACCAACTGCTTTGTGTACTACTTGTGTTCGTGTCTTAAGAGACTATGGCAAAGGTAATTTCACGCGTGAGATCAATGTATTTGATCGTGACTGCTCCACATTATGATCGATCTTTTCTAACAACGACTTTCTCTCTTGTTAATGTTGTACATGAGCCTACACGCTGCAATTCCACACTCGATCTGATTTTTATCGATGAGAATGTTCATCATAGCTGTCCCAATCCCAATGTAGAAATCGGACCACCTATCGCTGGGTCGGATCACAATGTGGTATTCGCTAGGTTTGACGAACTCGCTGGCAACAAGGATGTTAAGATTAAGCGAGTTTTTTATGATATGCGTGATGCCAACATTATTGAGTTTGATCAGCGATTCATGTCAAATGATTTAAGCAATTTCTATTCCGAAGTTGATATTGACAATAAGTGCAATATTTTGTATGAATATTTGCATGACGCCATACAAGCCATTCCTTCACATATCATGTACTTCACGGACTCTGATGCGCCATGGATTACACCGCTGGTCAAGCATATTATAAATATGCGATGGGAAGCTTTTCGGTCTAAGAAGTGGTCAGTTTACAACGCTCTCAAAGATAAGGTTAAAGGCGAGATTTTCAAGGCTAAAACTGCGTATTTTAAAAGGCAAAGTCGCACGGTCAAAGGCCTGTGGTCCTACATTCGCTTGGAAAAGGGAAGAGACTCATCCTCAATTGGCATCGATTGCCACGGTGATCCGTCGAATATCAGAGCTAGTCTCAACAAATTCAACGAGCAATACTGCGGTGTGATGAACACTCCAACATTTTCATTTGCGATTGATGAAGTTCCTGACGACTCATGGATGCCATCTTTCGATGAAGTTCATGTTTGGAGGTATTTGTCGCACATACGATCAAAATCAGCTGGGAGTGATGACATGCCCACACTTTTGTACAAGAAAAGCGCTATTATATTGGCTGCTCCTGTTTGTCATTTGATAAGTGAGAGCATTCGCAAATGGCAGTTTCCCACTAGTTGGAAGGTCGCGGATGTGGTCCCTATACCCAAATCTTCGAGTACATCTAAATGTGAAACACGTCCCATCAGCTTGCTATCTGTGCCCGCCAAAATTGCCGAGCGAATTATTCTTAACGATATGAAGCCTTGCCTAACACGCTACCTTGGGAGAAATCAGTTTGGCATCAGGAAGAGATCCTCCACAACTCACGCGGTCATAGCAGCTCATGATGCCATTACAAGAATCGCTGATGATCCATCCTATGGAGCTGCCGTGTTTGTTGGCTTCGACTTCACAAAGGCCTTCGATAAGATTGACCACTCCATTTTATTAGCCAGACTTGCTGACTTGAATGTTCCTGCTGGATTTGTCAGACTCATGCACGATTATTTGTCTGACAGACATCAATGCGTTAGAGTCAATTGCATAAAGAGTGACTCAAGGCGAATTACCTACCAGTGGTGTGCCGCAGGGATCACTACTTGGGCCTTACCTTTTTGGTATTTATATGCAGTCATTACAATCATGTTATCCGACTACTTGCCTCATTTAGTATGTCGATGATGTTTCAATGGTTTGTGGAATCTCAAAGGCTAGGTGCAACGAAGACGTCGAAAGAATCAAAAATGAGATCGAATCTATCCGGGCGTGGTCGTCGTCAGCCGGGATGGAACTGAATTCGAGCAAGACAATTGGGATGATACGATATCGCGGTGGTTTTAGAGAGTTGTGCCAAATCGAAGATGCAATCGAAGGAGTTACATTTGACAGCTACGTCCGCTTCCTTGGTGTGCTCCTTGATTCCGATCTTTCTTGGAAATCACCTATGGAATATATAACTCGGAAATGCGCTCAGCGTATGTACATCCTGCGTCGCATGAAATCTATTACCAACAATGATCAGTTCCGCACAATCTATAGTGTACTGATTAGGAGTCTCATCGAATACGCTTCTCCTTCTTTCATTGGATTGTCACCCGAAAACTCTCGGTGTTTAGAGAGAATTCAAAGCCGCTGTCTCAAGATTAAAGGTATTGCTTCCTGATTTGTCCACAAGGAGATTCCGAGCAGCTGAAAGACTTTTCTATGGCATTCCAACTTGCGATACTTTTTTAGACTGTCTTTTCCCCAATCGTCTCCCAAGTGGGCGTTTGTCCATACCGCTTTGTCATACATCCTTGCGTCGCAACTCGTTTTTACCAAAGATGTGCATACATATTAACTCTGCATACTGTGACTTATTTATCAAATTTATTCTAATACGATTAAGCTTGTATGAAAATTTCGAACATTCATAACTTCAGTTTTGTGATTGCATTGTACTAACTTGTATTACTTTTCGATTCTTATTTGATGAAAAATAAACACCTTTCTCTCTCTCTCTCCCCCAAACTGAAAATACTGACAAAGTATGTGATCAAAGTTTATGCTCCGTCGTGGTTCCTGATCAAACAGAATCCAGCCTTCCATTTTGGTACCGCACACTTCATCTGGCTGTGGAATGGCATCCGAGCTACTCTCATTAACTATAAGGCAGCTCAGGGAAAGCTTCTGGATGTTCTCAGAAGAAATTGCTTCTTTGCTCATACTGAGCAGCTGATAGTTTGCATGTTGGGAGACGAAGACATAGAGACTCGGCATCAAGGCCTACGGTACTTACAGCAGATTCGAGCAACAGAGATTGCAAGCGATGGTAGAAGATTTTTCACCAGACCGGAGTTGAAGGGTGATGGGCAGCTGTCTCATGAAACTTTATGGCGTTCAAATAGTCAGAGGAATGACCCACCTGTTTTGAAGGGAACTCCTCTTTGGACTTTGAGGCAGCAGGTTGAGTCAGGACCAATCACCTTCGCTCAATACCCTTGTCATTCTCAGGGCGTTGAGCGAATGGTCAAAGTCGCAAGCGAAGCAGCATCAGCTGTTTCCGGTGCTGAAGCCCGCGATGGTTGGGTCCGAAACACTCTCAACAGTAGAGAACTGATGACATCACTTGACTCCAAAAAGGACTTTCGTGTTTGATCCCATTCTGTGTGCGTGTATTTAGTTGATCAAAAATATTTTGTTTTAGATATTACAACTGTTCACTGAACATATTTTGCTTCTATCTCGAAGTGAAACTGTGATACCTCTCTAACTCAAGAAAATGGTGAAGTAATCAATCAACACCGCAGCACAGGGCTATTTCCTTCACACTTTGAGAGCAGGGACATAAAGGGCCAAGAGCTATAATTTAAGCTCACAAGCTCACTTATTTTCATCAATAAAATCACTGTGCTCGCTTGAAAGTAGCGGCTATAGAGAATGTCTGGCACAGGGGAAATCCATGAAATTATGTACATGTAGGCCTATTTTATGACAATAGCCTATTCAGAAGGCTCACGTGCAAAGCACAACAGACCTACGTGTGCACACATGCTGCCTATTCATTTCGCACTTTAAAGCTCTTAAAAATCTAGTCTCTACAATATTGGTTCGAATTCACGACAAGAAATTGTCAAATTCAAAATGTGCAAAAATCACATTTTTGGTCATATTTTGAAAATTTGCAAATTTTGGAGGTCTCTCAGTAGGAGTTCGCTGTCCTGAGTCATATAAATTTTTGCTTCAATCAAAAGAGGCTGTCAACATGTACTTGCACCTAGAGTTTCAAGGTTCTAGCTCATTAGGAAGTACTATGTAATACAGCTTCAACTAGCGTAAATTGACGAAAAAACTAAAAAAAAAAAGAAAATTGTCAACAAATAGATGGCCACTGTGGGGATAGTAGACCTTGTCCAAATTCACTGAAATTTTGCATGTGAGTTCAAAATAGCCATAGACCAAAGACTTGACCACCCAAATTTTGATTTTCGAAATTTGGTTTTTTTTGATCCACCCTAATGGGTATTCCCCGATCATCGTAATAAATTAGATCATAGGGGATTTCAACAGTTGTCGTAATAGGATTAGTCATACCTCAAAATAGAACGTTTCCACCACTTCCCCTAGATCCGCCCACGTTTTACGACGACGCAATTATCCGTATCAGACAAAATGTCGTCTCCGTCAAACATTGGGATGTCGCGGAACATATATGTAGACTCACGGTTCGCAACATAATGTTCCGGGTACTTGATATGACGCAAAATATTTTGCAGGTCTTTCACCTTCGATCCATTCCGTAGACGTACCATCATGGATTTTGGCATCTGAGTCTTCCCGTCACCAATCTCCTTCAGACACTGAGAGCCGTTACACTGGAGGGTTAGACGTGGATAGTCAAGTGCAACACATGCAGGAGGAAAGGTCATTTTAGAAAAGCCAGGCATGATTGAAGATGATTTGACTGACTGATTCCACTCCCTCTTATACTCACCCACGGGACCCAGCCCGCTGCTGTGCATCGCCTCCGCGCTACGTCGCGGGACCCGCCCCCTACAGGACCCGCTGATGTGCATCGCCACCGCCCACGCAAAGGACCCGCCCCTTACAGGACCGGGCCCTGTTGTGCATTTCCTATACAATGCACCGTCCCCGCTTAATTGTTAATGCGTATTATGAGACTACTGAGGTTTCATTTTTATGTAGAGAGTTTTCATCGCATCTATAGCAGAGACTTTTGCTCTTGTTGTTGAATAATAACACTGGCTAATGTGTTTGTTCCACAGATTTGGATTCGTCTGTAGCTGTTACTGTAGAAGTAACGTGATTCTATCTCAGCCATTGTATGCGATGATAGTAGGGTCTGGAGAGAGTTGTCTCCCTCTGGCTCACGTCAATGGCCAAGCATGCGCACTGCGTGAGGAAAGTCGCATTAGGGAACATGAGCTGCCGTTGTTACATTGAAGACTGAATATCTGACAAGTGGCCAGTACCTATTTCTGAATCGATGTTTCTCTGTGATAGATTCTTGAATGGAAACATTATTCACATCGTTCGACTCCTCATGATCTAAATTTGTTGACTGTGTGCGTTCAATGTGGTGTCAGTGATTTGGTTCGTCAGAATTCAGGCTAAAGCTTCCAGTCTATTAAATCTAAAGCGTCTAGTGCCCGTAGGGATCATTCATGTTTTTGTGCACTTTAGGCAACCCATGCAGCCGTGCCGGAGAGCTTCCAGTACTGCGAAGACTGTCATAAAGATCAGTAGAAAGTTTATTTTCGGATTTCAACTTACGCAATTGACGATTAAATTGATCCTCTTTTTTAATGAATATTCTGTGATCTACCTCATCGCACATTTTTCTGAATTTCGTACCATCATTCAGAATGGTATCCATTTTATTTATATAATCTGGTCTATCAATGATGAAGCTGCCATTTCCTTTGTCTAATCGGCTGATATGAATGTCTTTATCTTTCAGCATACTTTTTAACGACTTAACCTTTTCTGCAAGAGCGTGTGGTATTTTATCTATTCTATTTAAAGAACTTCAATTTAATAAAATCCTTATCCTCGTTAGATACAGATTCAAAATGCTTGATTTGCTGAAAACAAGGTTCAGTATTTATTTTCGAGGTTAGCTTTTTATTTTCATTAGGCCAACTCATGTTCATACCGTACTGTAAAGCATCTAATTGAACTTTCGAAAAGCTTTTTGAAGAGCTAGTAATGCTTCGAGAAGCATTGCAATTTGATTTCTGCATCACCCTGTATTAACACATTTTAGCTGATGCTCTATGCCTTAAGTTGGCATTATTACTAATTAGAAGTATCAGCATCGATATTCAGTGAAATCATTCAAAAAATAGAATTTGTATCCATAATTACTGATCCAGCATATAGTAGTGGACAACAATGTTTTCATGCATCTACGGGTCAAACCCACTACTGGCAAATCGCCGAAGGTAGTGCGCCTGCAATAATTAATAAATGCTGCTTTTTGTAAATACAATCTAAATAGAATAGATAGATATTAAATTCCATCCTCTGTTGAAAAAAGGATATAGGCCTGAATAGGTGATATTTCATCCAATATCGGGAATCATCAGGAGGCCTAGTTTACATCTCCTAACATCGATAATAATAATGATAAAATCCTGCCATTAAAATGATAAAAAGAATAAATAAGTGCAAGAATGCAGTACGAAGATATTGATTAAATCTACCACTGTTCAAGACATCTGTATCAAATTTGACATTGCTTTTATATTATGTACGCATGATTAACATCTACATTGACTTAAGGTGAAATATCGCATGTATTACCATTTCACAAAAATGAAAAAGTCATAGACTCATTTACCAATACCCTGGTATCGGCTTTAGCATAAGTGAGACAACTTGAAATTGAGTTGGAGTAGTGAAGAGCAAGTAAGAGAACACACTCCCCGTTAGGAAATTTGGAAAGGCAGGATTTTTGACGATGTGCCTCTTTTTGCGTAGCATATGAATTCCCTCCCTTCTAATAATTAGAAAAAGGGAAATACAAAGAGATTGACAAGAATTGGAAGACGAGGTTATAACACAACCTCGCTTTTCTCTTTTTCTAGTTTGTCAGATGCCTTTAACATTTTCCTAACTGTAGATATTGGAAGAAAATCTCATTGGAAGAAAATCTGTATTGCAGGTGCACAATCTCAACATATGAGTCTTTGGGTTGGTAATGAATCATTCATCTCAGGACTTCAATCCGACCTCTCTGCCAAGTTCAAGATGATTGCATATGTAAAAAGCAATATTATCACCGAAAAGCTTGCCCTATACCCAGAACATGCATCGTCAAATGTAAGTATTACATTGCTGTTCAAAAGTTCATCTTTTCTGTAACCTTAATAGATGGTCATTCAATACCGAACGGATCCCGGATACGGACATTTACACCCAGATCTGTCGGATCCCGGATCCGTATCTTGACCCGCTGCAATCCCTGGTCTATGGCTATTATATCACTTTTAATTTGTCTGGTCACAATTCATTCCTGAAACCGACAGCATTAGTTTTAAATTAATTGAAAGCCCGGATTAATTACGGAAAACATCGACTTATCTTGAAACTCATTACTGATCATGAGTACTACTTGACGCTGACCATTAACCATGTCTGAAAGACTTCTATTTCATTTCTAATGAAAAAATAAATATTTTATGGCTTGTCAGCTCTGACTAGAGTCTGACTGTTTCCAAATTCGTGTTAACGCCAAATCAGTTGAGAAAATATTTATCCGCTTTCAAGTTGCCGCATCACAGCCATTTTCGTAGAAGCGCATAATTGAATAATTGACAAAGCAGTAAATTTTACATATGCATGCTTATATTTTGTCAATTTTATCATCTGCCCGGCTCCTACTCACAGCTTCAATGTGAAAATATAATCCGGAACATGACATGAAATAACAAACAATGTGCACGTGCATGCATGATAAAGTCATCTTCACACATGGCGGTAAAGGAAAGGGGGCAACATGGCAGCAATAAATGGCGCACCATATGTCATCCTCTATTTATTTCAAGGACGAATTCATGATTTCATATAGTTCAAACACTTGTACTGTATCAGTATTTGAATGCTAGATGCATGTACAATCAAGGAAATATAAATCAAAACACTCTGTTACAAACTAATGGGACTGATTGGTTGTAAATACACTAATCGACAGATCTTGTGAAAAATAGCCCTAACTTGCGGAAGACACCTGCGATTATGCTGAACTTTTCTTGTAAGACTTTCAAGATTCTGTACGCAAGATTCTTAGCATTTTTGCAAGTCTATGAAGCAGATCAGTAAGATCAAGCGCAAAAACGTTCGGGAGATTTGTAGGATGGATAAGACCGTATAGATTTTATGCACGTCGCGGTCTCAAGATCTTATAGAAGGATGTAGGCGAAATAATGTGTGCTCTATCCCTCAAAGCGCCTAGCAACCTACCGTTCCTCTAAAGCCGAATAGCTACAAAATACCACAAATTTCACTTACTTCAGCCTTTCCTGCTACAGATTTTGAACAGTCCAACAAGTCAACTGACTCCCAGATCATACCGTTAAATATTCCAATCAGTATGACACAGGAATCCACTGACTATCGGTATATATAGATCATTGAAACTCACCACCATGCTGAAACGAAACAAATACTTTCTTGAGGGCTTGTATAAATGACAATTAACAAAATTTGATAAAAATGAATGACATTCAACTTCACGTAACGTAACTTTGAAGCCAGTGGATAAGATACGCAACCGGACTCACTAACGAATTAGAGGCAATGCAAAAAGAAGTCTGAAAATGAACGGATTCAGAAACTCACGTTAGCTCATCCCATGTCTCCATGAAGTCTTCAGAGATCCAAGTCGTGAAATTCACCATAACGCATCCACTGAAAGTATTTGAATTGAGATAGTCAGGATAAACATATTGAAAGTCAAAGCAATAATTAATGCACAGCATCACAAGATATGATTCAGAACATCCTCACATACCAAGATGAATTTATAAAATAGTCCAACTCTAGACCTGCTGACAGATCTGAAAGTTGTAAATCATCTTCAAAATTTGATAGCTATAATTTCAAGACACAACTAATCAAACTCACTACTGTCCAAGTTTTTCATTTTAACTTCAGAGATTCATTTAGTAATTTCTGAAGACATACGGTAATACCGAAAAATAATGACTGAATATTTGTTTACACATTGATGAGAATGAGTTTTGTATAATAGGCATAATAACCTCAATTGAGCAGGTTCTGAAACGCATCATTAACGTTTTTATTCCCAGTTTCCAATTATTTCAAAGCATGTATGGTCGAATTTATGACATTCAATTCATAACAATTTGACAAATAAAAATGAAGTTGTTAAAGGATTTATCAATCAAGACACGAATGATTTTCACCTTTTTATGCTTCTTCTTGATTCGAATGTGTCCTCTCTTCCAAAACACATGTTGATTAATTGCCTTTGATTAATTAAAATAATGAAATAAAATAGCTTGATAATAAGATAGCGGCATGTAAACTTACATTTCCAAATTGAAATGTTCGTGAAATCAGCTAAGACAAACCTTTTCCATGTACTGGCTATCCTTCGACTATAATCTACCACTTGCATTGTAGTCCTACTTAATAAAACTTGTGTTAACTTAATTAAGCCTATTCCAGAAAGTTGCTGAATAAAACATATTAAATAATAAGTACTAATACATAGCCTTCAACACAAAAAATATTTCTCACTTTTGTGCGTTGAAAGACTTATTTTAATTACAATTTATGCCTATCTGTTGTGTCACTGATGCTTCGATCTATTTTCAGCAATCTTGTGCGTCTTTCAGGACAATAATCTTCTCGTGTTTATGACCTACTTCATCCTTGTATGCGTTACATTTTGTAACAATCGTTCAGATGTAGAAACAATTTCGTCACATGTAGTGCTGTTATGAGATTCGGATAGTTCAGTTCAACAAAATCGATTTGAACACCGTTTCCTTATTCATTTGTTGTTTTTCTCAATTACTCTAATTGCTTGGGCCTAATATTGCTTTAATATATCTTTTGATTGTTGCTACAATGTCCATTATTCCCCAACTGCTGAACTAAATGTTAGTTTTTCATAATAGTCAAAACTCAAGATTTCCATTAAATTGTCTTCCCAAAAACATAATGCAGAAAATTGTCACTCAAAATGTCACTGAATCACTGACATGATGAATATCGGCATTCTTTGATTATAGTCTTGTGATTTGGGCAAACAAAGCGGGAGCAGGTCATGCACTTTGACCTTGTCGTCTTGGAACATTGAATGCACCTTCCTGCTGACTGACAAATCCTGACAGGATCGACTGCAAAAGAAAAGTAGCTGACAGGCTGGCATGCAGTTGATGTAACGATTAGCAGTCACTATTATTATGAAAGTTAGGCCTACATTATTTTGAAAAAAGTGAAAGGATAATCACGTTATTGGTCTCTATTTCAATTTATCATATTTATGTGTGACATTGGTAATTATCGTGATAGTTCTCAATTTTAAACTGTAGATAAATACGTAACCAAATAATTCTAACACTTCATTTGCAACTAGTACTGAAATCTGTTCATATATTTATATCTTGACTGTCAAGCAATTGGTCTTACCATTTATCGGTTGTACGTATCCGAACAGCTCTCCGGCATTCCTTGTCAGTCTTGGCAGATTGCGGTTTTGGGAGAATCTCTTACAGGCGTAACGATGAACAAGTTGTTTGCTCAAGTCCCTCAAAAATGATTTCCTAGGCTGTTTATAGCCGTCACTTTTGAAAATCAAATATCCGTCAAACGTAGCAATGTCAATCATGTTGTAGAATGCAACCATCGGCCAGCGGACAGTTTTTCGTCGTGAGGTAAACTCTTCCACATTTTGATCGAATTTATCGACGCCCTTCTTTCCATAATTGTAATCAAGTATCAAATCTGGCTTATTCTTTTGATCTGAGTTAGTATGATTCCCTGCATGGGAGGAGCTCAGCAAGATTGCGTTCTTGTTTGGCTTTGGGATGTACGATGCTAGCATGATTTTATTCGAGTGATTATACGCAAACATAGTTGACTCAACCGGCCGTTTCTTGTTCTTGAGTTCAACAGGAATTTCTCTGCGTTGACTTCTGATTGTGCCAAGTAAAGTTAAACGCTTCTCCAACAGTGCCAAAGCTAATCCGTGGCTGGTGAAATAGTTGTCAGTTACTATTTCTCTGCCTGATTTGTAGAAAGGAATGTAAAGCTCCATTACGATATCTTTCGCTAGGCCATGATGCACCACACCATCTTTCTTTCCTGTGTAAATTTTCCCATTCAAGGCATACCCACTGTCAGCCTCGCACAGCCAGAAAATTTTTATTCCATATTTTCTGGGTTTGGATGGCATGTACATCCGTCCTGGAGCTTTCCCTCTAAACCCAACGAGCTGCTCATCGACTGTCAAGATGTCAGCAGGACAGTAGAATTTCCTCAAATTTTCCATCAATAAACTCCAAATCTCACGCACTGCGGATAATCGATCGGTCCTATCACGAGACCGAAAATTATCAAAGCGAGCACAACGTAAGAAGAAGGTAAATCGCATTTGTGACATGACGGCCTTGTAGAAAGGTTTTGCTTCTTTGTCCCATAAATCATCCAGCGCTGTATAATTGTCTCTGTCGGAACCTGCATGAATGATGATGCCAAAGCAAGCATTTATCTCATCTATGGAGAACATAGACATCCAGCCATAGATTCGCCTTACATTGCGACTGATATCATTGACCTTTCTATTTGTATAACGCTGAATAATATGAAGAATATCGTCGGAGAAGAACAGTTTGAAAGCCTCCATTTCCGATTGTGGATGCGCCAAGCTCCGAGGCTGGAAACTGATGGTATTCCTGTCTCTTCTCCTGTTTAGATAGTGCTCAGATGAATAGCTAACGTCGCGACAATGAAAATCTACCACATCTGAAACCTCGTCAGAGTCGTTATCACTTTCCGAAGCGTCTTGTACAATTTCTATGTTGCCATCGTCTGAAATTTCATCGCCAGACGAGTTTTCTACAGCAGGATCGTCAACATCATCGTATTCCTCATCCTGTTCTTCAACAATATCTTCGAATAATAACTCGTCAGGCTGATCTAATATTCGTCGTAAGGCTTGTTCAGCTGTAATGCGTCTAGGTCGCGCTGCCATCTCTAACAAAATAAACCTCGTAATTACTGCAGTAGACACGGAACAAGTGAATTCGCTTCGATATCATTCATCTGACTCATCATCGGGACGTTGAATTGACATTGACACCTCATAAATGGACAACAATAAGTTCCCTCGCACGCATTTTAAGTTTGCTACATCTGTCAGCCACTGCATGAACCACAGAATTAGACAATCAGCGCCAGCTAGTTCGCGCACAATCTAATTCTGTGGCATGAGCAGCTTGCTACCGGTCACACGCGTTTTGCTTCTCCCGACAGTGCCGCGACCCTAAGTCTACTGTGTCCATTTATATGTACATAGACAATCCTTTCCAGTGATTTATGCATTCATTATCACTGTTGCAAATTGTAACGCATATAAGGATGAGGCAGTAAAAGACAATACAAAATTGTACTATAATCATTTACTATCACGTCTGCATCACATGATTGGAAATATACTTTCAAACATCGTCATGGCGTTACGTAACGAAAAATAAAAAACTCGTTTAGAAATATGAATGTTAAATTCTGTTGTTACGAAATGTAACGGCATATAAGGATTAACAGACAGGGTTAACAGACTGAATACAGTACACTACTCACAAAATTCGCAAGTAGAGGAATAATATACTATTTTATGGACAGCTCTGTAATACTGCATTATCTGATGCGATTAGAATGTCAGACATTTTCAATAAAAAACACGATAAATCCATTGTCTGTGATGCTAGACTCTTGCTTTCAATACGCTGACTGTAGGAGGACTCAGCCCTACAGAACTCCAATAAAACAAATTATTCAGTTCCAATTTCAATCTTTCCTTTCTGTTTGCACTGAAGTATCAAAAATGAACGATAATACTATATTCAGAGTGCATCAATCATATACATAGGTGTAGCAACCATCAAACCGCATGCCAACCATCCAGAAATGAAGAGAATATATGACCTCCTCTATCAGAATGTCAAATTCCCGTATTGGTTGGCATCAAGCATAGAATTTGACGAGTCTCTCTTGATTTCTGGCTAGTTAGCAGTTCACTAGTGACCGCATAATAGTGCTAATCCCACTAGTTGTTCAAACTTGGCATGTTCTCCTTTTTTGACCTATAAACGATCACGATTAATTAATAATTAGTGATTAATTTTTCGCTTATTTAGCAACTTGAGGACAGTTTTCGAATGGATGGCCTAGAATTTGCATGGATTTATTTGCTACTCACGTCTGAATTCGGTGATGACTACTCTGAAATAGCAAAATCAAAAATGGAATATTATCCTCAACAGTAATACACGGCGGTAGCTTTCCATCACAAAGACGAAGACGCAGACAAGACAGAGACACATAAGCACTGTGGAAATCGGGAACTCAACTGCTGATAAACCCCAGGACATCACGCTAAGTTGAAGACGTTGTTGGGCTCGCCTTCATAAATCATGCGCTAATCGTTGTCTTGAGACAACACTAAGTCAGCAATGTAGTTACATGATTACAGACATCAAGATAAATTAGAGTGAAATCAAACTTAGGAGTAAATTATGAATGAGATGATATCTATACTTAGTGTGACTCGCAAAGCATTAGAAAAAATAGCAAGCCTCCTGGAGCGCCGTTTTGGACTTCTAAATTTAGAGCACGTGACACGGGAATTCCATTTAAAATCCCCCCCGAATTTTTAGAGCCAACTCACCGTAAACATCACAATTCACACGTCTGCATGAGCTTCTGAGGTAGATTGAATATCATTCATACCAATTATGTGCAAGGCTTGAGAATGTGTATATCAATGATCCAATGATGATTCAAGCAGCCAATTTCAAGATTCAACGAATAAATAATTTCAAACAGATATTTTCATTTACAGATTTGAAACTTGGTTAACATCTAGCTCAAACACAGCATCAGACAATGGGCAATTCATCGGCATCGATACGTGTAACATCATGCAAGCAGGCATAGTCCTATGTTCCAGTCTGAGTTATGGCATGTTGCTCATTGCTAGGTGCATGCTGTTTGATATGAATAAACCAACTCATATGTATAAATATACTGTATGTGTGTGTTTGGCATAAATAAGCAAAGTCGCATCTCCTACACTCACAAGGAGGAACGTGTCTGAATAGCAGCGCTTGAAATTGTCGATTGACTGTGCTGCTCAAGTCATGATGCAGGACCCACACGACAACTTTCGATAAAAATATCTTGAGGTTTTGCTGATAATCTTGTGCACGACAGGCACAAGAAATGGGATTATATCTTACGATCGTAAGATATTTGGCAGATTCGCAAGTATTTCGCAAGATTGTCTATTAGTGTAGTACCTGCGTGATGCGATTATTACAATTTCTGCTATACAGTAAAAGTCTGAATGATCATGTCCCCTTTTTGGTCATTTTTTGTACTTCCGCTTCAATATCATAAGTGCAATTTGCTGACATCGATAGCATTGTTTTGTTTTCGAAGTAGCTATGATTAAAGTGCAAACAATTCTAAGCGTTTTCAGCAAAGGCAGTATATTTAGATACTATGCTTGGTCTTCAGTAAGGTGCTAAATCATAGAAAAATTTAAGTTAATAGGCATATTATCGGATCATTAAATTTTAAGGTGAAAGCATCAATAAACAGATTAGTGGACTTGGTTTTTGCATATTCCGATGCAGTGTTAATCATCATCATCATCACTAAATTTGTGTTTATTACATCTCAAACGAAATGGTGATTCGTTTATTCAATATACTCTTATTCAAAGATGACACGAGAAATAATAGAGAATTCAGTTTGGTTTTCGGGCAATTTCTGACATTAATTAATTTGCATTTTGACAATTTCAATGTAATTACAGATACCAATAATCAATGGCACATTGATAAGGAATGTCGCTTAATTTTTTGGTTCATCTTATCATTGACAGATGTCTGTGTAAAGTGATATAGCTCTTGTAATATACGTCATGGTCATTCAGTCACGATTTTCAGAAATGTATCTCTGCTTTCCCGAGTTGTCATGCACGTGTTTCTTCTTTTTCCTTTTTTGTCCTCTTCATTGATGCTGGAGTAATTGGGTTTCCTTTTCCAAATCACTGACTGGTGGTCGTACTGACAGAGCTCCTACTGGTGTGCATGCATTATCTCTCCCGTACCCTACTGTGCAACAATGTCTTCTCTTTTCACCTGCTGACCACGTATGTCACTCTACATTAATTTTGAAGGATTAACAATTAGTACTGTCAATTTCTTTGTTTATGATGAAGATGCTTAATCACTATTGCATCCGTAACAAATTACTTTACATAATAGAATATGTGGTGCATTCATATTCTATTATTCAGGCACTTCATTCTATTATGCTTATCACATAGCAGAGGTGGAACCGATTTGCCGGTACCTACCGGTACACCGTTTAGACCGGTGCCGGCCGGGTATGATAATGAATGGCCGATGCCGGCCAGTATGAAGGTACAAACATAAATATTGAAAACGACCGTTATTAACTGGCATAGAATAGAATGCTGAAATTTCTTAAGAATAATCTTTCCTCACATCAGTAACCCGCAAAGCCATGTGTAACAACAATATTCATTTTTCTGTAAATCTGTCATGAAAAGTACTTAGAATACCGACATTAAAATTGATTTGGAAAATAAACAACTTATTAGAAAAAGTCGGGTTTTATCTATTAGTACATTGCATGAAATAATTACAATGAAGATAAATGCTGAAATATATTTTAATATGAATTTGGAAATCAATATTGCTATGATAATATATTCTTTCAGAACATGTTAATCCTTGTACTAAATATTCCTCATGATAAATTTCTTCATTTCCTTGTACCAAATATTCCTATTTATAAAAGAATTCCTCAGTTTTCCTCGTATTAAGATATTATAGATCATTAAACTAGCACAAAGAAAGGTGTACCACCACAATCAATAGGCTTGGATGAAATCTCCTCATAGAGTGAAATTCCCTTAATTAAGGCGAAACCGAATAAAGCGGATTATGCAATACACCATTTCAAGGCAAAGTTCAAAGAAAGTTATACTTTTAAAGAAATATACTCTTACAATGAAAATATCGGATTTAAGAATAGCATGGAACATTAGAATATTTACCAGCTGTTTTCTTAACTTTTAATGAGGTAAAATAATAGGTGATATCCATGCCAGATTTTCACTTGAAATTTCATTTAGTTTGCACAAAATATATTGCAAAAAGTGATGTAATTGTATTGATCAATTAAAGACGCACATCAATGATATATCTTTGAAATCAATTTTACATAGTCTAAAATCATACCAAAGATATTTTGAAATCAAACTAATTATCTTTGAAATCAAATCCGACACTTATTGAAATCTACCTTGCTTTCTTTGAACTTTGCCTTGAAATGGTGTTGTTTCAATTACGTGTAGGTCTTCAACTTACATGCACATTGATGGTCAAACATGTACTGCACATGTTGCTGTAGGGCATCTAGAGAAAATGTGCGGTAGCTATCGGCAAACCAACTTTGACTATTATGCAAGACATTGATGCAAGTCACTTACAATGGTTCGATTCCCTCTTATTTGTCTCATTATGTCGGAATGAAAGAACTACAGTGAATGACATGATGAAACACATTTACACTGTATTTGTATCGATAAACGACTTAGTCCCTGAATGCATGCACATTATTGATTCCTAAATACACTCATATTATAAAATACGAGATAAATTCCTTAAATACATACATTATGATGCTTCAAATCTTATGTGCATCGTGTTACTAATTCATAAATTAACAGGCCTATGTTGTTATCATACATAACATTAATAAGTATATCATGCTTCCTGAATCACCTCAATAGACACAACATTAAAGATTGGAAAACTACTTACTTTTCAATGAAGTTTTGAGTCATGGGACAGGAGAAGAAACGTCTTGTTGTCGTTTTGGATGCTTTCCGGAAGGCTTTTCTGCTCTCCATCTTTCACATAGGTTCATTCATGAAAAGTTGTAGTTGTAGGATTTGCAGAGATTGTCGCTTACCGCACAGTAAAATATGAGCTTAAAATACGTGCACTATAAACCGTCGTGAATATAAAACACTAGCTCTGATCGGAGATGTAGACCGGCAAGAAAGAGGTGAATCAGTATAATGAAATATTTTGCATGGTGTGCGTTGGCTTTCCAGCAGAGATGCTTTCCAGGTGTTGCTCTGAGTCATCAATCGCAGTCTAATGCTGTCATTCTATCCTTCACATTTTCAAGTGATCTCTTTAACATGTGATGCCGTCTTTGTTTGCGTGGTGCACGTTTATCTCTCATGCTAATACGCCAGAAAACATGGATAAAGACTGTCCATGACAAGTTGCATATGTTTCTTTCATTATCAAATTAACGCTTATCATAATTGAACTCCAAACTCTTGGCAACTCATTGCGTTGATGGATTGAAGTGCATGCAGTGTTTATAATAAGAGGACATAAATGATTTTTACATAGCAAAAAGTGCTATTATCAGTGTAATAATGAAAAATATTGCAAAAGGAACATAATTATTCTTTTATATTATTGATAAATATAGCATAATAAATTCTAAAGTACCCAAGCTATCAATTGATACATATATATAGATCGGAAATGTAAGTTCAGGAAACAGAGAACATTGCTAGCAATCCATTGATAGAGCTAGCGTTCACACTATTATTTAATGATCATTATTTATACATTCTTGTTTTTGCGTTTTACTTTAAATTTTGCGAGTCGTTAAGTAATTTAATAAACCACTAAGGGATGGATGTCTTTACTTTAGCTTTATTAAATGACAACAACGTAATTATATAATTATTTTGATCAATTGCATTAAATTTGTTTTGTAAGCGATAATTTTGTCAAATAGTGAATAATAAATTGTTAATGAACATTAAATTGATTAGTTACCATTTAATTATAATAATTTTTAATGAAATCCCATACTGATACAATCATTTATCTGTGGCAGCCGCTAACAATGATCATAGATCATACACGTATATGCTAATAGCCCAGGAATACTCAACAACATATAGGATTATAAAATATTCATACATAATAAGAATTACTAAAATATATTCTGTTTTACAAACAAGTTGATGCAACAGTTCGTGAAGAAAATTCCTTGGAGAATGTGAACAACAGATCCTTCAAGAATTTAAAACTCAAACAATCCTTAAGGAAAATCCTTCAAGAAAATCAAGACTCAACCAATCCCTTAGGAAAATTCTTCAAGAAATTTTATTCTTGCAGGACCAATATTTTTCGTAAAGGAACTTAGAAATCCTAAAGAAAATAATCAGTCGGGTAGGTTACCTGCGTATGAGTTCCGATCAATCGGAGGTGCTCACCAATACGATGTCGTAGTGGGTTTGACGATTGACCAACATAGGCCAAAAGACAACGGCGGCACTGTATGACATATACGCAGTGAGTACTGGCACAATCCAAGGAGAGCAAAATTGGATGCAAAGGATCAGAGGTTCGTGTTCTGAAGAAGTCATACTCGCAGGTCTTGGCAAGTAGACACACACTGCAACGCTGTTCGCCACAACGTCGAAAGCCCGGAGACCAAATGGCGATAAGTCCAGTGAGACGAAAAACACGACTAAGAGAGGAGCGAATGAGGGACCTCGAAATTCCTTGCGATCGCCAGTGCTTCATAATCACAAAATCGTCTTGAGTGGATAATTTCGTAATTTGGATAATATATTGTCTTAAGAGCTTATTTTTGATTGTACAAAAATCCTCATTGACACTCATATTTTTACAGAAAAACATTCAATTTGCCACGGAAATTTGACTTCCAGCGCAAAAAATTTAATTAGATAAATACTGTAATAAAAAAAGGAAAAATTGAAAAATTGTCATTTTTAAAACTTAGGCTACCCTTTAGTGTACTAATGCATTTACAATTTGTCCAAATATAGAAGATGTTTGCTATTTATTCGAATCAAAAGTCGAACACATATTAGAAACCAATCTCAAATTCTTTTATTTGGTTGAAAAATTGACATGCAGATCTGAACTTACATGCGCAACGTCGCAAAGGAAAAATGACATTTTATTGTCTTACGTCCTTCAACCAACCTATAAAGCTTTCAAATTTTCGGTGCAAAGCAACGCAAATGACTCATATCACACTGTCTATTCACATCCGCTTTTTGTTAAAAAATTTGTTTAATAGAGAATTTTGAAAATCGTAGCGTCGTAACATTGCATCGTCGTAACGCTATGCGGTCACACTGTTAAATGGAAGTTATCAGCTTCCGAACACTCTCGGTATTGGTAGTAGGCATTGCAGAATTCGATGGGTTAATTCATGGCATTCTTCTGCCAAATCGATTCAAAATGTGTCTATTATTTGAACTTTCGCAACATCCTGTAATTCTTTGATTTGGCTAAAACCTCTGATCATTCAATTGT